>CM069414.1:69696993-70196271 GCA_035609135.1 Eleutherodactylus coqui
GAAGTCTATGTTTAACCAGTAAAGCAGGTCGACCTTTGTATAGCAGTTCAACCTCTGTAACACTAGACTTTGATTCGGACGACACTTGGATACGCCTACTTATTTTTGTATAAGAATAAGGCAATGTACATAATAAACTCGGAATGCCTTAAGACACAATCGTGATGCCTGTGTCTATTGCTTTCTCACGGTGGCCGCCATAACCACCTCTGATTTGGAGCCCCACAGCATATTAACGTAACATGGATTTATCCCTAACAGTAATTGGCGCCCGAACGCGGGGCTTGATGGAACAAGAGGACCACCTACACCTCGAACCCCCCCGGACCCAGATGGGATAAGGAGCCACTCGGAACCACGGATTGACAAAAACTGCGCAGTAAGGTAAGGTTTTATCTTGCCACAATCTATCCGTGCTTCCTGGCTGCTCCTTTCCTGTCCGAGGGGTAAGAAGTGCATGCCTCTTATAAATCTTCAAGCTTTTAAGAACCCATATGGTGGGCTGAATATGCTGTGCAGGTGTTCTTTAACTGTTATTGTCTTTATTTGTTACTTTGCATGGTCAGTGTACAGAATATGATACCCTATTGCCAATCTCTGGAAGGCATGGTATAAGTTATACCAGGGAAGCCTAAAGTATTCAGGGGATAAAACCCCTGATGGGATCCTCTTATAAACATAAGAGAAGTAGTAGAGACGAGGTAAAATATGCAGGGTGAGGAAGTACAGAATATTAAACCCTCTTGCCGATCTCAGGAAGGCATGGTATAAATTGTACCAGGGAAGCCTAAAATTTTCAGGGGATAAAATTCCTGATAGGAGCCTCTTATAGGTATAAGAGAAGAAGTTGAGACGGGGGGAAATAAGCAGGGTTGGAAAGTACCGACACTTTTAGACAAGTGAGGAAGTACTGACACTTAAAAAGTAGTAACTGACATGCAAATGTTTTTGTCTTTATGTGTGTGTATAAATGGAAGGACCTGTATGAGAGTTAGACTGTGTTATATGGTGTATACTGTCCGGTAACCCGAAACGAAATGAAGCAAAAATGACCAAATGCTGAGCCAGACCACAGGGGGTGGAGCTAGGTGATGTAAGGAGATGGGAGGGAAGAACAATAGGAACAGGTCTTGCTCCACCCTCCACACAGTCCAGCCTAGGTGAGAAGTGTGTCTCCATTTTAAGTGGATGTTGGTGTATAGATATGTATATTGTGGTAATGTATAGAGGGAAGGTCACTCTTAGACTCCATGTTAAGTCTCTCACTTGAACAAATGGAGTGACCAAAGGAGGGGCATCTAATTTTATTCCTGAGACTAGTTGTGTGAGATAATAGCCCAGGATTACCACAGTGTATATATGTATATACAGATTCGTGGAATATGTGGAATTCAAAAATATTGAGTTGTGTTAATTTGAATATTATTGAATTAAGATATTAATATGAGATAATTGTGTACTTGAAACACCTGATAAGTACTTTAGTCAAATTAATAACAAAAGTTCTATTTAAAGTGTAATTCATTTTCAATTAACAACAGTATTTTATTTAAAGAGTGTATAAAAAAAAAATAATAAAAATAATAAGCCTCTTGGTATGCATAAGCCGCCAGCCATTGGCCATACTGCTGGTAAAGAGGATAAGGTGTAAAAGACTGCACAGAAAATAGTGAAACAAACAATTGTTTTATGTGTGTGAAAGAATAAAAATAATAAGCCTCTTGGTGTACATAAGCCGCCAGCCATGGGCAATACTGCTGGTAAAGAGGATAAGGTGTGAAAGATAGCTAAAGAAATTGGCAAATGAATATTGGTCCCCATCCCACTTATTAGGGTCCCAATCAACTACAGTATGAACCTTTTATAGTGTCTAACTCTCTTTAAAGTGTAATTTGAACTAAGTCTTGCTCCTTGCAACAATACATTAATAGCGCTGTGAACAGGATTACGCAGAGAGTAATACACTAGTTTGTTTTAAAGGAAAATTTTGATAAACTGATAGTTGAAGAATTTCTTGTGATAATCTTGCATAGTGTGAAAATGTCGCCGTTTAAGAAAATCTGAAATAGTACGAAAATGTCGGTAGCTAAGAACAAAGAAGTGTCCGATGAATTGTTAATTATGCCAGGGTGGAATAAAGCCCCCTATAATATATTGGCCGCTGAGTGGTCGCAGTGTGGTGAATATCAGTATGTGGGTAGAAATGGGCATAAGTTGTATTGTGTTTGTCATTGGGTAGCCTATTCTGAGCGAATTGTGTAAAAACCGCTGTACTAAGAGTTTTTCTTATCTATACATAATTCGCTCATTATTGGAAGTCTGGTGTACAGTAAATACAATCCCAATTTCTACTTCACATATTATCAGTCCGTATAGGAATGAATAAAACCCCCTTAGTGAGTGTGAATTTGCAGTTTAGAAGATGTTTACAGGCAGTGGAACCTGTTATACAGCTTTTGCTATCTGTCTGGAGAAGTTTCTCTGTAGACTAGAGGGCCTACTTGTCTTTGCAAAGAAATGTGAATTGAGAATTGGTTATATTTGGCTGCACAGGAAAAAGCCCCTATGTTGTATTATATTAAATATATATATACTGTTCAATAGCTAAAAATGAAATGAGAAAAGAATTCAAAGCACAGGTATATAATGTTCTCTCATTGTGGGGTCAGTTCCCTCTTCTACCTTCACCCCCTCCTTCATCTCAATTCCAACCGTCTCCTCCCCCACCCTATGCCAAGTCATCCACTCCAAGGTCAAACATTGGACTGGAGGGATGGACCTGCTGGCATTGTGGACAACAGAACCCGGATTGGAGAGAGAGCTGCCCTGCTTGCGGAGCTCCTCGGTGCAAACCGGTTATGCCTATGCTCACTAGATCCTAGGCTAGTGAGTGAAAGCATGAGAAGGAGGACAAGGAGGAGATGCAGGAGTATATGTAAAACAGGGAAGGCAGCGGGAACTATAATCTAAAATTATGTGAAAGACTATTGTGGCACAGATTGGGATAAAATTAAACATAGAGAATTGAGAAGTGGTAAAATATTTTTAATTTGTCTGAAACATTGGGGAAAAAGAAAAAAAATTGAGAGAATCCTCCTTGTCTCTTTCTAATATCACACAAAGAGAAGGAAGAAAGTGTAAAACAATTCTATGCCCCCCTTCAACAACGTTTGTCAGATCTGGGATATAGGGGCATAGAAGAGATGGGTAAACATGTACTTAGTATGGCCTTTGTAGAAGGTCTATTGAAATCCCTAAGGTCATAGATAATAAGCCAGAGTGGAGACAGTCTGAATCTCCGGCCCTTTTTTTTTCAGACAAAAGGGCATTTATGTAAAGCTAAAAAAAAAAATAAAAAATGCTTGGACAAGTTCTGGCACCAAGGGTGCGCAGAATTCTCCAAACATGTACAACCAGGCATTCCAGTCTGTCCTGCAGGCTTGGACTCCGCCTGAGGGGACTGTGCTGTTGCAGTATGTTAATGACCTTCCGCTTTGTGCTGAGGATCTGAAACATGTCAATCTGCATCCATTTCTCTTCTAAAAAAATTTTTTTTTAGCAGAAAATGGCTGCAAGGCTTACAAAGGAAAAATTACAGCTTTGTAAACAAAAGGTTGTTGTCTAGCTCAAGAAGGCAGACATCTCACAGAACGACGCAGGGCTGCAGTTCAAGCCATTTCTGTATCTTCTTCTGCTGCCAAAGCTTCGCACCTTTTTGGGACTTGTCTCATACTGCCGTCCCTGGCCTTTCATGCGACAGCAGTATTGACGCAAAAACATGGAGGACGTCCACGGTCACTTGGGTATTACTCCATGAGATTGGATCCGGTAGCCCGAGGAGCCCCCTCCTGTGTCTGTGCGGTGGCAGCAGTACAAGTAATGGTTGACAAGTCTTCTGAGTTGGTCCTGAACTACCCCCCCTAGTGGTTCTCACCCCTCATGACATCCAGAGTATACTCACTCAAGTGCAACCTAAACATCTGTCTCTAGCTCGTCAAATAAGGTTGCAATGTGCTTTGCTCATGTCCCCCCTTTAATATTTCTTTTCAATGGTGAACCCGGCTACTCTTCTTCCAATCGAGTATCCTGTTTCAAATGGGGGAGGGGGAGGTATAGGTGATCAAATGGGGGAGGGGGATGCATAGGTGATCTATGTATTACAGATCAGCTATTTTTAAAAATGTTTGCAAATAAGAACGTTATCTATTTGGAATAGAATATCAGCATGATTGTCTAGCATTGATGCAACAAGAAAGTTTACGTTTTAAAGATTTATTGAAACCCCTTGTTAATACATATTTTGAGTTGTTTTTTTTTATAGATGGTACCAGGGTGATTGACAACTCCACACCAGATATGCAGTGTTCACACAACAAGATCTCTAAAAGCAGAATGCCTCCACATGTCTCAGCACAAGAAGCGGAACTGAAGGCCCTCACTGAGGCGTGTAGAGTGACAGAAGGTAACCATTTACACTGACTCCTGGTATGTATTCGGCATAGATCATGGTTACGGCCCAATATGGAAGGCCAGACATTTTTAAACTTCTGTAGGACAACCCATTGAGAATGGTGTAGCAGTGCAGAACCTTATGAAAGCCCTACTCCTACCAGACAAAGTAGCAATCCTAAAGGTGAAAGCTCATACTAAAGCCAACACTGCAGAAGCAAAAGGCAACGCCCTCACAGACTTCACAGCAAAAGCAGTGGTCCTTAAGCCGTGGAAGAAAGAAAGAAGATACTGACCGCATAAGTCAGAGACTATGATTTGGACTTTGATAAAAATTTGAACATTGACAGTCACAAGCCAGCAAAGAAGAAAAAGATAAATGGACTAATATGGGAGCAGTAGAACAGGGTGGCGTATGGCAAACAGTCAGTAACTTGCCTACCACGATCCCTGTACCCCATGATGGCCCAGCTGATCCATAGAAAGACTCACCTGTCGAAGGCAGCTATGCTACTGACGCTTGAGAGAGAAAGGGTGGCCCCTGGGTTCTCTATAGCTGCTACATCATTTGTCCAATTTTGCATGAGCTATGCCGTAAGCAACAGGGAAGAAGTAAATTGACCACAAAGGCACTTGCCAGGACCACTCTACCCATTTCAGGGATTGCAAATTGACGACATTCAGCTCCCACGTGTTGGGAAGTATGAATATGTGCTTGTTGTTGTTGATGTTTTTCAGGTTGGAGGCGTACCCTGTTACAAAAGTAAATGAGCAGGTAACCGAAAAGAAGCTCATGAATAAGGTAATCTGCAGATACGGGGTACCAGAGGTAATTGAGTCAGATAGAGGTACACATTTCACAGGTGAAATAATGCAACACTTCATGTCTGCCCTGGGTAACTCCCAGGCATTTGACACCCCTTATCATCCACAAAGAGCCAGAAAACCATTGTGCATTATAATATTTCTCTTCAGGCAATGAAACCCTGCACCAGAGGAAAACGAAAATGGTATGATACCCTATTAGGGGGAATTGGTACAGGTGTAGGGGTTCTGAACTCTATAGATTTAGAGGTGATGAAGAATAAAATGGCTGGGGTAGGACAGGATGTTTCTAGATTGATAAATGTTCAGGCACAATACATGCCTTCCTTGTTCCTCCCCCGATGTCTTGCATTAGGATATGATAAGGATGTATTAACGCTTTTTAATCTGGTTTTGCGGTTTAAAAGGATTTGTTTGTAAATATGAGTAAATTCATGAACTATACACAATGTAGCCTGCAATATGTATATATGATTCACGAGAGGGACAAAGCGGTCAGATGTGATGACAAATAATGAAAAATTGTGGAGAAATATTCTCAATAATGTAATTCCAGTAGCATCTTGGATACGGCCCGGGGCTGATGGTGTAGAATGCTCTGATGAGTATAGCACTGGGGAAATGATTTTATGATGTAAAGGACACAAGCCTGATGTGTAAGTCTGTAGTACTACCTGTGGTGTTCGGACCGCCTCTATATGCTTTACAATATTGGTTGCCCAAGTTCATAGGTACTATGATTGATAGTGAAAATAAAACCCATGGCATAGAGAACTGTGAAGAAACACTGGATGGCCTAGCATACGGACGGAGTACAGCCGCATATGAGCCATGTTTCCAGCAGCCTTCAGTCAGCATATGTGATTAGACGGTGTTACCTGCTTCATCTATATGCTGATAGAAGTTGGCCCCCAATATATATGCTTTGTTACCAACCAAACTAAAACCACCAGTATGTATAATCTCACCACTCCATTGTCTGGATGTATACAGAACATGTCGGTGATACATTGATTTACAGAAACTTACACCTTTTTGCCAGATGCTGAAGCAACATTAAGGTACTACTGGCACCCAGATGCTATCCCTATGACAACTCTGACTGTATCCTTGGGTAGAATTGTAAGACTAATGAAAGACACTGAACACCTTCAAAAGAATTTGGATGTTACTAACCTCTCCCTTATGGAATTAGAAAAACATGTATGGGTAGGAGATAAGTTGGTCAGCATAGGTACTAAGATCCAGGTAGACACAGAGTATATCTTGTATGATATTTTTACTGGATGGTCACCTACAGCAGGAAAGATGATGGATTTTATGTTTCACCCATTACTAATACTGTTTCTTTTGTTCATTCTTTTGAGTGTTTGCAATTTATGGACATTCTGTGGGATACGGAGACAAGCAAATTATCTGGAATCGCTCCCTCTACGATATCGTTAAAACAGTCATACGTAAAAGAGCAACAACAGTGGGGATCCGGCGAAGAGGATAGAAAGACCGGCAGGGGTGGCTTAGCACCCCTGATAGTACCACAACAAAGGCTCTTTTCAAGATGGACTGTTTCAAATGGGGGATTGTGAGGGTTATGAACATATTAATTTATATATGTATGTATCTTTGATATACGTTTCCGGAGGCTGTAGGCCTAAATTGTACACTCTATTCTGTGTCCTATGAAAAGCTCTGCTAAATGCTTGTACATTTAGGTTAGTACTTAATTACATTAAGTAGAGGTGTAATCTTAAATGTCCATCATGTCTCCAAGATCTTGTTAATCTCGTTACAATGATCAAAGGATAATGGAATGCTTCGATCATTAACTGCTGTCTAGGGCATGTGATTAAAACGTAGATTGGAATCAAGACACCAGACAAGAAGTCTATGTTTAACCAGTAAAGCAGGTCGACCTTTGTATAGCAGTTCAACCTCTGTAACACTAGCCTTTGATTCGGACGACACTTGGATACGCCTACTTATTTTTGTATAAGAATAAGGCAATGTACATAATAAACTCGGAATGCCTTAAGACACGATCGTGATGCCTGTGTCTATTGCTTTCTCACGGTGGCCGCCATAACCACCTCTGATTTGGAGCCCCACAGCATATTAACGTAACATGGATTTATCCCTAACACAACGCACAAATTTTGCAGGATTTTCTTGTCCGTGTCAATTCAACCTAACACTTAATCACTGCTGAGACCCCCGCCAATCTTAAGATCATGTGGGACATGTTCCCCATCCTCCTAACTATGGGATTACTGTATTCCCCACAATGTGGAGGAGACTGAATGAAGCACTGGTCACACATGCACACTAGCACGCCATTCACTTTCATTAGGACTGCGGCGCCCCCATTCGGATAGTTCTGTAACTCCCATTGAAATAAATGGAGTGCTGACTGCACATGCTCAGAGAAGTGACCCCCCTGTTTTGCCAACTGGAAGGCAACAAGTTCAGATACGGCTTTAAAGAAGGACAAATGGGCTGATACAAGACAATTTATTAATACAAATGAATAAATTAAAAATAAGACAAATTTACATAAAATAGGTGATATTGCATATACATTTTGTAAACAATTCTTAAACAACAGTTCTATCAATACTCCTATCACCAAGAGCCTTAGGTATACTTATCTGTTTTGTGCCTCAACTGGAGAAGCAGCGGTGAAAAGTCAGAGAACAGGGGTCTTCTTGGGAACCACACTGTGAGAGGGCATTCCTCATCACAGGTCCAAAATGCTTCTAACTCTCCAAAACCCTCTCCTGACTTTAAGGCCCACTTAGACCCAACGACTATCGCTCAAAGAAGTCTTTTGAGCGAGAATCGTTGGGTCTAACTGCATGGAAATTGCGCAGTTTTCGTTAACGAGTCGTTCATCGTTCTCTTTCAGCAAGCTGAAAGTGAACAATGAGCCTTATTAGTGCTGCATGCTGAGTTCTCAGCGGGATACTGCTGATACTATTGTTTTAGCTAGTATCCCACTCAGAGAACACAGCTGGAGTATAAAGAAGACAAGCGCTCCAACTGTGTTCTGCATAACCCGCATGAAGTGCACAGCTGTATACCAGCTGTGCGCTGCGTGAACACAGCAGGAGTATAGGATGCCGGCACCCCCACAGTGATTTTTGGGGGAGGGCTTTAAATATAGGCCCTTTCCCGAAAATCATCCATAGCATGTTTAAAAAAAAAAAAAAAATTATATATATATATATATATATATATATATATATATATATATACTTACCTCAGCCGCGTGCAGCCACATCTTCTCCCTGCACTGCTCTGAATTTCTTTCATCAGGCGGGAATTCAAAATCCCCGCCTGCTGAAAGAGCTGTATCTGATTGGCTGAGCGCTCAGCCAATCACAGGCAGCGCTCAGCCATTCAATGAATGACAGCTGAGCGCTGCCTGTAATTGGTCACAGCGCTCAGCCAATCACAGGCAGCGCTTGGTCATTCATTGAATTTAATGGTCTCAATCATTACATTGGTGTCAATCAATCTTCTCCATTCTTCATATCTGGCAGTATCCACAGCTGACTACAGAGCCCCTTCCCTTTATAGATTCCAGTTTCAGATGCCCTCTGTACACCACTTGTTGTTCAAGGTCACCAGGGAGGTGCTATGATGCTTAGCCCTCCCTTGACGATCATCAGCTGGCGGTTGTTCTGCAGAAGTCTGAGCATCACACCAGAATAATTCAGTCCATAACAGATGAAACAAAACCAAAAACAAAATCGCAGTCCTGGGCCTTGTGATATTTACTTTTCTTAGGGCTCCCACACACTTGCGATTGAATTTTTTGTGAACGCGATTGTCAATGGGACTTTCTAATGTTAAAAACGCAACACAAGGCACCAAAAACGCAGTTGCGTGCGTTGCGTTTTTTTACAATAGAAAGTCCCATTGACAATCGCGTTAACAAAAAACACAATCGCAAGTGTGTGGGAGCCCTAATTCCCTCCATAAAAATAGATGAAACAAGATTCTGTATGTCAAATTTATCAATCCGACAACCTCTGCCCAGAGGGACCTGATACATTTTCTGCTGTAGCAAATAAATATTTCTAATATTCCTAAGCTTCATTACAGCGCAAATAATGTCTGTATACATTATACATATAACTCATCAATGAATGATTACTATGAAACAATATAATATCAAACATTGCAAGTTATGCCACAATAATCTTAGATTTGTAACCATCTTCATCAGTAGTTACGCATTTAGCACATCCCAATCCTAGATTCGTCACAACACTTTTTCACAAGTAGATTGTTCTGCATTATATTCACATAACTTTACCAGTTTTTCCACAAACAAAACCCAAATAGATAATAGTTATATACTTTTTTTCCCCGATTCTCCCCCCGGGTCATCTAACCCCCTCTTCTTATACATTCTCAATCTCATCAGTACGGATCCCATCTATTTTCTCCCATGGGACCCCATCTTTCAATAAAACTGGGAACATCTCTTTCCTGCTCACTCTATCTTGATTCACCTGTATTCCATTAGGATTGGGATTTTGATCTTGTTGTGACTCCTCCTCCTTTTCCTGTTTTAACTCTTTCACCAATGATCCTATCTCTGAATAAAAATCTTCAACCCCAGTGCAGTGAACCCTTCGAGGCACATGGGAGGAGGGACGCCTCTCTTGTCACGTTGCTCACTACACCCCCGCTGTGGAATTTCTGAATCTTTAAGAGTTACCTTCTTATTTTGGGACTCTTGCTTCTTATTAAGCCCCCTTTCCTGGTACATCCTCCACATGTCTCTTGTGCCTATACCATCTATTGTGTCTCTCATGGCCCCATCTTTCAATAATGCAACAAACATTTCTTTCCTGGAAACCCAATTCTTACCATTAATACTCTGTTCCCCATCTCCTCTTTCCCTGTGTGAGAAGGTGACCGGCAAAGTGCTGGAGGGCATATATATTTCGCCTAGGATGCTCTCCTATGAGGCTTTGGGGAGCACTTGGCCAGGTACGTGCCACCGAGCAGCCTGGGCTCGGTGGAGGAAGCCGGCAGTATGGTGTCAGTAGCATTAAGTTACTGACACGTTGTAGCAAGTAAGTGGCTCCAAGCCGCATAATCCAGGCCGGCTTTTCTGGAGTGACCAAAGTGAAGGGTGGGATGGTCACTCCCACGTACCAGGTGGGGCTGGTACCAGGCCATATAAAGCCTGGGCCTACAGGGCCTAGGAAGAGCGTCTGGCTGAGAGCCAGAGAGAGCGTCTGGCTGAGAGCCAGAGAGAGGGCCCTGTGGAGCAGGGAGCCCGGCTAGCCCAGCGTGTGGGCTGAGAGAGCTGAGACCTTTGCAGGTCTGAGAGTCCTGGCTGGCTGTGTGCAGGAGCTATATTGTTACCAGTGTGTAGACAGGAACGCTACATGTTTAGTAAGTGCTCAGATGAGCAGGATTTCCTTTATGTTTGCCTGATGTTAAGGTCTGTATTTTGTTTTGTTTGCTTGGAAATAAACCCAGGCAAAGCCTGGACTAAAGACTTTATCCTATGTGTCACTGTCTCTGACTGCTTATGCCCAGGTTGCTACCGATCCTAAACGCTAATCCCTCACATATGGTGTTTGGATGCGGGCAGCTGTCTTAAAGAGACATACACCAATTAATGGACATTTTGCTGCAGCAGCTGGTGAACCGTTGCTAAGGGCAACCGCCCAAGAGAGATTGACTGGAGAGTGCTGTAACCCCTATGTCCTGGGTGAAAGCTGCAACGGCACAGCAACTAGACACTGCCAAGATGGAAGAACTGATAAAGCAGCTGGTGCAAGTTACCGTGCAACAACAACAAGCGTTTGCTCAGCAACAGCAAGCGTTTGCTCAGCAGCAACAAGTGACGGCAACCCAGAAAAAGGTCCATGAGGAGGCCATGAGAGCTCAGGCCAAGACTAATGCTCAACTCAGGAGCCTCGTCGAGAGGTATAAAGCCAAGGAGGACTTACTGCGAGCCGTGCCTCCTGGACGTTCCAACCCCGGGAACAGCAAGTCGGCTGGAGCCCCTGGTAAGACTGTTCCGTATGCAAGGGGTGTCAAAAGTGTCCCAAAGGGAGGCGGCTCAGAGGGGGATCATGTGGGACAGAAGAGGAGTCCCAACTGGACAGTCCGGTCCCGGGTAGAACCCCAAGGGGACCGGGGCCCCATACTATGTTGGCGCTGTCGTGAGCCCGGGCATATTGCTGCCAACTGTCCACTTACCGTGGAACCAATGGACTGTGACTCTGCCCGGCGGAGGTCGATGTTTGCACGGCCAGTATGTTCTGCAGAGACTGCGTCAAAGACTGATCGACCATTATGTCACCTAAAGGTGAATGACTTTGCGGTGACAGCTCTACTGGACTCAGGGAGCTTGGTTACGCTGGTGCACTCCAGCCTGGTCGATCCCACAACCTTCACCGGCCGTCGCATGAGGGTTGTTTGTGTGTATGGGGACACCAAGGAGTACCCTATTGCCCTTGTAAGACTTGATACTCCGTGTGGACTTGCCACCCATGAGGTGGGCGTCGTGAAATCCTTAATGCACACCGTGATCCTCGGGAGAGACTTTCCCCTATTTTGGGACTTGTGGCGACACCGAGGGTCGTCTGCAAATAAGGTTCATGATAATACAAATGTGCATGATGTGTGTCCAGAACCGTTTGACCCTGAGGGTACGGTTCCAGCAGTAGGGGTGACCCCAGAGGATGGGGATAACTTTCCCTTAACAGTACTGGCGGGTGAGACAGAGGTACGGGACGAAGTGGTTGCTATGCCTGACTTAGAGGTCTCACGTGCCAATTTTGGAACTGAGCAGCTCCGAGACCCCACCTTAGTAAAGGCCAGGAAAAATGTTAAAGTACTAAATGGGGAGCCTCAATTCCCGGGGGCTGATACTGTTTCCACACCTGGCAGTCAATCAAGAGTTGTTGTATCAGGTTGACAAGGTCCGTGGGGAGGTTGTGGAACAGCTGGTGGTACCTCAGTCCTATCGTAGGATGGTCTTAGACCTGGCGCACAAGCATGTGCTGGGAGGTCATCTCGAGAGCGAAAAGACTAAGGAACGCATCCTTCAGCGTTTTTTCTGGCCGGGGGTACATGGTGATGTAAAACGTTACTGTGAGTCGTGCCCGGAGTGTCAGATAACAGCTCCTATGCCCCATTACCGGAGCCCCTTAGTGCCCTTGCCCATCATAGAGGTGCCGTTTGAGCGGATTGCTATGGACCTAGTTGGGCCCTTGGTAAAGTCTGCCTGGGGTCACCAACATATATTAGTGGTTGTAGACTATGCCACCCGTTACCCCAAAGCCGTTCCTTTATGCAATATGTCATCCAAGGGTATTGCAAAGGAACTACTTCACATGTTCTCCCGCACGGGCATACCAAAAGAGATCCTGACGGACCAAGGAACCCCCTTTATGTCAAAGGTCATGAAGGAATTGTGTAAGCTGCTGAATATTAAGCACTTACGGACGTCGGTGTACCACCCCCAGACGGATGGTCTGGTTGAGAGATTTAATAAGACACTGAAAAGCATGCTAAAAAAGGTAGTCAATAAGGATGGGAAGGACTGGGACTGTCTGCTGCCATATTTAATGTTCTCAATCCGTGAAGTCCCACAATCCTCCACTGGGTTCTCTCCCTTTGAATTAGTGTATGGTAGACATCCCCGAGGGCTCCTTGATGTAGCTAAGGAGACCTGGGAGCACGAGTCCACCCCCTACAGGAGTGTTATTGAACACATCTCCCTCATGCAAGATCGAATTGCGGCGGTCATGCCCATTGTTAAAGAACATTTACAGCAGGCTCAAGAAGCCCAAAGCCGGGTATATAACCGGTCCGCCAAGGTGAGAACCTTCAACCCTGGGGATCGGGTACTAGTGTTGGTGCCCACCCTAGAAAGTAAATTCCTAGCAAAATGGCAAGGGCCCTATGACATAATTGAGAAAGTCGGAGAGGTAAATTATAAGGTATACCAGCCAGGTAGGCGGAAACCAGAACAATTGTACCATGTAAACCTAATTAAACCATGGAAGGACAGAGAAGCCATGACTGCAGTGAGCACCACCCATGGTGCGGTCCCAGAGGTGTGTGTATCAGGGTCCCTGTCCAGATCCCAACAGCAAGAGTCTAGAGAATTTATACAACGTAATTCAGCTGTATTCTCCGATATACCAGGGCGTACTGGTGTCATAAAACGCAGGGCAGGAAAACTACAGGACAATGCCGATGCCTTGTCAAGGACGCATTGTATGGCGGCTAAAGGTGTCCGACCCCACAGGCTCGAACAGAGGGGGAGGGTATGTGAGAAGGTGACCGGCAAAGTGCTGGAGGGCATATATATTTCGCCTAGGATGCTCTCCTATGAGGCTTTGGGGAGCACTTGGCCAGGTACGTGCCACCGAGCAGCCTGGGCTCGGTGGAGGAAGCCGGCAGTATGGTGTCAGTAGCATTAAGTTACTGACACGTTGTAGCAAGTAAGTGGCTCCAAGCCGCATAATCCGGGCCGGCTTTTCTGGAGTGACCAAAGTGAAGGGTGGGATGGTCACTCCCACGTACCAGGTGGGGCTGGTACCAGGCCATATAAAGCCTGGGCCTACAGGGCCTAGGAAGAGCGTCTGGCTGAGAGCCAGAGAGAGGGCCCTGTGGAGCAGGGAGCCCGGCTAGCCCAGCGTGTGGGCTGTGAGAGCTGAGACCTTTGCAGGTCTGAGAGTCCTGGCTGGCTGTGTGCAGGAGCTATATTGTTACCAGTGTGTAGACAGGAACGCTACATGTTTAGTAAGTGCTCAGACGAGCAGGATTTCCTTTATGTTTGCCTGATGTTAAGGTCTGTATTTTGTTTTGTTTGCTTGGAAATAAACCCAGGCCAAGCCTGGACTAAAGACTTTATCCTATGTGTCACTGTCTCTGACTGCTTATGCCCAGGTTGCTACCGATCCTAAACGCTAATCCCTCACACCTGTTAGATGATTGCTGGGGCCCCAGTTCTCATAGGTCTCCCAAATGTCTGACAGGACGGCTCCTGTCTCCTGCGCAGTCTGATTCACCAATAAAGCCATAATAACAGACTTGGGTATTATTGTATCTTGACGCCACAGCAAGTCCTGGTGGAGGCAAGATTGACGGGGGTTACGCCACCTGAATGTGATCGGCTGCACATGTGCTTGGCCTGTAGGTCCTTGAAGGCCACTAAGGAGTGCCAGCTGTGGACCACCGCAGGCTTAGGAGCAGTGAGCGCCTATTATCACAGAGCTGGCGGCCGGAACGCAACTGACAGGCGGGATGCAGCAGACAGAAGCGGCGGCGGACCACAGCTGTGGCCTGCGGCAAGATTGGAAGCAGTGATCGGGGAAGCGGCCGCCACGGAGCAGTGAAGCTCCGGACGGCAACCTGTCCCGATGGAGGTGTACCATGTGTGCGGCCAGTGGCAATAGCAGCATGAGCAGGGGAGCGGCCGTCAGGGAGCACAGAGGCTGCAACAGCTGGCGGGATGCGGGCAGCTGGGAGCCGGGGATGGCTGGTTCACTGAGAGTGATTCCTGCAACCTGTACATTGATTACTGGCTGACCTGCAGCCTTGCACTGACGGTTACTTTGTTTCTTAGCCTTACATGATTAGATGTGAATGCTGCCATGTTACAACGTTAACATGCCAGCATTTACAGCTCATAATGTAACCCTGAGAAGACAAGTAACTGTCAGCATAAGGCCTCATGCAAACGACCGTGACGGGCTCCGCAAGCGGAATACCATAGCGGAGTCCATCACAGCGACCCCCCAAACACCCCATACTCAACTCCAGATCCGCTGCATAGCTCCCGCATGACACTGGTGGCGCGCATGTGCAGTACAGCACATGACATGGCCGACGATGGGCGGGGCGCGTATTTATGCCATACTTGTATATCTTGACAGGCGGCTTCCATTGACTATGATGGAAGCCATCCGCACATATTCCGCCGGCAAATAGGACATGCCACGGGTTATTTCACAATACGAAATTCCGCTGTGGAACCTAATAACTGCGGTGAAACGCGGCAGAAATCCAGCTGTGGGCATTAGCCCTAAGGCTGCAGGACAGCCAGTAATCAATGCAATGTAATCAATGCTGCTAGGACCTTCCAGCCTTGACCCTATCAGGAGCTGGGGGTGTGAGAGGGACGTTCCTCCTGTGTAACCACTAGTTTCCGGTGGCGTCAAGATACAATAATACCACAGACTTGTATGCTAGCGGGGCACATTTAATAACTTTATGCCTCACACCTATCAGAAAGTGCAACTGTATCATTTCATCTGCATGTCCCACAAAAATAGTTGTTTTCATTATCTCTTCTTTAATACGCTGAATACAATCTCTTACGGTAAACCACTGTCTATAATCAGAAGGCCAATCAACTTCACTGGGATATTTCTCACTACACCCCCGGGCTGCTATAACTAACACATTTGTTAACCCTTCTTGCTCAGTATAATCACGGAATGCTGTTTGGACATTTAGCTCTTGACTAAGGATAAAAAACTTTTTCACATTCTGTGCATCCAAATTAAGCCCTGATGCTCCCTGATCATACAGGTGTACCATCCAAGCTATTAAACTTTCTCCTGACCTGCCAATAAGATCACTTATTTCTTGTTGAGAAAAATTTCTATTGTATTAGTAAATTTAGTAGCCAATAACAAAAATACAAAGTCCCCAGCAGCACTACCACCATACCATGTAATGCAGGGAAGTCATCCGAGGTGCTTGCTTGCAATCAGAATCCTGACTCCAAAAAGGATTCACAGTAGACATAAGCAGAGAGAAGAGTAGCAGGCAGCACACGGGAATCCGTTCTATAAAATATTACATCCTAAGATGAGTCTTTATTCAGTTCATTTTTAAAAGACGAGATGTTTCGGCCCACCGCAGGCCTTTTTCAAGCTTAACCATACAAGATTCTAAAGCCACAATAAGTAGCCATAACCAACAGGACAGTACCTCCCTTGTGAACCACACCCCCACACACCTGTGTCATGGTTGGCCTTCCAGGAGAGTCCCACAGTTGCAGACCAGCACTGATTGCCCCCTCATTTACGACTTCAAGAGGAATACATAAGGTGTTCATACCATAGACTAGTCATGGAGTCCGCCGGCGTTGGTGTGCTGTATTGCGCATGCGCAAGAGTCGGGCCATTTATCACGCGACACTGCACAGGTGCCCACAACCATCATGGGAGCATTGAGCCTCCGGATCCTTACTGCGCATGCGCAAGAGTAAATCCCATCTAACCCATGGGTAGTGACACCGCTCCATGTATGTAGCGCTGGTCCATGCCCTCCCTCTTTAGCGCATGCGCTAGAAACTGCATTACCACTATTCTTTGCTTCTAAGTACCTCTGTTTCACTATGCTAAAAGCTCTCTTATTGTTTGCATTATAGATTTAAAGGGGTTGTCCCGCGCCGAAACGGGTTTTTTTTTTTTTCAACCCCCCCCCGTTCGGCGCGAGACAACCCCGATGCAGGGACCTAAAGAAAGCTTACCGGAGCGCTTACCTTAATCCCCGCGCTCCGGTGACTTCTATACTTACCGGTGAAGATGGCCGCCGGAATCCTCTTCCTCCGTGGACCGCAGCTCTTCTGTGCGGTCCATTGCCGATTCCAGCCTCCTGATTGGCTGGAATCGGCACGTGACGGGGCGGAGCTACACGGAGCCGGCATTCTGCACGAGCGGCTCCATTGAAGAGAGCAGAAGACCAGGACTGCGCAAGTGCGGCTAATTTGGCCATCGGAGGGCGAAAATTAGTCAGCTCCATGGGAACGAGGACGCTAGCAACGGAGCAGGTAAGTAAAAAACTTTTTATAACTTCTGTATGGCTCATAATTAATGCACAATGTATATTACAAAGTGCATTATTATGGCCATACAGAAGTGTATAGACCCACTTGCTGCCGCGGGACAACCCCTTTAAGTCATTCTAATTAAATTGAGTAGCTATTTGACCGTTGTCATCATTATCTACTTGCTTCCTTCTAACAGCTGGTTTAGCCTCAATAGATAAGGAATCCACTCCTCTTTGTTCACTACAACCTTCATCATCTTCTTCACTACTGCTAGAATCCCAGATATTTCCGTCCCATTAATCAGGGTCCCATTTAACACCTGCTTCAGCTATGGCCAAAGCAACTTTCCTTTTATTTACTCTTCGGCTTTTCTTACACTTATACTGAGCCACTCGTACCGCTGCCTTCTCAGCCACATTCTGAAACCCATCACATTTATCCATAATCAACTTCTGACATTGTGCGATATTCAGTGCACTCCCTGCGATATTCAGTGCACTCCCTGCCTCACACAACTGCTTCTCTAATTCTTGCACTTGCACCAACAATCTCTCCTCTTTTCGCTGTATACGATAAGCTGCTAACAACATCCATCCACGTCTGGACACATTAATAAAATCCTTTTCTTTCCTCAATTTGACTTTTTGAAAACACGTTGCCACATTCATTGGTTCTGCATCTTTCAAACACTTTTCCCATGATTCACTTAAATCCACACATTGTGACCACTCAGTAGCCAAAGTATTATAGGGAGCCTGCTCCCAACCTGGGATCTCAACAGATTCATTTAAAGCATCCTTTTTCCTAAAAATAGACATGTTTTATACAATATCACACTATTTTATACATATTTGTTCAGACTTTATAAAATTCCAGATTATCAGAATTTTGCGAAATATCAACCATTGAACCTTCTGTGTATCCTGTTCACAGCGCCAATTATGTTCTGCCAACTCAAAAGGGAACAAGGTCGGATACGGCTTTAAAGAAGGACAAGTGGGTTGATACAACACAATTTATTAATACAAATTAATTAATGATAAAATAAAACAAATTTGCATAAAAATAGGTGATATTGCATAAAGATTTTGTAAACAATTCTTACACAACAGTTACATCAATACTCCTATCACCAAAAGCCTTAAAGGCGCTGTCCGGCCACACAGGGTGACATTTTTTTATAATAATGATGGCTATGGACAAAGGGCGGGTAGAGGGCAGGCGCTTAGCCCTGCCCCGCCCCTTGTCCATAGCATGAATTGGAGGCAGAGCGGACAGGCGCTTATCCCCGACCCCTCTCAATGCACAGAACGCGCACAGAACGGATGAGAGTTCAGTGTAAACAGCAGCCGGTCAGTACTGAATGGACGCTGTGTAAAGTGAATGGAGAGGGGCGGGGAGAGCAGGGAGAGAAATCTCTTGCTGTGAAGCAAGGATATCCGCTCCTGTACAAAAGCACGTGAGCAGGTACTTGCAGGGACGAGTGTCGGGCATCGTTTGCATCGTCGTGATAGTGACCCCCCAGTAATTTCCCCAGCAGTGATAGTGACCCCCAGTAATTATCACTGCTGTGGCAATTATTGGTGGTCACTATTAATGCTGAGGGAAAATTCCTGGGGGTCACTATCACTGCTGAGGCAATTACAAACTGCACCAAAACCGTGCCCCAGCACAACAAGTTATAGTGACAGCCCCCCCTTCCAGCGTGACAAGTTATAGTGACAGCACCCCCTACCCCTGTGCGCAAGTTATAGTGATAGCCCCCCACCACCACCCCCCTCCCAGTGCAACAAGTTATAGTGACACCCCCCGCTGCGACAAGTTATAGTAACAACACCCCCCATCCCCCGACACTAACCCCAGTAGTGATAGTGACACCCCTTCCCCCAGTAGTAATACTTACCCTTCAGCTGAGGACCCGTGAATGCTTCTGTTTGGCACAGCCTGACGAGCTCTGCTGCGCATGCCCGACGACAGGAGCAGACGGCAACAAGCATTTGTCACATCCAGGGATGACCAGATCTTCAACACGGGGGTGGAGAAGGTCCATTTCGACATATAGATTATCGCTCAAAATTTGCTCATCTTTCATCTTTTGAGCGATAATCGTTGTGTCTAAACGCGCGGCTGTCGGGCACTTTGCGTGCGCTTTTTGCTGATCGTTAAATTTCAGCAAGTTAAAAGTCAGCACTGAGCCTTATCAGTGCCGCTTTGAGTTGTCAGCGGGATACGGCTGATAGTATTGTTTCAGCTGGTATCCCGCTTGCAGAACAAATCCGAAGTATGAAGAAGACAAGCAGTCCAGCTTCTTTTCTGCATACCCCGCTCGGAACGCTCAGCTGTATACCAGCTGTGCGCTCCGAGAAGAAAATAGCTGGATACAGAAGACAAACGGTCTTGCTTGTCTTCTGTATACAGCATGAGCTTCATTTACACACTCATAAACTGTTAAGTAGCTAATAAGCTACTTAACAGCTTATACAAAATGAACGCTTAAACCGTCACTCACACTGCCATTTGAGCGAATTTTCAGCAATCATCCTGCCGTGTAAATGCACACGATTATCGCTCAGAAGATGTCTTTTGAGCGAAGTTTGAAAGATATTCGTGTCTAAATGGGCCTTAAGCTCCAAGTATACATAAGGCCCCAGTTGAGTCTTAAAACAATGATGATAGATTTGCATGATTAATTAGACAATAGATCACAAGACTCTATAGACAATGGTGGTCGAATTACAAGACAATGGTGACACTATGTGCAGATATTAACATGGTTCCAACAATTTTAAATTACTCAGTTATACAATCCTTATAATTTGAATTATGAATATCCAGGACTACTTACTGCAGTTCTTTATGTTTGTGCTGTTATCAGTAAACTACTTCACAGATTCACAGTCAACCTGTTATCAGTTTCAAGCTGCCTGAACCACGGGACAGATATGTCCATACAGCCTATGCAAGTTTTATTCTGAAACGCTGCAGTCAGAGAGCGCAGATCTGAAGTCATGGAGACAGGCCGTGTTGAGCTCTCCCCGCCTTTGTCATCAAGACTGACAGCTGCTCTCCCTGCTTGTGTATAGGAAGAGAGCTGTCAGTTCACCTGCTGCAGGCAGGAAGACCCCGGCACGGCCCACTTCTTTGACTCAGACCTCCATCCCACCACAGCTCCAAGTTCAACTTCTGTGTGTTTTTGAATCACTGTAGTATTTCAGAATAAACCATACAAGGGCCGAATGGGCAGATCTGTCGCAGGCCAATGCTGCCTGCAGTTCGAGCAGCATGAATCTGGGGACAGGCTCCCTTTAAAGGGGTTTTCCCACTATGAAATCATTTTTAATAGCTGGACACGGCATACAATAACAAGAGGTAATACTCACCTCGAAGCACGGGCAGTGAATCACGAACCAGTTGTTGAAAAACAAAATTATAGTGAAAAGACCCCTTTAAGATGACCATATCTCTGCAATCAGTGTGCCTGTCACTGCAAAATTTAAAAAAATGCTAACACCCGCATTTTATTAGTGTGTATCAATAACTCCTTTATGAAGTTCAGTTTGCTATAGACTTCTGGGGGAGCCCAAGATGTCAGCCACTTTTGAGATACGGGGCAACCCACTGCAATGTCAGTGTGAGTTGTAATCCTGTATTGTGGGACGCACCCATCTATTGGCTGGCTTCTGTGGTATCGTTCACATTGCAGATTTAGTTGCATGCAGTCGCTCCTCCCTAATCTGGGCTGGGTTGAGTGGGTGGCTGTATATAAGTCTGCAGTGGACAATTTAGCTCCTCTGGTTTATAGTCTGGCTTGCTGCATATTGTTAGGTTCTACGGTCAATGCGCCGACCCCACGGCCATTGCGCCGACCCTATGGCCATTGCGCCGACTTAGCGTCGATCGTGCTTGCTCTGCACCCTATCAGGTATCGCATTTTTGGCTCTTTTCCAGTGAAATATGCCTGTCACTGCAGTACATTATGCTACCGCAGGGTGTCTTCACACAAACAATATTGTCGCGTGATGCTATGTGCACAACACTGTGACGAATATGAAGTGCATTCTTTTGAATTGATTTATTCATACATCACTGAGGGAATAAACCTCTGCAGATGGCTGTCTGCTACCTACTCCAGCCTCAGCTTCATTAACCCTATTATTCCAGCCTGCAACAGCACCGGATGACAGTCAGCCCCCAGACCTGCATACACTGTGACCACAATACTCCAGAACACTAATCCAAACTCCTCACAAGGGTCTCATCCGCTGCCTTCATCTACAGTGGAAGCGCAACATGTTCCAGGACTTGAAGCAGTATGGGCTCTGCGCAACAAGTTACCCACAAAAAAAAACTTAGCTTCCATGATACATAAAGTGGAGCAATGCCAGGAGAGGGCGTTAGAGGCGTTCAGTGTGGAGTTACACTCCATATCACAACATGTCACAGTACAAGTGCAAGCGTCCTCCATATTGGAACAGCGCCTGACCAAAGTCGAGAACTCCCTGTCTACGCAAAATTCATTCATTAGACACATGCTACTGCAAACAGATGATCAGGAGAACAAAAGTAGGTGAAACAACATTAAGCTACAGGGTATACCAGAAGCAGGCCCGCCTAGCAACCTCCATTCTATGGTGGTCGCCATCTTTAACAAAGCTCTATGTCGCCATGACTCCACTGATATTATGATCGATGGAGTGCTCAGAGTGGCTGGTAATCGGGACATCTCGTGTAGAGTCCACTTTTACAAGGAAAAGGAAGAGATCCTACAACAGGCCTGGAAACGAGGCCCAATCTCCTATCAAAGCATGGTGATCACACTACTCCCTGAGATATCACCTAAGAATTTTAGGCATGAGATGCCTTCTCACACTCCTTCTGAACCTCATCACAAAAGATGGCGCAACCTACAGATGGGGCCATCCTTTCCATCTTATCAGAAAAAATGGAAGCACCTTCTTCCTACATTTACCAGATCAAGTAGCTGCCTTATCACAGTTCCTTGAGATCGAAAATATACACCTTCCGAATTGGCTGAACACAGAACACCCACCCAATCAGCAAATCATAAACGATCTCCACGAGTTACCCCACCATTCTCAGAAGCTGGCAGCTATCTGCCCTCCTTAGTCAGTAAATATATGGCCATTTTCTGTGATTGTTTTTAGGTTTTTATATTTCCCCTTCTCTGACATATTTATAGTAGTATAGGGACTCACTTACAAGCAAGGAACCTTGACGTGGTTAGTGAGCTGATGTATCTTGGCCAAAATCCAACTAATACTTTGCATTTATTATCTATTGTTGACATGCAATGTGGCTTTAAAACGCCAGGGGGAGCCCAGGGTGGCAGTACCAATGTAGTTCACTTTTTGAGGTGCAGGGCAACCCGCCGAACTATTATGGCATCATTAATAGGTTGCTGGTCTGCATGGTGCACTACATGTATCAGAATGGTCAGGCACTTTGTATCTACTCTGTGTAGGAGTATACACCAAACAGTTACCCCCCTCTATATTAACCCCTTAATGACGCGGCCTCTTTTTCTTTTTCCATTTTCGTTTTTTCCGCCCCCCTTCAAAAAAATCGTAACTCCTTTATTTATCCATCGACGTCGCTGAATGATGGCTTGTTTTTTGCGGGACGAGTTATAGTTTTCAATGGTGCTATTTAAAGTACCATATAATGTACTGAAAAACTTTGTAAAAATTCTAAGTGGAGTAAAATGGAAAAAAACGACATTCCGTCATCTTTCAGCGCGTCTTGTTTCTACGGCGCACAAACTGCAACAAAACGACATGATAACTTTATTCTATGGGTCGGTAAGATTACTACGATACAAAACTTGTATAGTTTTTTTTACTATACTACTCTTTTTTTTTCAAAGTAATTTAATTTTTTTCAATTATTTTCTGCGGTCATTTTGTGCGCACAATAACTTTTCGTCGACGTGGTTGAGCAAGGCCTCATTTTTTGCAGGATGTCTTGTAGTTTCCTATAGTATCAATTTGGAATACATATGACTTTTTGATCACTTTTTATTGCGTTTTTTCTGGGAGACAGGGTAACTAAAAAAAAGTGCATTTCTGGCGTTCTTTATTTTTTTTTCGGGTGATGTTCACCGTGCGGGAAAAATAATGCACTACTTTGATAAATCAGACTTTTATGGACGCGGCGATACCAAATACATATTTTTATTTTATGATTCAGATTTTTTAATAATAGATATGGCAAAAGGGGGGTGATTTAAACTTTTATAACTTTTTTTTTTTTACAATTAATAAAACTTTATTGATATTTTTTTAACTTTATTTTAAAGTCCCCCTGGGGGGCTACAACCAGCGATGCTTTGATCGCTCCTGCAGTATGACGTAATGCATTACGTCATACTGCTATTTGACAGGCAGTCTATCAAGTCACCCCACGGGGATGGCTTGATAGGCAGTCTTCAGAGGCTGCGCTGACACCTGCACGGCTCCCCCGATCTCACAGCAGGGGGGCTGTATGGGACATCCCGAACATCGTTGACAGCGGCATTTAAAGGGTTAATAGCCAATCGCGGCTATTGCCCGCAGGTGTCAACTGTAATAAACAGCTGACGCCCGCGCTGTATGAAGAGGTCGCCCTGCGACCTCTCTTCATACATACCCCGACGCTCCATGACGTACCCTAACGTCATGGAGCGGGAAGGGGTTAAGAGGCTGTGTGAGTGGCTGTTTCATTGGTGTCGCTCACAGTGTAATTAGCTCCCTCATTTGGTAGTTTTCTACCTGCATGTTGAGGTGATGCATCTATCTGCCCTCCTTAGTCAGTAAGTATATAGCCATTTTCTGTGATTGTTTTTATATTTCCCCATCTGTGACGTATTTATATTAGTGTAGGGACTCACTATAAGTAAGGAACCTTGGCGTGGTTAGTGAGCTGATGTATCTTGGCCAAAATCCAACTAAGGGTGACTACCCACTAGCGTTTTTTTCCTCTGCGAATTCGCAGCGTTTTTTTTTTCTCCAATTGTCAATGGGACTTTCTAATGCTAAAAATGCAATGCAACTTGCGTTTTGGTGCGTTGCGTTTTTAACATTAGAAAGTCCCATTGACAATTGGAAAAAAAAACGCTGCGAATTCACAGCATTTATTATTCACATGCAGTGTGGCTTTAAAACGCCAGGGGGGGTGTCACACCTCCGTTGCTACCCAGTCACCAAATTTAATACCAATAAAACATGTATGGGACCATCTGGGATCCACAGCCTACGAGTTTACACGATCTAGAGGCTCAGTTACAGTTGCAGCAAATGTGGAGCGATATGCCACAAGATACCCTATGGAACCTGTATGCCTCTGTGCCCCCCTGTATCCAAGCCAGACGTGGTACTACAGGGTAGTAGTAGAGCCTCCATGCCTGCCCATATTACATCTTTTATACAAACTAGAGGCAGTACAACAGGGTACTAGAGCCTCCATGCCTGTAGTATTACAACTTGTATACAAGCTAGAGGCGGTACAACAGGGTACTAGAGCCTCCATGCCTGCCAGTATTACATCTTGTATTCAAGCTAGAGGCGGTGAAACTGGGTAATAGAACCACCATGCCTACCTGTATTACATTGTGAATCCAAGCTAGAGGCAGTACAACTGGGTACTAGAACCTCCATGCTCGCCCGTATCCCATCTTTTATCTAGAAAATCTATGTCTAAGCAGCATGCAGGGTTTTCTTTAAGGCATCAGCAGACCCTCTTCAGAAGTAAAAAAAAATCATTTTATTTAATCCATTTCCTGCTTAAAGCCCGCAACGATTCGACGGTTGCTCCCAGTCTTTATCAAGCCGTCTTGTATCTAGGCTAGAGGCGGTACAACAGGGTACTAGAGCCTCTGTGGCTGCCCATAATACATTTTGTATACAAGCAAGAGGTGTTGAAACTGGGGACTAGTGCCTCCATGCCCACCCATATCACATCTTGTATCCAAGCTAGAGGTAGTACAACAGGGCACTAGAGCATACATGCCCACCCGTATTACATCTTGTATCCAAGCTAGAGGCGGTACAACTGGGTACTAGAGCCACCATGCCTGCCCATATCACATCTTGTATCCAAGCTAGAGGCAGTACAACAGGGTACTAGAGCCTCCATGGACACCCATATAACATCTTGTATCCAAGCTAGAGGTAGTACAACAGGGAACTAGAGCTTCCATGCCCGCCCGTATCACATCTTTTATCGAAGCTAGAGACAGTACAACAGGGTAGCAGAGACTCCACGCATCACATCTTGTACATAAGCTAGAGGTAGTACAACAGGGTACTAGAGCCTCCATGCCTGTAGTATTACAACTTGTATACAAGCTAGAGGGGGTACAACAGGGTAATAGAGCGTCCATGGCCGCCAATATTACATCTTGTATCCAAGCTAGAGGCGGTACAACAGGGTACTAGAGCCTCCATGCCCACCTGTATCACATTTGTATCCAAGCTATTGGCAGTACAACAAAGTACTAGGGCTTCCATGCCCACCTATATCACATTTATATATATTATACTCCTCCTAGGGAAGGGATGTTATGAAAAATAGTTACTTAGTTATCACGCTTGGACAACGATGGTCCATAGCGCCGATCTAGAATGACCATGACCAAGAGCATTGTTTCATTCACTGCAGAGGTCGGGAGGAGGTACCGTTGCCTATCTGTTGCACTCAAGGGCACCGCAGACGACCAGGAGGCCTCCACCATCCGGCAGTGGGTGTCTCTTGATTTTCCTAGCAATTGCTGCGGTTAGAGCACCGTGGGCCGGGACAGCTTCTGACAAGCGTTCACATTGACCAAAAAGTGCGAGTTGTATTCTTGTTATTGTTTCTGTGATTGACTCAAGCCCTGTGCAAGCCTGTATCTCGTTGTTTCTGATTAAGTCGAACCAACGGATACGGAGACTCCAGACGCTCAGTAGTTTGCGACAGCAAAGTCCAGGTCTCCGAGCCGTACAATAATATTGGCTTTACGCAGGTCTGGTAAAATTGAATCTTAGTCCTGGGTGTTATGTTCTGCCTCCGTCAAGTTTTTCCAGGGACCTTATTGCCGAAGCTGCCAGCACTATTCTCTGCAGGATGTCCGGAAGCGCCCTCCCATCTGTGTGCTGAACGCTTCCGAGGTACACAAACTCACTGACAGTGTCAACTCTGTGGCCATTTACATCTAGGTCCAGAGGGATTGCGCCGGCTCCTATATTCTGCAGCTTGTTTTTTTGCCAGGAGATTTAAAGCCCAAGACAGGTCGCCTCAAAACCGAACTCTTCCAATGAGTGTCTCAGATTATTAGATGCGACATCCAAGGGTGCAACATCATCGGCATAGTCCAGGTTGGTGAAGTGGTACTCCAGAAGAGTGACCCAATTACATTGGACAATACGCTGAACAATTCAGTCCATGGCCCTGCAAAAGAGTGCAGAAGCCAAGATGCAACCTGGTCAAACACCAGACGAGGTCTCAAAACTAGCAGAGGTTGAATTGTTGATACGGACTTTGGCGAATGTGCCCTGATGAATTTCTTTTAGTAGGTTTAGAAGGGATGTGGGGACGCCAATGCCACACATGGCCTTCCAGAGGGCTTCTCTGTCAACCAAGTCGAATGCTGCCTTGAGATCAACATACGGGACGTGGAGCAGTTTGTTAAATTCTCTGTGAGGAGTCGAAGAGCGATTATGGCATCTATGATGAAGCGGCCTGCCATGAAGGTCAGGAGTGGTTGTACCCTTGAGAATAGAACGTGCGCGAAGACCTTGCCAGGAACTGAAAGGAGTGTTATCGGCCTGTAGCTAGTGCATGCTGTTTTTGGGCTCTTACCCTTGTACATGCCCTCCTTCCATTTGACAGGGACTTTCCCACAAGACAAGATGCGCAGAAGTAGTTGATGTAAAGCAGTTCAGGTGGAATGCCATCTGAGCCGGCGGCACGTCCGTGTCTAATTTTCTGAATAGTAGAATGGACCTCTTCCCGTGACGGAGCATCGGTAGGCACATAATGGTGGTCCACAGCAATGGATGTGAGGTCATGGCATGGATTAGCCGGTGGATAGTTTAGGGCAGATGAGAAATGTTCACGCCAGCGTTGAAGTGTCTCCTCATAGTTGGTACAAGGACTGCCATCAGATTTGTGGATTGGCATATGCTGGCAGGTCCCTGAGGACCCTCAGAATCTGGCGACTGCTTTGTATGCTGCCCTTGTTTGACTTCAGACCCTTCTCAGCTTTATCAGTCAGAGCATTATAGTACCGCTCCCTGTCTTTCTTGGCCTTTGCCCGAAACACGCCCTTCAGCCTCTTACATTCTGGTTGATCGTTTTTAGGTCAGGCTTTCGCCTTCGCTTCAAGGACCTACATAGTATCATCCATTAGCCAGGGCTACCTACGGGGATGCCGGTATTCAAGAAAGTTTTTTGTGGCATCGCGGATAGCATCTCTTGTGACATTCCAAGCTGCCTCGGGAGATTGCCCAGAGCGTGGAACCGGTTCTTGATTGTGATGTTGTATTGACGTTTAAGCGCTGGATTTTCGCTCAGGGAGTCAACGTTTAATAAAGGTTGTGATCTGGTCTTATGGGGCGGACGAAGTATAACTGCTATTTCGGCAACAAGCAAACGGTGGTCTGTGTTTGCTGGAGCTTCTGCCCCGTGGTATACTTGACACGATTGGACAGAATTGTAATGACAAATGAGTATATGGTCCAGCTCCTTTTTTGTACGTCCATCGTTGGATATCCAGGTAAACCTATGAATACTACGTCTCTGGAACAAGGACCATTGCGATGCCCATTTAGGCACAGAATGATAGCATCCAGTATGAATTTTCATTGGTTTGGCCTTTGCCAAAGGGTCCGACGTCTTCATAGCCAGGAGTTCGGGGACCTGGGTTTGCATTCAGGTCGCCGAGCACTATAAGTACATTGTGCGGAGGGTCGGACTGCACGGTAGCGGCAAGCTGGTCATAAAAGACATCTTTGTCTGCAGCTGTGTGTTCTTTAATTGGTGCATATGGAACAATGATGGACGTGACCGTGACGATGAACAAACCCGGCATACAGCAGACGCGCAGAGATCAAATGCCACATTACCACGGACTGATTTATGGGAGGGTGAAGGATCAGTGCCACTCCCTGGGTGTAATATGGTGGCACCATTAACATCCCACTGGTCATGATGCAGTAGACGACCTTCGGTGATGCCGGCTACAGTGATGTTCTGGCTAGTCAGTTTATTGATGAGTGCCACCTGGAAACCAGTCCTGTTCAGAGTAAGGACATTTCATGTGGCAAAGCGGGTTACTGAACGCAAGTCAGTTTTTGAGACCCGGTCATTGACCTTCGTCCCAAATTGGGCTTTTGGCTCTTTCCTTCATGCGTGCAGTGTGAGGTGCTGGTTGGCAACAGGAACTCGAGTTGTCAGGGGCTCAAACCCTGGTGCTTGAAGTGCTAGCCATTGCTTTTTGATCGGGAGTCCCTGAATACTTTGTCGCCTTGGGATAGGGGCAACGGTAAGTGCAGCAATGAGGACCATTTCACAAGTGTATTGGTACTAAGCCGTTCACTGTTGTATGCTGTTGCTGTTTGCCTCGAAAAGGAGGTGAATCTGCCTTCAGCAAGGAAGGAACCGCTGCTGTCAGGCCTTCAGCAGAGCCTCGTTAGCCAGCCGTATTCGAGGTTCCTGACAGGCCTTCACGCCTACTGCAGTGGCCACCGTACTTCGCCCTGTCAGGTAGTCCCCTAGTTGACTGTTGCCCGTCTCCCACAACGAGGACGTGAGGTTAGACAAGGAGTACTAAATATATACATACCGTATATACCGGCGTACAAGACGACTTTTGAACCCCGAAAAATCTGCTCTGAAGTCGGGGGTCGTCTTATACGCCGGTAATACAAAAAAAAAAATCATTACTCACCTCCCCCGGCGTTCTGTCGCGCTCCGGCAGGCTGTCGCTCCCTCCTCGTCCCCGGCACAGCATTGCTTTCTGAATGCGGGGCTTGAAATCCCCGCCTCCAGAAAGCTAATACACACGCCGTCAGCCAGTTACAGCCATTCAATGACATCATTGAATGGCTGTGATTGGCTGAAGGCGCACGTGTGTTAGCAATCACACCCATTCAATGATGTCATTGAATAGTGTGATTGGCTGAAGCCACATGTGTTTTAGCCAATCACAGCCATTCAATGATGTCATTGAATGGCTGTAACTGGCTGACGGCGTGTGTATTAGCTTTCTGGAGGCGGGGATTTCAAGCCCCGCATTCAGAAAGCAATGCTGTGTCGGGGACGAGGAGCGAGCGACAGCCTGCAGGAGCGCGACAGAACGCCGGGGGAGGTGAGTAATGATTTTTTTTTTCTCCACTGTATTACCGGCGTATAAGGTGAAAGTTGGGGGGTCGTCTTATACGCCCCGTCGCCTTATACGCCGGTATATACGGTATACACACACACACACATACTCCTTTTATGGGAGGGATGTTACCAACAATGAGTATATATATATTTTTTTTTGTTTGTTTAGAATAAGTGAGGCTTATAGTATCTAGGAAAACAGAGACAGAGTTGGAACATTTAATTTTAAAAATGTACAATATTCCCACATCAGCAACGATTTCACACATTAATTTCTCACAAAGCCTTAGATTTACAGGGTTTGGGCACAAAACGAAAAAAAAAGTAATGTTTTTATTACACTCACGTCATTGACTCTATAGTATTCCTGCACCACAGCTACCGACTGGTTAAAGTTATAGTTGCAAATAAGGAAGATAGAACAATACCACTGCAGCGCCACCTATTGGAGGGCAACATTTTGCCAGTCAATGTCCAAACCTTTACACAGGTTTGTAGAGCAATGACCAGGAATTGAAAACCAAGCCAGGGCCCATCCGCAGACAGTTGTTTGGGGGTTTCGCCCCTCATCGGTGTGCAGTAGGATCCTGTTCATCGTCTACATCATACGGTGCTGTGTGTCTCATCGCATGAAGTAATCATGTCATGTGATTTACATGGATGCCACCTCAGCACGTAGGCCACACAGGGCAGTTCTCTGCACTGCGGCACACTACAGACTGTACAACATTTTACCAATCACCACCCCTTCACTCCTACACGCGGATGACACAAGTTTATTGCAAATTAATGTTGCCTAGTTTTCCAGGCGCTGTAAAGAAGGCAGACATTTAGGCTAAAGACGGACATTTCTGCAGTCGGGGTTCGTTCCCATTAGCATTGGAGGTTCCATTCTGAACGAGTTGCTGATTTCGGTTAGATAACAGGATGTAATAATGCAACAAGCAACACTAAGCTAACCGGTAAATTCTGGCAAAATGTTGCAAATCACACGGATCTTATTATAGTCAATGGGGGTCCGTCTGGCGCCACTGGGGGTCATCATAGGATGGAACTGTTCAGGGAGCAGGAAGACGGAACTCCCCAACGCTGATGTGGGCAAACCCCAAGTGCCATAACAGGAACTACTCAACTCCTGCAGTCACGTATAACGTAAGGAGGTTCATCCGGAGAAGTGGGAACGTGGCCACGGCTGCAGCGAGGGTCATCTTCCGCAGTCTCGGTGCTCTGCGCCGCACGGGAGGTTGCGCTCACATTGGCCCCTACAGCACTTGGGGTTCGTATTCAAATTAGGAGAATTAATTCATCTAAATGGAACTGCTCTGCAGTCCGTGAGGTGAACAGCTCCACCAGTTATATCTCCAGAGATACAACATATCTGTATCACACCTTACATACTGGGACAGGGGCTTTACAGCAGATAAAAGGGGGTCTCAGGACGAGGTACGCTCTGTGTCCAGAGAGACGTCAAGGCACAGCGGTTCCTTCAGTCTTGGGAGAAGGTCTGAAGTGCTGATACATTCAGTCTGCAGGGGACAAAGCAAGAAAAGCAGAATTGTGAATAATTCAGATTTACCTCCAGGTCAACAGTCCCCCAAATCATATAAATGCCAAGACACAACACGGAGCAGCCATTTTATTATAAACCCCCATCTAGCAGCGAGTTGGACCGTCTTTGGCCACCAGAACCGCTGCAGTTCGTTCTGCTGCAGATTGATTAAATTCTTTTGAGGGAATCCGGCCCCTGCAGACAGGAAGCTTCTTGTAGTTGCTGCAGATTAGATAGCGCTGCTGACATGTTCTGACCGGCGGACAGGAAGGAGTCAGCGATTCATGCTTCTTGTGCCAAATTCTGACCTTCATTGTTTGCACTCTTTTGCCCACTGAATAATAATAATAATAATAATCTTTATTTGTATAGCGCCAACATATTGTGCAGCACTTACATAGACAGGGGGAATACAGAAGGGCAAAAGTACAAAAACTACAGAACCACGGTTACATAGTAATCAGTTGATGGAAACAATAGAGGTGAGGGTCCTGCTCTAACGAGCTTACATACTACAAGTAATGGGGTGATACAGAAGGTAAAGGGCTGGAGATGTGCACGGTATGGCGAGGTGGGGAGTGAGGGATGCTATACACATAAACAATGGTCAGACATTTAGCCGTGTGACGGCAGAATCGGTATGACTGCATGGGCAGTTTATGATGGCTAGCAGGGATTGCAGTCAGTAGGTCAGGGAGCATGTTATCAGGCGGCGTACAGAGGGGTTTGTTTAGGGAATGCGGTATTCCTCCCTGAAGAGGTGTGTTTTTAGAGTACGCCTGAAGTTCTGTGAGCCCTGGATTGCCCGGGTAGCCTTTGGTAGTGCGTTCAGAAGGACTGGTGCTGCTCTGGAGAAGTCTCGGAGGTGGAATTAAGAAGTTCAAATTAGAGGGGCGTGCAGTCTTGTTTCGTTAGCAGAGCAGAGGGTCCGGGCTAGGTGGTGGATTGAGATGAGAGAGGCAATGTAGGGCGGCTCGGCGCTGTGGAGAGCTTTGTGGATGAAGGTAGCGAGTTTAAACTGAATTCTGTATTTAACGGGCAGCCAGTGCAGTGATTGGCACAGGGCAGAGGAGTCCAAGTAGCGGCTTGACAGGAAGATGAGCCTGACTGCTGCATTCTGGATGGATTGGAGAGGGTAGAGTCTCTTAGACACAATGGAGCTGGAACTGATCGTCTGCTGTTATACCATCTGTGCTAAGGAGTTGTGCGTTTGGACATGTTAGTTGGAGCTCCAGCATTGTATTCAGCTGACTGTGCAGCCTGTTGGTCAGAATGATTCCTGACATCCTCCTCCGACCCCTTTCAGTGATGAGCTGTTTCCATCCACAGGATCCCCTTTTGCTGGATGTTTTCCTCGATCGCGCCATTCTCTGTATACCCTCCACACCGTTACATGAGAAAACCTCCCGCGGTTGGCGGTGAAACTCCGGCTAGTCTAGCACTGATGACCGGCCTTGTTGGAAGTTGCTCAGATCCCTGGATTCTCCAATCTAATGTGGATTCACACTGAAACTGATTCACGGAAAACTTGTCACGTGATTTAATGTTGCACTCCGGGGTCATGGGGAGAATGTCCGTACAGGAAAGCATTAATCGTGAGAGGGACGGAGGCTCTAATTAAGGAGCCACTCCATTTATACGTATGTACACAAACTATATCTAACATATAGGAAAATCAAAGAGGAGTGAATTTTTTTTCTCTCAACCGCAACTAATTTTCTATATTTCCCATTCTGGAAGTTTTTAGCATGTTCCCCACATGTGCTGTGTGCAGGAGGTGTAGGGAGTGGAGTACCGCAGGACCTGACTGCACAATAGGTTTGTTAGTAGTCTGTAGAGTTCTCTACATGCAGTGCAATAGATTAGTAATCCAAGTTCTTTTAAATGCAGTGGATATAAACTGTGGAGCCGCTGCCCAGAGAACGGATCTGTAAGGCAGGTTCACAGTGGATATAAACTGTGGAGCCGCTGCCCGGGACGGGGCTGTAAGGCACGCTCACAGTGGACATAAACTGCGGAGACGCTGCCCGGGGTGGGGACAAGTCTGTAAGGCAGGTTTACAGTGGATATAAACTGTGGAGCAGCTGCTCGAGACAGGGCTGTAAGGCAGGCTCACAGTGGACATAAACTGTGGAGCCGCTGTCCGGGGCTGGGACAGGGCTGTAAGGCAGGCTCACAGTGGACATAAACTGTGGAGCCGCTGCCTGGGGTGGGGACAAGTCTGTAAGGCAGGTTTACAGTGGATATAAACTGTGGAGCAGCTGCCCGAGACAGGGCTGTAAGGCAGGCTCACAGTGGATATAAACTGCGGAGCCGCTGTCCGGGGCTGGGACAGGGCTGTAACGCAGGCTCACAGTGGACATAAACTGCGGAGACGCTGCCTGGGGTGGGGACAAGTCTGTAAGGCAGGTTTACAGTGGATATAAACTGTGGAGCAGCTGCCCGAGACAGGGCTGTAAGGCAGGCTCACAGTGGATATAAACTGTGGAGCCGCTGTCTGGGGCTGGGACAGGGCTGTAACGCAGGCTCACAGTGGACATAAACTGTGGAGCCGCTGCCTGGGGTGGGGACAAGTCTGTAAGGCAGGTTTACAGTGGATAGAAACTGTGGAGACGCTGCCCGGGGCTGGGACAAGTCTGTAAGGCAGGTTCACAGTGGATATAAACTGTGGAGTAGCTGCTCGAGACAGGGCTGTAAGGCAGGCTCACAGTGGATATATACTGCGGAGCAGCTGCCCGAGACAGGGCTGTAAGGCAGGCTCACAGTGGATATAAACTGCGGAGCCGCTGTCTGGGGCTGGGATGGGGCTGTAAGGCAGGCTCACAGTGGACATAAACTGCGGAGCCGCTGCCCATAGCCCGGAACGGGGCTGTAAGGCAGGCTCACAGCTGTTTAGCCGCAGTTCTGACCCCATCATCCTCCACAAAGGCCCAGACTCACCCATCAGGTCATTCCTAACACAATGCAGCTGTATCATGAAGGCAGCCAGGAGCTTCCCATGAAGAATTCTACTTCATTTCTAGTATTTCTGTGACCTCTCCACTTGTAATATTAGTGCTCCAAGCAAGATCAGCAGAAGACTCTGTGTAATCCTGGGTCCAGTTTTGCAAATTTTGCACCAATTTGTTGATGAAAGCTGTTAGTTTAGGGCACCCGTCACCGGGATCATGCTGACAAACCTCGGGCGGCACAGACCCGGACTGGTGGGCACATTGTGTTAAATACTGTCAGTATAAACACACAAGTCAGATATTGATTTCAATTGAAAACATCACATCCACGGTATGTTAGTAGCAGGCGATGTCCTTCAAGGTCCCACTGGAAACAACGGGCGAGGCATTCCGAAAGAACGCACAAAGATAGAACATGCTACAATTCTTAACCCAGCAGCATCGCTGTGAAAAGTCGCCCATGTGAATAACGCCATTCAAAAGAATGAACCTCATTGTCTCGCAACGCACAAGACTAGCACCAGATTCTCATACATAGTTACATATACATAGTATGTTAGGCTGAATGAAGACAATGTCCATCTAGTTCAGCCTGTTTCAACCTCCTTGTTGGTCCAGAGGGAAGATTTGAAAAAAACAACCCCGCTGCTCACCTCATGTGCACGTAGCCTTACCTAGCAGCAGGTTTATACTGCAACGCCCAAGCATTGCAGTAACACATACATTGGTGCAATGTGCATGCCAGTCCCGGGTTCGTGCCACCTGGTGACAGGTTCCCTTCAATAGCATGTATACGGCTATAACCCTCCCATGTAAACAAGTAAACGTTACCGACCGCAGATCAGGAAGCATCTTACCCGTATTGTGCAACTTCCTAGCAAAATAGCAGAACCAGACACCCAGTAGGAGGAAGATGATGCCGAGAGTGAAACCCGAACCACACAGGCCGTACAGCAGGAGCTCCGAGGGTACCGGATACTGGGGAACTGAAAGTCAGGAAGATGGATCAATGCTCGGCCTCTATGTCTTTATATCAACCACACTTTATATTCAGGATCTGCGTTGTAGGTGTATAAAATACACTGGAGGACTGGATACTGAAAGCGGAACTAACCTCATGGAAGGTCTTCTAAAGAGAGATTTGTTAGTATATCCGGCATATATGATATGGGATCTATTGAAAATCTATTGTATATGGGCAACACTACAGCCCCACATCGATCCACCAATAGGTGATGATCGCAGCTCACCTCCTCCCCCTCCCTGCACAAGTAACAGAGCATGCCCACAGCCCTCTCCCATAGATATCAGCAAGTCGCCTCCAGGCTGCTGGCAAGCAGATCTATGAATGTTAGCAGGCAAGAACACCAAAGTGTCTCACTATCTGGTTGTAATTGTTAAGCAGATTCTATATTATAAAGACGGTCCCTTGAACTACAGTGTAAGGATGTGTGGCGCCCCCAGCAGGTGCAGGCGCCCGGTCACTACAGGCCCGTTGTCTCGGGGTACTGGATGACCGCTTTATCCTGACTTTACAGGCCTTGTTTAACTGATACAGCGTTACACTCTCCCCTTTGGTGACGCCATCGGCACAGACAAGTTGTAACAAGTTCTCTGCTGTTGTCAGATGTTGTTTGGTCATGGAGGAGAAGAATATTCTGCATTTTACTGCTTCACTGCAACTCATAAGCTGTGAAGAACGCAGTGAACGGTGACATATATGGAATTTAACACCAACGTTTCTTAATCAATATCAACACAATTCAATTCTAGCGGTCTACGATGGCCACCTACCTACCTAATGCCCACTGGGCACAGCTCAGTAATGATCACATGAGCGTCCCCAGCCAATCAGAGAGCAAGTAGAGTACACTACTAGTCTAACACTACTAAAGTACTGCAGGGATTAGGGAGTCTAAACATCGCATTATCCATCTTGGATGGCCGAAAAAAATGGACCCAGAACTGGAGGATAAGAGGGCCGGTGAAGAACAACTGTGTTTAATAATCCCCTCCCTCTCCGGTTCTGGGACAGCATCTTATCCTGAAACAGAAGGGTCACTTCAAGTAATCTAATGGTTAGTAAAAGGCTTTAAAGAACCCAGTGCTCCAGAAGTTCCGGGTGAGCTGTCTTAGGGCTGCGGCACATAGATGTAAAGGGAGCCCGTCGTCCACTATAAACCAAGTTATGGCACTACAGTTTAGGTTAGAGGAGTCCGGGGAGCCCCTGTCCATACTCACCCGGTCCTGCGGTGTCCCCCGGCAGTCGGCACACGTACAGAAAGCCTCGTTCTTTCATTCATCTCTATAAAGAGTTCCGCTGGTTGCGCATGGACTGACTTCACCAGGAGACACCGCAGCAAAGGGAACCAGGAGAGGATGAGAAGAGGGTCCCAGACTCCACATCAGCTGAACTACAAGCACCAAAACTCAGTTTATATAGTGCTAATAGCTGATGACAGATTCCCTGTAAATGGCATCTGTCCCACTGAACATGGGGTCTATGAGCTTTAGAATGGGAGGAGCTGAACAGATTGCTACATAGTTTGTGAGAAAAGATTCAGTATGCTTAAGAGTCCAGTGGGCAGTGCTAGCAGTGATTGCCAGCATTCTCTGTATGCACATTTACACAAGGAAGACTGTCAATCACTGATAGCACCGCCCACTGGACTCCTAGGACCGCCCACTGGACTCCTAGGTAGAGACAGCAGAGATTGAAATTAATGAATTACTAGTTATATTGAATATTTGCTCACAAAACTACATATCAGTCCGCTCAACTCCTCCTGGTCTATATCATCATACCTGCAGCTTGGACACCATACTCAACATGAAAAGTTACATTTAAGGAGTTTTCTAAAACCTATCTTTAGAGTCTTATGTGATCAGTGGGAGTCTGGTCCTCAACTATCAGCCGAGCAAAGCACCACAGCTCATCCGTAAGTCTGGCCACACCGACTACTGCCAATCATTTCCATGTAAGTGAGTACACCAGTGCGAACATAGCTTAATGACTAGGAGGTTGTTCACATCACATTTGGAGTCTAGCTTAGAGAGATATTTTGGGAGGATCTCTCGACAAACACCTCTGATGAAAAACTGAGAGGTACTTACTGCATAGGCATACGGCATATGGTATACCATTGTAGACTGTGCTATTCCACGCCACTAAAACGTATACCAGCCCAACTGAGGCCAAGTAGATACTCTTCTGGCCTCCATTGTGTTAATAGAACCCACTGAATGCATTTTGTGTATATGTCAGGACCTTTCCCACCGTATACAGCAAGGCTCCAAACATGATGGCAACAGAGCCTTAATGAGAAATGTACGGGACTCGTTATTTGTTTCAAGATTGGTGGAATTAAAGGGATTGTCTAAAAAACTACCATCATCTGCAGCCTCTCAGAAACCCATCCAACAATGTAACTAGAGGAGACTTAGAGGGGCGAGGGGACGGAGCCACGTTGCAGCTGCCTCTGAGTTTAGAGCGGGGAGGCCAGCCAACTTATTCTCTGCCCGTATATAATTTTGCAGTCCCACAAAACCGCCCCCCTACACCTGTAATAAGGTACTTACTCCAGTACGCTACAATGGTTCTGTCATCTCCTGCCACTTGGACCTCACAGGAGAAGAAGTCATTGTGGTAGGCAGTGACATTGAGGTAGGAGAACGCCTGGAAGGTCAGATCCTCCATAGCAACATACTTATAGGAGTCCAACGCAGTACTTAGGATCTGGCCCCCCTTCTTCCAGGTGATGTTGAGGGCCGGCGGATAGACGTCACTGATGGCGCAGATCAGTGTGTTCGGCACCCCCAGCCTGAGAGGACGTGCGGTGAAGACGGTTACACGCGTATTACCTAGAAGGAGGAGCACAAAAACACTTTCATCTGGGTCCCGAGGACGTAAAACCCTGAGGGACCCGGCTCACATAGAAGTCATATGCCAAACCTCATAGGGGTTTTACAGGACAAAACCTCCGGATGACCTATCCTCAGGGAGGTCACTAAAAGCAGATCGGCAGTGGTCTGACTCTTGGGACCCGCAAGATGGCGGACTAGAATGAACTGCAGATGACTGCAACTGGTACAATGCCGCCCCTTAGAGCAGTGGCTTGGCTCGGCAGTGCAGCCCTCTCCCCATTCACTTCAGTGGGTATTTACCCACATGACTACTGCAGCCAATGACAGGCCGAGCAGCGAATCATCATCAGTGACTACTGCCAGGAAGTCACCAGGAAAAGAAGACCCCGTGATGCCATGGAGCACCACGATAAATAAGTTATAAAAATTACATTGGGCAACAAATTTTTAAAACATTTCTGTAACTGAAAGAAACTGATACGTTTTTGTAAAATTAAAACCTGCTGATTCCACTGGTAAAACTGAAAAACAGCAGCACGTCTCATTTTCAAGTTATTTAACTCCTTAGTGACCAAGCTTTTTATTTTTTTAAAAATTCGTAACACCTTTATTTATCCATCGACGTCGCTGTATGAGGGCTTGCTGTTTTTTGCGGGACAAATTGCATTTTTCAATGGTGCTATTTAATGTATCATATAATGTACTGAAAAACTTAATAAAAGTTCAAAGTGGAGTAAAATGGAAAAAAAATAAAAAATAAAAAGAAAATTCCATCTTCCGGTGTGTCTTGTTTCTACGACGCACAAACTACGACAAAAATGACACGATAACTTATTCTGTGGGTCAGCACGATTACTATAATAGCAAGCCTATATAGTTTTGTTTTTTTTGCTGTACTACTTTTATTTTTCAAAAACATTTAATTTTTTAAAAGTTATTTTCTGCAGCCATCTTCTGCGTGCAATAACTTTATTATTTTTCGGTCCACATAGTTCTGCAAGGGCTCATTTCTTGCGGGACCAAAAAAAAGCGCATTTCTGGCGGTAAAATTTTTTTTTCTGACGACGACCACTGTGCCGGGTAAATAATGCATTACTTTGATAGATCGGAGTTTTACGGGCGCAGCAATACCAAATATGTATTTTTGTTTTATGATTTTGATTCTTTTATTTAGTCTAACCAATGACCTGTAAAAACACAGTTCATTACACTGCGCAACACAAAAGAATCAAAATCATAAAAAAAATACATATTTGGTATCGCTGCGTCCGTAAAAGTCCGATCTATCAAAGTAATGCGTTATTTACCCGCACGGTGAACATCATCCGAAAAGAAATTAAGAACACCAGAAATGCGCATTTTTGGTCATTTTGTCTCTAAGAAAAAATGCAATAAAAAGTGATCAAAAAGTCTTATTTATTCTAAAATGGTACCAACTAGAGATGAGCGAGCATACTCGTCCGAGCTTGATACTCGTTCGAGTATTAGGGTGTTCGAGATGCTCGTTACTCATAACGAGTACCACGCGGTGTTCGGGTTACTTTCATTTTCTTCCCTGAGAAATTTGTGCGCTTTTCTGGCCAATAGAAAGACAGGGAAGGCATTACAACTTCCCCTTGCAACGTTCAAGCCCTATACCACCCCCCTGCAGTGAGTGGCTGGCGAGATTAGGTGTCACCCGAGTATTAAAATCTGCCCTCCCACGGCTCGCCACAGATGCCTTCTGACATAAATCAGGGAAAGTGCTGCTGCTATAGGGAGACCGTTAGGAGTTATTTTAGGCTTCAAGAACCCCAACGGTCCTTCTTAGGCCATAGAAATCGCAGATCGCACCTATGTGCGATCTGCGATTCCTGTTCACTTCTCTATATGCGCTCAATGGGGCCGGCGACAGCAGCGCCGACCCCATTGAGAACATATAGAAGACAAATCATTCTTCTCTGTCACAGCTGTAACAGCTGTGGCAGAGAAGAACGATGTTTGCCCATTGAATTCAATGGAGCCGGCAATACAGCAGGTTCCACTGAAAGCAATGGGCTGCCGGCGATCGCGGGATGAATTGTCGGGAAGGACTTAAATATAGAAGCCCTTCCCTGCAATTCATCCAGAAATGTGTTACAATAAAAATATATACCGGCGTATAAGGCGACGGGGCATATAAGACGACCCCCCAACTGTCACCTTATACGCCGGGAATACAGTGGAGCAAAGAATAAAAATCATTACTCACTTCACCGGGCGTTCTGCGGTGCTGCTGCAGGCTGTCGCTCCCTCCTGGTCCCCGGCAGAGCATTGCTTTCTCTACGAAGGGCTTTAAATCCCCGCCTCCAGAAACACACGTGCCTTCAGCCAATCACAGCCAATGACAATGAGGTCATTGAATGGCTGTGATTGGCTGAAGGCACGTGTGTTTCTGGAGGCGGGGATTTCAATAAAGGAGAGGGGTTAAATAACTTGAAAATGAGACGCACTGTTATTATTCAGTGTTACCAGCGGAATCAGCAGGTTTTCATTTTACAGAAACATATCAGTTACTTTGTTATGAAAATTTTAAAAAAACTTGTTGCAGTGTTATCTATCGTTTGGGAGGATAATAGTGTAAAAATAAAATAAGCCAGAAAACCCCTGAAACAGCTCAGCTGGGCTAAAATATGGAGGGTCAGTTAGTTATTCCCACAGTACACTACTCTCTGCAGACTCTGAACTTGCAAGGAATGTTGGGAAATATCAGCTCTGAAATCTGCAGAATAGTGAGTGCAGCTCTAGAGTATGTCACCCAGGGTCAGTACAGGATAAATAATGCATGTACACAGTGACTCCACCAACAGAATAGTGAGTGCAGCTCTGGAGTATAATATAGGATGTAACTCAGGAGCAGTACAGGATAAATAACGCATGTACACAGTGACTCCACCAACAGAATAGTGAGTGCAGCTCTGGAGTATAATATAGGATGTAACTCAGGAGCAGTACAGGATAAGTAATGTATGTACACAGTGACTCCATCAGCAGTATAGTGAGTGCAGCTCTGGAGTATAATATAGGATGTAACTCAGGAGCAGTACAGGATAAGTAATGTATGTACACAGTGACTCCATCAGCAGAATAGTGAGTGCAGCTCTGGAGTACAAAGGCCCATTTAGACAACGATTATCGCTCAAAATTCGCTCAAAAGCTGTCTTTTGAGTGATAATCGTTGTGTGTAACTGCACTGACATTGTGCAGTTTTCGCTATGCCATAGCTCATCGCTGTCTTTCAGCGTGCTGAAAGACAAGGATGCGTCTTATCAGGGATTCACAGCCAGATACAGCTGATACCATTGTTTCAGCTGTATCCTGCTCCCTGATAACAGGCTGGGTATGAAGAACAAAGAGGTCCAGCTCTGTTCTAAATACCCGACACGGAGCGTTCGGCTGTATAACAGCCGGGCGCTCCCTGCAGAAAACATCTGGATGCAAAAGACAAGTGGGGACACCCTGCTTGTCTTCTGCATCCTCTGCTCCGAGCGCTCAGCTGTATAACATCTTGAGCGATCATCTTGCGCTGCAAATGACAACGATTATCGCTCAAAAGTCACTTGAGCGATATCTTTTGAGCGATAATTATTGTGTCTAAATGGGCCTTAATAAAGGATGTAACTCGGGATCAGTACAGGATAAGTAATGTATGTAAACAGTGACTCCATCAGCAGAATAGTGAGTGCAGCTCTGGAGTATAATATGTACACAGTGACTCCATCAGCAGAATAGTGAGTGCAGCTCTGGAGTACAATACAGGATGTAACTCAGGATCAGTACAAGATAAGTAATGTATGTACACAGTGACTCCATCAGCAGAATAGTGAGTGCAGCTCTGGAGTATAATACAGGATGTAACTCAGAATCACTTCAGGATAAGTAATGCATGTACACTGTGACTGCACCAGCAGAATAGTGAGTGCAGCTCTGGGGAATAAAACAGGATATAAGTTAGGATCTGTGCAATATAAGTAATTAAATAAATTTACAAAGTGACAACTTTCAAATAGACACCAGACTTAAATTAGAAAATGATGTGATAAAGTGAAATATAGGTTTCGTCTCTGCACAGAAGTCAATAGAAATGTAAACACTGCAAGGTTTGAGGGAAATTTCTATTGAAAACACACACAAAAATGAAAACATTGTTTCCTACAGTATTATAAATTACATGAAAGTCAAGAGAGTTGAGAAATAGGACACAAAAAAAACCACCAAACCCCTGCACCCCTCCATTACACACCCCAACTGCAGGCTACTAGGCCACAGTCCACTATCAGCACAGGCGGGTCTGAAGGGACCTGCTGAGCTTCACAGGGACTTTGGTCTTCTTGAACTAAAAGATCTTTGAGGACCCCCGCAAACTGACCCTCAAGACTCCTTATGTAATTTGCAAATGTAAAAGAACCTTTCAATATCTTACCTCTGGCCTCAGGCATGATGTTTACAAGTGCGTTGGTCAACGCCTGTCTAAACCGGTGACACAGCGACACATGGGATTGTACCGTCGAGGGGTCCGGGAACGCCAGGCCGCGCCACTTGTCGAAGTCGTTGATCCAGGGAGACGTGGAGTTATCAGTAAAGTTATAGCTGAACATCTGATCTTCGTTAAAGATCTTTAGGAGCCCTGACTGCGGCTCAGAGGGCTGGCAGAACAACACCTGGCTCAGAGAATAGGGGTCATCTGAAAAACAGAATGTAAAGATGGAGGCCAGCAGTGAGGAGGGGGTCTAAAACCGCGTGAGAGAAGCTTTAGGTTGATGAGACGCTTCACGGGGTGATGACCGCAGTGCTTGCCTGCCAACAGCAGTGGAGCCACAACAGCGTCCCGACTCTCATTCACAGTCCTGGAAGTGACACATTTAGCTGTTTAACAGCTCAGAGCCCCTTGCGGTCGCTGCAACGCTGTCCGATGAAGCATCACTGTGTGACATCTATGTCTGTCACCAGACCAGTATCTGTAAAGGTCCATTTACACTGGACAAATGTTGGGCAAACTATGCCCGACACTCGTCCCTGGGTTTCCTCGCTCACTTGCTCCTGCATGGGAGCTAGTAGTGCTGGCTTGCTCACTACTGAACGGCTGCCATTTAAACTGAGTGATGAGCTGATCGTCCATCGTTTATGCTGCATAAAGCTCATCGCTCAGTTTAACCCCTTAGTGACGAAGCCTGTTTGCGCCTTAGTGATGGAGCCAAATTTTGGAAATCTGACATGCGTCGTTCAACGTAGCATAACTCCGTAAAGGCTTTACATATCCAAATGATTCTGACATTCTTTTTTCGCCACATGTTGTACTTCATTTTGGTTGTAAAAAGAGACTGATATAATTTGTGTATATTTATTAAAAGCGCCAAAATTGGGAAAATTTTGAAAAATGGTCATTTTTTCACATTTTCAACTGTAATATCTCAAATATGTCCAAACATACTGTACAAATTTTTTATAAGATATGTATTTCCATCCATTTACTTTATTCTAAATGCACATTTGAAAAACTTTTGTGTTTTTTTAACCATTTAGAGGACATACAAATTTAACATTACTTTTCAGCATTTTGAGGAACACTTTGTTTTCGTACACCAAGCCAAGTTTGCAAAGGCTCATTAGTGTCAGAATAATAGATACCCCCCCAAATGACCCCATTTTAAAAACGACACCTCTTAATGTATCCACTGAGGGGTGGTCAGGAGTATTTTAACCCCACAGTTTTTTTTCAGGAATTAATTAAATTTAGAGGAGAAAAAAAAAAATTTCATATTTTTGCAAATATGTCATTTTAAAGACATATTTTTTTCCTATAGTGCCCATGAAAATGAGGATTTACACCCCAAAATGGATACCCCCGTTTCTCCCGTGTTCAGAAACATACCCATTGTGGCCCTAATCTTATGTCTGGATGCACAACGGGACCCAAAATGGAAGGAGTAGTCGGTGTCTTTCAGAACAAATTTTACTTGAAGGCGTTTTAGGCCCCATAGCACCTTTGTAGAGCTCTTGAGCGGCCAAAACCAAAGAGAACCCCCACAAATGACCCCATTTTGAAAACTAGACCCCTCAACGAATTTATCTAGGGGTGTACTGCCCATTTTGACCCAACAGTTTTTGAATGAATTCAAGCAAAGCAAAAGGAAAAAAATGTGATTTTTGTTTTTTGGCAATTCTGTCATTTTAAAAACTGCTTTATTTGTACAGCACACACATGAATGAAGATTTGCACCCCAAAATAGATACCCCTGTTTGTCTCGTGTTCAGAGACATACCCAATGTGGCCCTAATCTTTTGTCTGGATGCACAACGGGGCCCAAAATGAAAGGAGTAGTCAGTGGCTTTCAGAACAGAAATTTAGCATGAAGGTGATTTAGGCCCCATAGCACACTTGTGGAGCTCTTGAGCGGCCAAAACGACAGAGAACCCCAACAAATGACCCCTAACGAATTTATCTAGGGGTGTACTGTGTATTTTTACACTACAATTTTTGAATAAATCTAAGCAAAGCAGTAGGAAAAAAATTACAATTTTCATTTTTTTGGCAGTTGTATCAATTTAAAAACTGTTTTTTTTGTACAGCACATGTATAAATGAAGACTTTCACCCCAAAATGGATACCCCCGCTGTCCCGTGTTCAGAACCATAACCATTGTGGCCCTAATCTGCTTAAAGGACACATGGCTAGGCCTATAATGGAAGGAGCACCCGTTGGATTTCAGGGTACAACGGAATAAATTTCAGGCCCCATCGCCCACTTAGAGAGCCACTGAGCGGCCAAAACGATAAAGAATCCCCACAAATGACCCCATTTTAAAAACTAGACCCCTTAACAAATTCATCTAGGGGTGTACTGCATATTTTGACCCCACAGTATTTGAATAAATCTAAGCAAAGCAGAAGGAAAAAAATTACGATTTTCTTTTTTTTGGCAATTTCGTCAATTTAAAAACTGGTTTTTTTGTACAGTGTACATAGGAATAAAGACCTTCACCCCAAAATGGATACCCCCGTTTGTTCCGTGTTCAAAAACATACCCATTGTGGCCCTGATCTACTTACAGGACACATGGCTAGGCCCATAATGGAGGGAATGCCCGCTGGATTGCAGGGCACAACTGAATAAATTACAGGCCCCATTGCCCACTTGTACGGAATAAAAATTGACACCTTAAAAAAATATCCCCCCCCCCCCCCACACACACACTCCGCACCCTTTTCGGCATTCCCTAAATCTTAGATAAAAGTAATAATGTGAACTGTGTAGTATTTCCAAAGACAGGGGTAATTATGGAGGCTGGTTGGGATGGGTACATGGGGCAATAGAACCGGTATCCCCCCTCCTCTCATGCTTTTTGGGGGTATTTCTTGACCTCAGCGGCGGGTATGGGGTGTAAAAAGTGGCGCTCTGTGAGTCTCCGTAAGCTTGCGGAGGTGCGGCAGTCTCACACAGAAGACGCTCAACAAGCTGCTCCTGGAACTGCAGGAAGGCGAGCGTTCCCGGGGCTTCTTGTAAAATACGTATCACAGGTAGCGCTCTGAATAACGCCGGGCTCACGCAGCCGTAGGTGGAATCCACTTGCGGAGGCCCGCAACGGATCCCAGCTGTGAGCCTGCGTACGGCCGCGTAATGTACTGCGCATAACTGCCTACTCACACAGGCGGTCATGCGCAGTACTTTTTTTTTGTTTGCATCTCCCGCACCGTCGCTTAGCGATGACGCGGGTACCCGCAGCCCGTATACAATGTAGTTATGTATGGGCTGCGGGTATATCCACGACCATGGAGCACAATAGGCTCTATGTTGCGGATATCCGCAGTAAAATAGAACCTGCTGCGTTCTCTTTTCTGCGAGTGGATTACACAATTCCGACCCGCTAATGTGAGCGGAATTGTGTAATCCAATGCGATTGATCTGCATATTACCGCGGATCAGATGCATGCGGAATCCGTAATTCCTATCCGGTCATGTGAGACTGGCCTATGTTAGAGTGCTACCTTTTTATTACGTGACCGGGGACCGCTCAACGAGGCCACCCGTCACTGCTCCAGGCTCTCGGCGACCGTTGGTCGCTGGGAGCAAGGAGATTTTAAGTTTCCTGGACTCCCTGACTCCTGCGCATGTGTCCGGTGTTTTGCTGGCGGTCGCATGTGCAGAATCCGGGAAAGTTCACGGAGGAAGATCGCGTCGGGGTTCAAATACGGAGGCCTCTGGTAAAAAGTTTCATCTCCTCTCACCGATCGCATCAGTGAGGGGAGATGAACCTTCACCTTTTTTTTTACTTTTACGTGATCGCCACTATCCATTGGATAACTGCGAACACGTGACCAGGAACCGCTCACCGCGGCCCCCCGTGAAATCTCCAGGCTCTCGGCTAAGTTTTGTAGCCAGGAGCAGGGAGATTTTAAATTATCACAGCTTTTGCGCATGCGCCTGCCATTGTGGCGACGGCGGAGTGCGCAGAAGCTGGGGTAAGGTCCGCGGATAAATCCGTGGGCCTTAGGTACGTCATTTCATCCTCCCTCACAGATATGTTCCGTGGGGGGAGATGAAATGCAAGCTTTTTTCACTTTTTAAAACTTTTTTTTATTTTTTTTTCACTTTTTACACTTTTTTTTTTTTACTTTTCACACTTTTTTTTTACTTTACATGATCACTGTCATCCATTGTATGACAGTGATCATGTCCCTGGTGACATCTTTTTGCTCCTGGCTACACATGGCAGCCTGGAGCAGAGGGATTTAAAATTTCCTGGGGCTCGAACCCCTCTGTGCACGCGCCAATCATCGGGTGCGCATGCGCAGACGGGCACTTCGGGTCCCGGGACATCGCAAAGGATCCGATCCATGAGGGGAGGTGAAACTTTCCTTTTTTTAACTTTTTTAAACTTTTTCGTGATCGCCACTATCCAGTGGATAGCGGCGATCGCGTGCCCGGGCACCGCTCACAGCGGTCCCCGGGGACACCTCCTGGTTCCCGGCTACCGTCAGGAGCCGAGAGCCAGGAGTTTTTAAATTTGCTGGGGGCGCCCGGGCTTCTGCGCGTGACGTCATCGTCTGGTGCGCATGCGCAGAAGGCCAGCGGCGGGTCCGGGAGGACCAGATCTTCAGCGGGCAGCGGGTAGAAGGCGGGTGAGTATTTTCAGCTGCCCTGATGGATCCGATCCATCAGGGCAGCTGAATAGCTAACTTTTTTCACTGTTTTATTTACTTTTTTGCGATTGGCGCTATCCATCGGATAAGGCCGATCGCAATACCGGGGGGGGACTGCCCGTATCCTGGGATGACAGCTCCATGCTGTCGGCTATCTGCGGGCACTGACAGCATGGAGCTGTCACGTCCTCAGGCAAGTGGGAATTAATCCAAAGAGGATGCATAAAACTACGTCCTCTAGGATTAAAGCCCACTTGCTGAGGACGTAGTTTCGCGATGGGGCAGTCGTTAAGGGGTTAAACAGCGGACGTTTAGTAGAATCATAGAATGGCAGAGTTGGAAGGGACCTCCAGGGTCATCGGGTCCGACCCCCTGCTCAGTGCAGGATCCACCATATCATCCCAGACAGATATTTGTCCAGCATTTGTTTGAACACTTCCATTGAAGGAGAACCCTCCAGCTCCCATGGTAACCTGTTCCACTCATTGATCCCCTCATTGTCTAATATCTAATCTGTGTCTCCTTCCTCACGGTTTCATCCCATTGCTTCTACTCTTTCCTTGTGCAGATGAGAAAAGGGCTGATCCTTCCGCACTGTTACAGACCTTCAGATATTTGCAGACAGCTATTAAGTCTCCTCTCAGCCTTCGCTTTTGAACGGTGGCTGTGTTATGTGAATGGAGGGGGGCAGGGAAGCGAGAGGAGACAAATCCCCTGCACTGCCCCGCCCCCTGCTGGCCGTTCCGTGAACCTTTGTGCTCTGCTAGCTCCCATACAGGAGCACGGGAGCGAGGAAACACAGGAACTAGTGTCGGGCATCGCTTGCCCGACATTCATCCCATGTAAATGGACCCCAAGAGGATCTCTTAGACGCCCCACAGTCCCGGCTGGAACCTGGGAGGAAATCTATGTTGTTTGCAAAGTACTCGTGTTCTTCTGCACTGACTCAGCGGGCTCAGCAGACAGCGGCGAGTAGTAGGCACCACTGGATACATCTCACGTCTCCTTCCTGCCAGTAACAATGCACGCACGGATTCTCTGTAAGATCCCCCTTTCTGACGCCACTCGTAGGGGCCTATTCATCGCGGGGGCATTATTCACTTGCTGGGGGTGTGTGTGTGTTATTCACTCGCTGGGGGGGTATTTACATTGGACAATTCTCGTCTAAAACGAGCGCAGTGACGTCACCGCTACTTGTTGGGGTTGTGCAGCACGTTTAGATCGGCAGATCACCGCTGGGAATCACTAACTCCCCGCTTCACGTTCTACGTATGCACGGAGCGGTTAGATGCAGCGAGGAGTCAGTGAGCCAGCAATGACTTTTATGCCAGCTTAAACTGAGCGACAAACAAAGGTGCGCGATGACTTTGTATGCAGACGAACGATTAGTGCACATTTTTAGTAATTTGCACAAATTTTGTGCGACAATCATCACGTGTAAATGGCCTTCAGTGTTACTGAAGCTTCTATTAGATGCCTTAAAGGGGTTGTCCAGGACTATAAGGAGAAGGGTCTGCTGCTCTTCCAGGAACATGTCTGGTCAGTGGTTAACCCGTTCCCGCTATAGGACATACAGTTACAGTCATACAGCTCGGGCATCAGCTGTTTATTATAACTGACACCTGTCGGCAATAGCTGCAATCGGCCCCTTTAAATGCCAATGTCAATTCTGACAGCGGCATTTAAATCCCCCAAATGATGTTCGGTGGTCCCGTACGCTGTATTATTGTATCTTGTCACCACCATGAAGTACTGGTGGAGAGAAGAGTGACAGGCCGGTGATGCCCCCTGTAGCTGATTGGTTACAGAGCAAGCCAGCCTGTAGGTCCTGGCAGGTCACTAAGGCTTTTCCCCCAGCGGCAGCAGCACCTGCAGATGATTCACACGCCGGGGAGGACATCGGCAAAGATGTAAGTGGTGGCAGCAGCAGGACAGTCACAGTCAGCGCGGTAGCAGGACACGCAGAGCCGTCCCTAATCCCCCTAGTGCGGCGGCAAGGGTCGGAGTGGATGCGGCAGAAAACACCGGAGCATGTAGGCAGCCAAGGCCCTGCCTCAGTGCAGGGAGATAGCGCCGGCGGCAGGATAGACCACAGCACTTAGGGGAGATGCTAGTGGAACGCTAACTCCGGGGAAACTCCTAGCAGCTGCATGTGTATACATTGCCTCGGCTGGACAGTTAGTGTTAGGGTTCCGTGTTCAGGTTAGGCTTAGATTATTCACTGTAAATGCCTCCATGCTACCCCTGGAACATGGAAGCTAATAATCTAAGCCTTAGGGTGATTACTCACTAGCGTTTTTTTTCCGCTGTGAATTCGCTGCGTTTTTTTTTTTCCAGATGCCTATGGGACTTTCTAATGTTAAAACCACAACGCGACGCAGCACAACTTTGCGTTTTTAACATTAGAAAGTGCCATTGACAATTGGAAGAAAAGATAGCAGCAAATTCGCAGCAGAAAAAAACCCACTAGTGGGTAGTCACCCTAAGGCCACCTGCAGACGGCCGGGTCAGATCCCACTTCGAGAATTCTCGCAGTAGGATGCGGACCCGTGCCACTGCCGAGGCCTGCGGCTTACCAACTACCAGCATCTCCTCTCTGCGCTGTGTGCCGTCTGCCGCCCAGCCGGCGCATGTGCAGAGAGGAGCCGGCCCATCACCACTGACATTTCTCTGCAGGCCTCTGCGAGACCAGCACAGAAATAGAACATGCTGTAATTTGTTTTCCGCGTGTGTTTTCACACGGACAAATGATGGCCGTCTGCCTAGGATTGCGTTATCTAATGCAATCCTATGCAGGCGGGCACGGGCAGAAAATCTGCCCATGTGCAGGGGGCCTAACATGAACACGGAACCCTAACCGTCCAGCCGAGGCAATGTATACACACGCAGCTGCTATGACCTTACACAAGTCACCCAATCGGGAGCTAGGGGTGTGACAGGGGTGTTCCTCCATGGAAGCCCTGTCAAACACCTAGCTTTCGGTGGTGACAAGGTACAATAATACCCCCATACGCTGCCACCCTCCCGTGGCGAGATTGCAGGGAGCCGTGCAGGTGTCATGGCAGCCAGGGCCTTCTAAAAAAATAAAATAAAAAAGGCTTCAGGGCTGTCTTAGCAGACTGCTTATCAAGCCGTCCCCGTGGGGTGGCCTGATAGAGTGCCTGCCTGATCGCAGTATGATGTAATGTTATGGCATCACATCATACTTGTTACGATCACGTGGGCAACTAAGCACGGGGCCCACACGATCGTGACCAAGAGAGATACATACGGGTCTCATACAACTGGCCCTGAACTACAGGGAGGGTGACATGGCCCTACCTAAGCAGGGACATCGCCCCAATAAAGGACGGTCCAGCGGTCTTCAGATCCGGGCCCTAGCTACAACTAGGAACCACGCACCAGAACAGGATACATAGACATGCCACATGACAGGGACAACTGGACAGAACAAGAAAACACAGCATACAGCAGCCAAAATGCAAATACTAACAGCAGATAGTAAAGCAGATATAAATACCAGGTATTCGTTGACATTTTGATCAAAACATGGAAGCTAGCGGCCACTTCACAGCTCCTAGCTATACAGCTAGTCCCTGCACTAACCAGGAGTCCAGCAGCACCAGTCACAGTTCACACCACAAGCTGCAACAGGACAGAACACAAGTCACACAGCAAGCTGCACAAGACAGACAACAGAACACAAGTCACACAGCAAGCTGTACAGGACAGTTAACAGGATACTGACTAACAGGCACTGGCTTACAGCAGACTACAACATACGGTGTAAACTACACAGACTCCACCCAGAGCTCACATGCACACAGATGGACAGCCACCGTGCTGACATATGGAACCGTGTCAGGGATCCACCAATTGATACACAGAGCGAGACAAAACATTTGGAGGCCGCACCTGTCAGGGGAAAGGAAAAGGGGAGCTGCATGCGCTGCAGACAAGGACTACCGGTGACCAAACCGTCTTTGGGAAACAGGCAGACACAACAGACCTACATGCAAACACAGAACTAAATGGGAACAAAACCGATACATCCAAACAGTACAAGACCAACATCAACTACTGACAGGAGCTGGGTTTATATGTGCTGCAGGCTAAAGGGGATTAGCTGCTGGAGAATACCACACCAAGTCAGCTCAATTAACCTTCACCTGTAGAGATGTGCTGCTAGGAACCTTAGTACTACAGATCCCAGCAGCACACCCTGACAATACTGCAGGAGCGATCAAAGCATTGCACGTTGTGGACCCCCTTTTGGGTTGGCTCATTCACAGTGATTGGTTGCTCGGGTTAAATTGAGTTGTGTAATATAAATATATGCTCTCGGGCCACCGGCCGCTGTACTGCTCCTCCCAGGCCCACCGCTGACCTCCCCTGTACATCCAGCACTCACTGCTGCTCCTGGCCACCGGCCGCTGTCCTTCCCTGTACTCCCCGCACTCACTGCTGCCACCGACCGCTGTCCTTCCCTGTACACCCCGCACTCACTGCTGCCACCGACCGCTGTCCTTCCCTGTACACCCCGCACTCACTGCTGCCACCGGCCGCTGTCCTTCCCTGTACACCCCGCACTCACTGCTGCCACCGGCCGCTGTCCTTCCCTGTACACCCCGCACTCACTGCTGCCACCGGCCGCTGTCCTTCCCTGTACACCCCGCACTCACTGCTGCCACCGACCGCTGTACTGCTCCTCCCGGGCTCACCGCTGACCTCCCCTGTACATCCAGCACTCACTGCTGCTCCTGGGCCACCGGCCGCTGTCCTTCCCTGTACACCCCGCACTCACTGCTGCCACCGGCCGCTGTCCTTCCCTGTACACCCCGCACTCACTGCTGCTACCGACCGCTGCCCTTCCCTGTACACCCCGCACTCACTGCTCGCACCGCTGTCCTCCCCTGTACACCCCGCACTCACTTCTCCTCCCGGACCGTCAGCCGCTGTGCTTCCCTGTACACCCCTCACTCACTGCTCCCACCGCTGTCCTCCCCTGTACACCCCGCACTCACCGCTCCTCCCGGGCTGCTGTCCTCCCCTGTACACCCCGCACTCACTGCACATCCCGGGCTGCTGTCCTCCCCTGTACACCCCGCACTCACTGCACATCCCGGGCTGCTGTCCTCCCCTGTACACCCCGCACTCACTGCACATCCCGGGCTGCTGTCCTCCCCTGTACACCCCGCACTCACTGCACATCCCGGGCTGCTGTCCTCCCCTGTACACCCCGCACTCACTTGTACCGGTACCCGCCGCCTCCTGCTACCGTAGACAGCCCTGCCACCCCCCGCTGCTCTCCGTCCCCCCACTTACCGCAGCGGACCACCGCAGCCAGCATAGCGAGCAGCAGACTGCGGAGACCAGGCGGCGGCATCTTCACGGAGGAGCTCGAGAACACTCGTCTGTCCACAAGCTACATCCCGCACCGTGTTCGCTGTCACTTGTACCCCAGCGGGAGGTCCCGGAAGCCGCTGCACGCTGCGGAGAACACCGGGATATATCAAACATTGTACAGACGGGATACATCACTCTCCCCCGGGCTGCGGACGGACAACGCTACCCAATGGCAAAGCTGTGCTGGTGCCGTCACTAGTTGCTGGGCAGACAGTCGCCGGCGCTCAGCGTTCACCGCTCCGGAGCCGCGGATATCTTGTATCTCCTGTTTGTATATTTGTAGCCAAATGTTTCCTGTCTGATTCCTGTAGGAGTTACAGGGGTCCGGAGGAGATGTGGGGGGAGGGTGTAGGGTCAGGACCCCCAGCAGCCGCTGAGGGTTGGGGTACTGCTGCAGCAGTCTTGTATAATGTGTGATCAGCGGTGACCAGGAGAGATCAGCGGTGACCAGTGGAGAATAACTGACCAGTGGAGATCAGCGGTGACCAGGAGAGATCAGCGGTGACCAATGGAGATCAGCGGCAAGCCTTGTTTGCAGGTCATTTACTAATCGTCTTCGTGGCAGCACAATTCCCGGTCCAGGTCACATGTTACATAAAGTCTGCATTAGTGTATTACAGCGAGCTTACCAAACTGACCTTGTTGTGGTCGATGCTGCTGGTTGTCGTTCCTCCATAACTGCAAAGGCTTCGCATGGCGGATGATCTGGAGACAACGCTAATTCCCGAGCGGCGGATCAGTAAATGCTCGCTCAGCAGGTGATTACATGGAAGACGTGGCACCAATACTTGTGGCTGGTGGCAGAAGATCAGAAGATCTCTCCATGTAAGGAGTGGGGGGGAAGGGGGCGGTAACCATTACTACCCCCCATACCGCCTGTGTCAGCCACTGGCGGCTAGGAAAACCCAACACCTACCTCTTAGATTGGTGCTCATCATGTAAAACACAGGACCATGTGGAAAAATCCTCTAAAGCCACGGTCAGACGGGGCAGGAAGCTTATGGAATGTCCGCAGCGGGAAAGGCTTCTTCAAAACTTGCGCCATTGTCCACAGCAGACGGTCAGCAGCGTGTGAACGAGAGTTTTGCAAATCTCGCTACTTTGCTGCTTAGTCTCAGGTTTAAAAATGGAGGTGGAAATTCTGTACAGAAATTCCACCCCATGTGAACCCAGACGGGGCAGGAATGCACGCAGCGGAAATTCCACTGCACATTGCGTAGCATTTCCATATCCAAAACTTCTGGTGCGGGTTTTGACTCTAAATAGACTGTGTACACGCAGTTGACTTCAGCAGATCCAGCGCTCACCTCCCAAGTCTTCAGCTGTCAGCGCTTCCTTCACCTGGTACCCAGTGGTCAGATGTTGGCACTTCCGCATGACCTACCCAGCGTCACTGCGCTCACTAGAGCCCGCTGGGTACCAGGTGAAGGAAGCGCTGACAGCTGAAGACTTGGGAGGTGAGCGCTGGATCTGCTGAAGTCAACTTCCGGTACGCAGCCTATTTAGAGTCAAAATCTTTTGGATACGGAAATGCTGCGGCGCCCGATAATATCATATTCCGGATCAGTACGTGACTCCATGACAAGGGTGCAGGAGTAACAACAGGGCCGCAGTGCACACGAGAAGACAACCGCTGTTTGGTGTCACGTGACGCTTTCTCAAGCCTTCACACCCCAAGAGTACGAGAGCTTCATTTAATGCCCCGTCCCAGTTGTCTCCTACAACACACAGTACTTATAAAACCCTGTAAACCTTATTCCACAAATGCCCCCCCTCGTGACTCGCATTCACCCACCAAAGCCTTCATTTAGGCTGCATCCGCACGGGCTACAAATCATCGCTACAATGTGAAGCCCACGTGTCCAACGGGTTCTTTCACATGAGCGATGCTTTGTAGTGAGATCTTGTAGCCCGTGTGGATGGAGCCTCGATGAGGCGTTATGTCGCAGCTAGAGATGAGCGAGCGTACTCGGCCACGCCCCTTTTTCGCCCGAGCGCTGCGATTTTCGAGTACTTCCGTACTCGGATGAAAAGATTCGGGGGGCGCCGTGGGTGAGTGGGGAGTTGCAGCGGGGAGTGGGGGGGAGAGGGAGAGAGAGAGGGCTCCCCCCTGTTTGCCGCTGCTACTCCCCACTCCGCCACGCCTCCCCCAGCCCCCCGAATCTTTTCACCCGAGTATGGAAGTACTCGAAAATGGCGGTACTCGATCGAGTAATTACTCGAAACGAGTAGGTTCGCTCATCTCTAGTCGCAGCTATTAGGTTCTATTGAACCTAATAGCTCAATGTTCACGCTGCGGAATTCTACTGCGGAAAGTACCGCAGCGTGAAAGAAACTGCGGCATGCTCTAATTGCGGAATAAACGCTCTACACGCCTCACTTGTAGGAATTATCATATATATTATAGCCAATGATAAATGAATTATTAAACTTTTTCATGCAGGAGATCAATTAAGATAGAGCTCCCGAACACGTGATCCACGTTAAAATGGAGCATGCTGTTTTTTTTTTCCTGTGCATGAAATCCGCAAATCACTTAAAATACCATCCGTGGTTATTTAATTAACTGCGGATGGTCAATGCTTTTCTATGGGATGCACTTTGCATTTTTCACACGTGGGAGAACCGCGCGGATTTGCTAAATATAATTTCCCCATGGACATGAGGCCTAAACATGAACAGTGATGACTTAGGACTCATGTCCACGGCCGTGACGGACTGCACCAGTGGAATATCGCAGCAGAGTCCATCACGACGCCCCCCAAAGTCCCCATACTCACCTTTACGGACCCGCTGTGTGCATCCCTCCTGGAGAGCCGGCACACATGCGCAGTACAGCGCGTGACGCGCCTGCAGTGCGGGATGACGCTGCCGGCAGGGACGTGTAATCATGCGATACCTCCACTGTGCTCATAGCGGAAGTATAGCATGGCGGCAGCTTTCATTGACTACAGTGGAAGCTGGCCGCGCGTATTCTGCAATTATTCATTAAAAGAGCCAAAATTGGGCACATTTTGAAAAATGTTTCATTTTTTTCACATTTTTCAACTGTCATATGTCAAATATGTGGAAACATACTGTACAATGTTTTGATAAGATATATATTTCCAGCTGTATACTTTATTCTGGAAGCAGATTGGAAAAACTTTAGTATTTTTTTATCCATGTAGGAGATGTATAAATTTAGCATTAATAAACATTTTGAGGAACACTTTGTTTTTCTACACCCAGCCAGGATTTCAAAGACTCATAGGTGTCAGACTGATAGATACTCCCACAAATGACCCCATTTTAAAAACTACACCCCTTAATATATTCACTGTGCGGTGTCAGCAGTATTTTGACCCCACTGTTTCTTTTCAAGAGTTAATGCAATTTAGTTCCAAAAACGTATTGAAATTTTACAACATTTCTGTACAGGTGGAGCTGCAGATTTACACCCCTCGCAGGGGGATCTTCTGTTTATAAGAATTGTAACATAAACAAAAATAAAAACATAAACAAACAAATAAACATTGCCTCAGAATAGTATTCAATAAGGCTGGGTTCACACAGGGCGTATTCCCGGCGGAAATCCCGCGGTTTGGCCGCAGCAAAAAACGCGAGATTTCCGCCGGCAGAACCGCCGCGGAAAAACCCGTGGCGGCTTTGAAGCGGCCCGGCCGCTCGCTTTTCCGCTGTGGCCAGCGCTCCCATAGAGGAGAGCGCGGCCGCGGCGGAAAGAAAAGCTAAACAGACATGCTGCATATTCTGAAACCGCGTCTGCGGCCGCAGCCGCGGTTCCAGCCTGACTTACCGCAGCGGATTGGCCGTCCCGTATGTCCACATGGCTGGCTAATCCCGAGATTAGCGGCCTCGGGCGGATTTGCCGCAGCAAAATTCCGTGCGGAATTTCTGCGGCAAATGCGCCCTGTGTGAACCCAGCCTATGTCTTATATTATTAGAGATGAGCGAGCACGCTCGTTTAAGGCTGATGCTCGATCGACCATCGGTCTTGTTGAGTAACTGATTACTCAACCGAGCACCATAAAGGGGGGTGAGAGTGAGAGAGAGATCTCTCTCTCCCCCTGCTGCCCCTCCGCATGGTGTTCGGTCGAGTAATCAGTTACTCGACAAGACTGATGCTTGATCGAGCATCAGCCTTAAACGAGCGTACTCGCTCATCTCTATACATTATCAATAGTACAGTAGAATTACCTGACATATTGGTACTACATCTAGTCAGCTAGTCCTCCATCTAATAGAATCGTGGGGCCCTCCTCCCTGCGTTCCCCTACTACACATCCGCACCGCTTCACCTCAGGTGGCAAGCATACGGGACAGCCCCGGGACAGTCAGATACGTGGCCCAGGGCAGCCAGGTCCTAAGGAAACTCTCCATATGCTCTTCCCTTATGGCAGACAACTTCTTGTACAACATAATTCTGGAGATTCTGGCTAAAATTGGTTCTATATGAAGAGAAGGCGATAGCCACTGGGATGCAATATAGACGATCCATGCAAATATATTGTGAGACTTGTGCTGTTGGTTACTGTAGCCTGTAGGTTTGTCTGCCAGGAGGCAAGCTATTGGGATAAGGGGGAATGTTTTACCTAGGACTCTAAATATCAGGTGGGCCACCTGTCTCCAAACGGCCTTCACTGATGGGCACGTCCACCATGTATGAGAGACTGTACCCAAAGCTCCACAGCCCCTGAAGCAATCTGGTGAAGAGGTTGGGGAGAACTTGTGGATAATTATAGGAACGTAATATGCTCTGTGTAGAATTTTATAAGATGACTCGGTCAGAGTAACTTGGTGGCTACCATTGGAAATAAAGGTACAGCAATGGTGCCATCTTAGAAGCGAAAGGGTTATATTTAAGTCAGACTCCCACCGCTTCATAAAGGGGAGCTTAGTCTCCTGTGGAGGTTAATTTAAAGTGGAGTATAGAAGTGAAATTATCCCCGGTTGCAGAGGGGACTGTAAGCATAGCCTCTCAAAGGTAGTGGGTGCAAAACACAAGGATGATCTAGGGAGTTTGGAACAAATGAAACTACTGGTTTGATTGACCTCCATCCAGAGATGGTTAGGGACTGAATAATTTTCTGAGATTTGTGACAGGGTGAGGGGGTCTGTTAAACTCAAAGAATTGCTGCATTAATCAGGCCTCTAGCCCGCCACGCCAGCCCTCCCTCAAAGGTGCTTGGTGGAAATGCTTGGTTAGGGACAACTGGTAGTGATGGTGGAAGATCCGACATCAGGAGATACCTAAACCTATCCTCCAAATTGGAAAAAACATTATAGGTCAGGGATGAGCTTCCCAGTAAGGCATGGGGCTTAACTGAAGAGTTAACACAATTTAGAGGAGAAAAAATAAAATTTCATATTTTTGCAAATATGTTATTTTAAAGACAGGATTTTCTATAGCGCACATGAAAATGAGGATTTTAACCCCAAAATAGATACCCCCGTTTGTCCCGTGTTCAGAAACATACCCATTGTGGCTCTAATCTTATATCCGTGCACAACAGGGCCCAAACTGAAAGGAGCAGCCGATGGCTTTCAGAACATAGATTTCTCTGCCTACTATATGTCATGGGGAAATAAAAAGACGCTTTTACACCAACAACCTGAATGCTGCCGTCTTTATGCATTGACATTTTGCTTGAAGGTGATTTAGACCCCATCGCTCACTTGTAGAGCCCTTGAGCAGCCGAAATGATGGAGAACCCCCCACAAATGACCCCGTTTTGAAAACACCCTTTTTGAAAAATCATAACTCTTTTATTTATCCATTGCCGTCGCTGTCTGAGGGTTTGTGTTTTGCGGGATGTGTTATGTTTTTCAGTGATACTATATAATGTACTGAAAAACTTTTTAAAAAAAGAATGAAATGAAAAAAAAACACAAAATTCCGCCATCTTTGGCCTTAGTCAGACAGGCGTTTTTTCACGCGATTTGCGGATCGCATGACGGATGCGCATCCGCAAATCGCGTGACCAGTGCGCGCAAGTCGCCCGCAAATCGCCCGAAAATCTGCTCCTAGCCGCGTTTCATTAGAAACGGGCCGGAGCTGTCCAGCGCATTGCATTCAATGGAGCCCGGGATGAATTGTCGGGAAGGGCTTAAATATATAAGCCCTTCCCTGCAATTCATCCTAAAATGTGTAAAAATAAAAAATATATATATACTTACCTTCTCCCGGCAGCCGGAGCTCCGCGCGGCCGTCCTGCAGTGGGTGTGAAGGGGGTGTGAGTCAGACCTGCCCCCTGATTGGCTCAGCGCTGAGCCAATCAGAGGCATGTCTCACTCACACCCATTCATGAATTCATGAATGGATGTGAGTCAGACCTGCCCCTGATTGGCTCAGCGCTGAGAGGCAGCAGTCACTCACCCATTCATGAATTCATGAATGGGTGTGTGAGTGAAACCTGCCTCTGATTGGTCAGGGCTGTGACCAATCAGAGGCAGATCATTCAGCAGGCGGGGATTTTAAAGCCCCACCGGCTGAATAGTGCCGAGAAGCAGTTCAGGAGAACTGACAGCGGCCGCGGCTGGACTCCAGCTGCAGCGGAAAGGTGAGTATACAATTTTTTTTATTTTAACACATTTTAGGATGAATTGCAAGGAAGGGCTTATATATTTAAGCCCTGCCCGACAATTCACCCCTGCGCACGCCGGCAGCCCATTGCTTTCAATGGAGCGGCTGTATTGCCGGCTCCATTGAATTCAATGGGCAAACATCGTTCTTCTCTGCCACAGCTGTTACAGCTGTGGCAGAGAAGAATGATTTGTCTTCTATATGTTCTCAATGGGGTCGGCGCTGCTGCCGCCGGCCCCATTGAGCGCATATAGAGAAGAGAACAGGAATCGCAGATCGCACATAGGTGCGATCTGCGATTTCTGTTCTATAATTTATCGGACGAGCGCATAAAAAGCGCTCATGTGTCCGATACCATTGCAAAGCAATGGTTTTATAAAATCGCCGGACGCATGCGCATGCGCAAATCGCGGCTAAAAACGCCCGTCTGACTAAGGCCTTTGGGTGCGTCTTGTTTCTACGGCATACAAACTATAACAAAAATGACCTGATAACTTTATTCTATTGTCAGTATGATTACTACAGTAGCAAATTTATATCATTATTTTTGCTGGACTACTTTAATTTTCCCCAAATATATTTCATTTTTTAAAATTATTTTCTGTCGCCATCTTCTGACCGCCAAAGCTTTATTAGTCTTCTGTTGACATAGTTGTGTGAGGCCTCATTGTTTGTGGGACGTTCTGTAGTTTCTATTGGTGCCATTTTGGAGTGCATATAACTTTTGATCGCTTTTTATTGCCTTTTCTCTTGCAGATGGGGTGACAAAAAGTGCAATTCTGGCGTTACTTTTATTCTGATTACGTTCACTGCGTGGTAAATAATTAGTTACTTTGATAGACTTTTCAGATGCAGCGATACCAAATATGTTTTTCAGTTTTATTATAAATATGAGAAAAGGGTTGTTTTTTTTTTACTTTTATTACTTTTTTTTTTGGTAATAATTATTACAACTTTTTTAAACTTATTTTTACTTTTTTTTTCACTCCCCAGAGAGGACAAGAACTTGCGATAGTTAGATCGCTCCAGCAGTATGATGTAATGCCATAGTATTACATTATACTATGGGGCATTTAGGGGGCACCAGCTGCTATGGCTACTGCACGGCACCATCAAACATTAATCGGGGCATATAAATGCTGCTGCCAGAATGGACGGCAGCATTTAAAGGGTTAACAGCTCTGATGAGCAGTGGTGCTGATCGGAGGTGTTGCGGTTGGGTGTCCGTTGTAACAAACAGCCGGACCTGCATTGTATGGAGTGGGATCAACCCCCAATCCCCCTCCCTACAAACCCTGATTCTCCTGTAGTGTTAAGGAGTTAAAGAACCCGGTATCTTTTAGAACTGTAGGAACCTTTACTAGGAGCTCAGAATCCGATCCAAGTGCTCAGCTCTGTAACCGACCCTATACTGGATGCAATGGGTCGGTTTGCATCTATCCAGGTCCATCTCGAGAACCGCCAGTAGAGATTTATAGTTTTTCTCAAAGAGGTTATCGGTGTCTGCTGTAATCACGGCCCCTAAATATTTGATCTCGTCTTCCTTTCAAGAAAGAGAAAATGCTGTCTGTAATGATTCTACCTCTGACTGTGGATGGGTCACATCAAGTATTTCAGACTTATTTAGGTTTACCTTAAAGTTAGATAACCTTCCAAACCTCTCAAATTCTCTTAATGTACAGGGGAGTGCTACTCTGGGATTAGTAATATATATCAAGAGCTCATCAGCGTGCAGTGCAACCTTGTGCTCCACTTGTCCTATATCAACGCCCCCGTATGTTGGGATTTGCTCTCATCACATTCGCCAAAGTTTCCATCGCTAAAAAACACAGAAAAGGAGACCAAGGACAATCCTGCCTTGTGCCATTGTTGATCCGCAGTGGGTGCAACAACTGACCATTAACACATACCCTTGCAGTCGGGCCATAATTCAGCTCAAGAACCTTAGGCCTATGCCGATTTTCCTCAAGGCTGCCTCGAGGAACCCCCAGTCCATCCTGTCAAATGCCTTCTCGGCATCCACCGCCAGCAGGCACAGGGAGTCCCCCGAGTTGCGTGCCCTCAACCAAAGTCAGATATTATATCCCCTAATAAAAACCTGTCATAGACATCTCGGCATCAGGTACGTTTGTTTCGTCCACTCTATCACTCAACAATAGTAACAAATGCCTTTTTTGGTTTGAAAATAACTCATGTAAGAAGACCCTGAAGGATCTTACAATCTCAGATTTTTCAACCAAGCGTGTCAATTGGTGCTCATTTACCTGGGCCGAAAATTGTTGGTATGGAGCAACAAACAAGCATGTACTCATTCATTGGCTGATTGTTATCTTTTGCTGATCGCTTGGCGATTAGGCGAACACTTGGGCCCAATATTCAGGCTGTGTTAAAGGGTCATAAGCTAATTTCACATGTGCAAGCGCGATATTGGCTCGTGAAACTTGACCTGATATCGCGCTCACCAATGTGCAATTTCCCCACAGATTCAAGGCTCTTTTGTGTCAAAAATGCCTGACCGCTTTCGGGAATTAGGGAACCTCCGACGCAGCTGTCAGAAATATATGCGTTTCCCATTGTTTTCAATGGGAAACCTAGCATTACACTTGTGTGCACCTCGCACGCAGTGCAATACTTTTCTTGGCCCCATTGAAAACAATGGGCAATGTGTTCCGAGGGAACAATGAAAGATAAGACATAGCATGATTTTTTCGTATATATATATATATATATATATATATATATATATATATTTATTTATTTAGGCAAGCTACCCATGTCTGCTGCCCTCTTGCGGTTTCGGGCAGATGCAGGTAGCACTCTGCTCCTCCTGTATGAATTGGCTTGTAACTGGGTACTCTACATCAGCACTGCAGGAATTCATAGAACGGTAGAGTTGGAAGGGAACTCTAGGGTCATCGGGTCCAACCTCCTGCTCAGTGTAGGATTCACTAAATCATCCCAGACAGATATCTGTCTAGCCTTTGTTTGAACACTTCAATTGAAGGAGAACTCACAACCTCCCATGGCAACCTGTTCCGCTCATTGATCACCCTCACTGTCAGAAAGTTTTTTTTCTAATATCTAATTTGTCTCTCCTCCCTTTCAGTTTCATCCCATTGCTTCTAGTCTTTCCTTGTGCAGATGAGAATAGGGCTGATGCCTCTGCACTGTGACAGCCCTTCAGATATTTGTAGACCGCTATTAAGTCTCTTCTCAGCCTTTTCTTCTACAAGCTAACATTCCCAGATCCCTTAACCTTTCTTCATAGGACATGATTTGCAGACTGCTCACCATCTTGGTAACTCTTCTCTAAACTTGCTCCAGTTTGTCTATGTCTTTTTTAAAGTGGGGTACCCGGGAAGCGGACACTGTAATCCAGATGAGGTCTGATTAAGGAAGAGCAGAGGGGGATAATTACCTCACGTGATCTAGACTCTATGCTTTTCTTAATATATTCCAGAATTGTGTTTGCCTTTTTTGGCTGCTGCATCACATTGTTGACTCATGTTCAGTCTATGATCTATTAGTATACCCAAGTCTTTTTCACACGTGCTGCTGTTTAGCCCAATTCCTCCCATTCTGTATGTGCTTTTTCCATTTTTCATGCCCAGATGTAGGACTTTGCATTTTTCCTTGTTAAATACCTACTGTTCCAGCTTTTCTAGATCTTTTTGAATACTCTCTCTTCTCTAGTGTTAGCTATCCCTCTTAGCTTTGTGTTGTCTGCAAATTTGATCAGTTTCCCATCAATTCCCTCCTCCAGGTTATTCATAAAAATGTTGAACAACACTGGGCCTAGGACAGAGCCTTGTGGTACCCCACTTGATACATTCTTCCAATTGAATGTACAGCCCTTTATGACCACTCTTTAAGTAAGATCACTCAGCCAGTTGTGAATCCACCTAACAGTTGCCTTATCAATCCCATATTTTGTCACTTTTTCAGTAAATATAGTATAAGATACTTTGTGAAATGTTTTATTAAAATCAAGATATACTATATTTACCGCATTTCCCTGATCAACCCAGTCGGTTATTCTGTCATAGAAGGAAATTAGATTTGTCTGGCATGACTTGTTTGTTACAAACCCATGCTGGCTCTGGTTAATTACTCCATTCTTATCCAAGTACTTGCATACATGCTGTTTAATAATTTGTTCAAAGATCTTTCCCGGTATAGAAGTCAGGCTCACAGGCCTGTAGTTTCCTGGATCCACCTTCTTCCCTTTTTTTTGAAGATAGGGACAACATGTTCCCTTTTCCAATCTTCTGGGACTTCTCCTGTTCTCCAGGAATTTTTAAAGATTATGGCAAGTGGTTCAGCAATTACATCTGCTGCTTCCTTTAGTATCCTAGGATGTAATTCATCTGGATCTTGGGACTTTAATTCATTTAAGTTAGCTATGTATTCTCTCAGCATCTCTCTGCTTATAGATAGCCTGCATTCTTTTATTCCTTCAATAGCACGGGGAAGATCAGTTGATGTTACATCTACTTTCTGAGAGAAAACACATACAAAATAGGAATTTAAAAGTTTGGCCTTCTCAACATCATTCTTAACCAATTCACCATTTTCATCTTGTAAGCATCCTATAGCATCTTTGACTTTTCTTTTAATTGACCCCAGTGCACTCTGCCCAGCTGCAGAGTAACAGGCTATTGCCCTCCTATTTAGCTGAGCTCCTCCTTGCCCTCCTCCTTGCTCAAGTATTGGTGCAAGTTTGCCTCAGACATCTAGCAAGGTGCTAGCTTCTGACTCCTGCGTCTGCCTTGATCCTTTGACATTACATGGAATACTTCTGTACTCTGCCTGCCCTGTCACTGTACCATACTCTGATTGTAGTTCAGAGGCACCGGTGTCTCTGACTCTGATTTATATCTATAAACCATCAATAAACTTGACACTGTGCCCTTTGACTGATAGCTATCAAGCCATCATTGGCTGTACCTGCATTACCAACTCAGGCAGCTACAATCTGTACAGAGCTGTCAGCTTCCACAGCTTCCAGTTCAGTCCACATTGACATCGGGCAGGATAACAGCTGACTAGTAGGGCTCCCAAGTGGCAGACTGTCACCAACAAACTATTAATAACCTATCTTGAGGCTAGGTCACCAATAGTTCAGTGCAGGGGTGTAGCTACAGGCACAGGGGCCCGGGTGCAAGAGTTTAGCTCTGGCCATTTACCCCCCTCCACACACACACACCTGTACCCATACCCATACCTAAACCACGCTGGTATAAGTTATACTAATCCCTGTATACAGTGATATGGACCATGCTGGTATAACCTGGGTATCTCCTGTATATAATTATATTTGTACAGCTGGTATAGGTTATACATCTCCCGTATGTAGTGATATGGACCATGCTGGTATAACCTGGGTATGTTCTAATATAAATGTACAGCTAGTGTAAGTTATACATCTCCCTTATATAGTAATATGGATCATGCTGGTATATCCTGGGTATCTCCTCTCTATAATTATATATGTACAGCTAACCGGACGGGTCACAATTGTGACCCCTTCGATTTCTAGAGGTATGCTGGTGGTTCAGTTCCGAACACTCCCTTTAATTTCACACACAGATCTACCTTTAGGGAAATCTCAGGACTTTAACTAGGTGATTTCCAAGATACAGCGGCATGCACCGGTCTGAATGAGTTTTTTATAACCAGATGCGAGAATAGGGACATGAGTCACTAGCGGCTGCCTGTTGTTCCTGTAACAGGGAAGGGCAGCTTACTAACCAGAGTGATAATGAGGAGTTCCAATGCAGTAGAGAATCTGAGTGAGAGATATTACTAGCAATACCTCCAGCAGTTGAGGATCCGGGTGGAGGATATTACTAGCTATTCCAACTGCAGTAGAGGATGTGGGTGGCAGATATTACTAACCAATCCCACAGCAGTAGAGAATCCGGGTGGCAGCTATTACTAGCCATTCCCACAGCAGTAGAGGATCCCGGTGGCCAATATTACTAGACATTCCAACTGCAGTAGAGGATCTGGGTGGGAGATATTACTAGTCGTTCCACCAGCAGTAGAGAATCCGGGTGGGAGATATTACTAGCCGAACCAACAGCAGTAGAATATCTGGGTGGGAGATATTACTAGCCAATCCTACAGCAGTAGAAGATCCGGGTGGGAGATATTACTAGCCGTTCCGACAGCAGTAAAGAATCCGGTTGGGAGATATTACTAGCCATTCGACCAGCAGTAGAGCATCTGGGTGGGAGATATTACTAGTCGTTCCACCAGCAATAGAGGATCCAGGTGGGAGATATTACTAGCCTATCCCACAGCAGTAGAGGATCCGGTTGGGAGATTTTACTTGCCGTTCCCACAGCAGTAGAGGAGCCGGGTGGGAGATATTACTAACCATTCCCACAGTAGTAGAGGATCCGGGTGGGAGATACTACTAGCTGTTCCCACAGCAGTGGAGGATCAGGGTGGGAGATATTACTAGCCAATCCTTCAGCAGTAGAGGATTCAGGTGGAGGATATTACTAGCCTTTCCTACAGCAGTAGAGGATCCAGTTGGGAAATATTACTAGCCGTTCCCACAGCAGTAGAGGAGCCGGGTAGGAGATATTACTAGCCGTTCCCACCGCAGTAGAGGATTCGGGTGAGAGATATTACTAGCCATTCCACCGGCAGTAGAGGATCTGGGTGAGAGATATTACTAGCCATACGTCCAGCAGTTGAGGATCCGGGTGGGAGATATTATTAGCCATTCCCACAGCAGTAGAGGATGTAGGTGGCAGATATTACTAGCCAATCCCAGAGCAGTAGAGAATCCGGGTGGCAGATATTACTAGCCATTCCCACAGCAGTAGAGGATCCCGGTGGCCGATATTACTAGACATTCCAACTGCAGTAGAGGATCTGGGTGGGAGATATTACTAGTCGTTCCACCAGCAGTAGAGAATCCGGGTGGGAGATATTACTAGCCGAACCTACAGCAGTAGAATATCTGGGTGGGAGATATTACTAGCCAATCCTACAGCAGTAGAAGATCCGGGTGGGAGATATTACTAGCCGTTCCCACAGCAGTAGAGAATCCGGTTGGGAGATATTACTAGCCATTCCACCAGCAGTAGAGGATCGGGGTGAGAGATATTACTAGCCATACCTCCAGCAGTTGAGGATCCGGGTGGGAGATATTACTAGCCATTCCACTAGCAGTAGAGAATCTGAGTGGGAGATATTACTAGCCATTCCAACTTCAGTAGAGGATGTGGGTGGCAGATATTACTAGGCGATCCCACAGCAGTAGAGAATCCAGGTGGCAGATATTACTAGACATTCCAACTGCAGTAGAGGATCTGGGTGGGAGATATTACTAGTCGTTCCACCAGCAGTAGAGGATGCGGGTGGGAGATATTACTAGCCTATCCCACAGCAGTAGAGGAGCCGGGTGGGAGATATTACTAGCCATTCCCACAGTAGTAGAGGATCCGGGTGGGAGATACTACTAGCTGTTCCCACAGCAGTGGAGGATCAGGGTGGGTGATATTACTAGCCGATCCTTCAGCAGTAGAGGATTCAGGTGGGAGATATTGCTAGCCTTTCCTACAGCAGTAGAGGATCCAGTTGGGAAATATTACTAGCCGTTCCCACAGCAGTAGAGGAGCCGGGTGGGAGATATTACTAGCCATTCCCACAGTAGTAGAGGATCCGGGTGGGAGATACTACTAGCTGTTCCCACAGCAGTGGAGGATCAGGGTGGGAGATATTACTAGCCAATCCTTCAGCAGTAGAAGATTCAGGTGGGAGATATTACTAGCCTTTCCTACAGCAGTAGAGGATCCAGTTGGGAAATATTACTAGCCGTTCCCACAGCAGTAGAGGAGCCGGGTGGGAGATATTAGTAGCCATTCCCACAGCAGTAGAGGATCCGGGTGAGAGATATTACTAGCCATTCCACCGGCAGTAGAGGATCTGGGTGAGAGATATTACTAGCCATACCTCCAGCAGTTGAGGATCTGGGTGGGAGATATTACTAGCCATTCCCACAGCAGTAGAGGATGTGGGTGGCAGATATTACTAGCCAATCCCAGAGCAGTAGAGAATCCGGGTGGCAGATATTACTAGCCATTCCCACAGCAGTAGAGGATCCCGGTGGCCGATATTACTAGACATTCCAACTGCAGTAGAGGATCTGGGTGGGAGATATTACTAGTCGTTCCACCAGCTGTAGAGAATCCGGGTCGGAGATATTATTAGCCGAACCTACAGCAGTAGATTATCTGGGTGGGAGATATTACTAGCCAATCCTACAGCAGTAGAAGATCCGGGTGGGAGATATTACTAGCCGTTCCCACAGCAGTAGAGAATCCGGTTGGGAGATATTACTAGCCATTCCACCAGCAGTAGAGGATCGGGGTGAGAGATATTACTAGCCATACCTCCAGCAGTTGAGGATCCGGGTGAGAGATATTACTAGCCTTTCCACCAGCAGTAGAGGATCGGGGTGAGAGATATTACTAGCCATACCTCCAGCAGTTGAGGATCCGGGTGGGAGATATTACTAGCCATTCCACCAGCAGTAGAGGATCGGGGTGAGAGATATTACTAGCCATACCTCCAGGAGTTGAGGATCCAGGTGGGAGATATTACTAGCCATTCCACTAGCAGTAGAGAATCTGAGTGGGAGATATTACTAGCCATTCCAACTTCAGTAGAGGATGTGGGTGGCAGATATTACTAGCCGATCCCACAGCAGTAGAGAATCCGGGTTGCAGATATTACTAGAAATTCCAACTGCAGTAGAGGATCTGGGTGGGAGATATTACTAGTCGTTCCACCAGCAGTAGAGAATCCGGGTGGGAGATTTTACTAGCCGATCCCACAGCAGTAGAGGATCCGGTTGGGAGATTTTACTTGCCGTTCCCACAGCAGTAGAGGAGCCGGGTTGGAAATATTACTAGCCATTCCCACAGCAGTAGAGGAGCCGAGTGGGAGATATTACTAAGCATTCCCACATGACAGTGGATACAAAGGAATCCGGACACGTTAGATGAATTTTCTTTGCTTTATTTTCTTCTCAAGCTTGTGCAATCAGATACATGGTACAACAAGAACGCGTTTCGGCGTAATGCCTTGTTCACCTCAATGTTTGTTGCATGGATTACTGAATTATAGGTTAAAAACAATTAATACTGATTCAAACTACCTGATATGTTAACTCCTTCATTACATCTGGTTTACTGCTGGTTCTCTTCCCTCAGAACCTGCTGCTTAAACCTTACTAGGTAGTTGACCCTTACAGATCATTGTATATTAAATGCAAAACCCTTTTGGCACTTATAAACCTTACATTTATGCAGTCATATTATGCACCACAAATTCCTTTTTATAACATACTATAGCATATATTCATCATTGGTTATGACTGAAAACACATCACAAAATTTATACTGTGTATAGAAACAGTGGAACCATCAATGACTAACTTATACAGTAAACTATTGCAATGAAGAGATATATTTAGTATATTAGTATGAGTGTTAAATAACCTACTGTCACAATATAGTCGCATTATGACTACATAGGAAACCCACAAAAGTGAGAACACTTCCAATATCCTCTAAATCTATCACCATGTTTTAGTTAGTAAATGGACATATTATTCAAGTTGTTTTAACATACATTGCATTATAATCGCAAAAAACGCACAAAAACCGCATAAAAGTAAAAAATAAATTAAAAATGCTGAAAACCTTCCCTGAATTTAACCTAATATCTAGTTCGTAAAGATATATTTGTTCATAGATAATTACATGCTAATCGTGTCTCAACCACAATATAGCTGCAACATGATCGCATGAGAAACGCAAGAGAGGGAAGAAATGCTTTCAAAACATGACTTTGTGATTAAGTATTGAATCAACATTAACATAAACTGGTTTTGTGTTAGTTGTATTATAACTATAATGCAACCGCATTGTAATCGCATATAAACCGCATCAAAACGGCAATTCTTGGAATTTATTCTGAGACCATCTCTACATCATAGTGCATAAGTTAATAATCATTTTTTGTGTGTTTATCATCTTATAACCGCAATGTTAGCATACTGTAATCGCATAAAGATCTGTTAGAAGTAAAACAGTCCTAGAATCTCATTTAACTGAGTCATTTCCATATTTGTATTCATAAATGGATATTTATTTAATAATGGCTCAGTATTAAACATACTGTAACCGTATTTGGATAGTGTATAGATTACGTGTGGACTGCATATGGGGAAATCCATTAAATTATTAATGTATTGTTATCCTTCCAGTATGCGGTACTTTGTTCATTGTATTAGTTTATAATCCAAATTTTTTTTTTTATATCAACACCCTTAATACAAATATAATAGATCTGTTTTTATATTTAACCCCTCTGGTTGCCTGGTGTTCAAGGTGAGTATCCAATAACCTTCACGTTTAAGTACTGCTGAGCGATCCACTTTTTGTTTTCTTTGCTTAGTTATCTTATCTATTCCAAAATATATTAAATTTTCATACTCCCACCATGGACTTCTATAAAATGTTTCGCTACTCCTGAATGGTTTTTGTTACCTTTTTCCACATTCCTAATATGTTCTGTCATGCGCGTTCGTAGTTTGCGTACAGTGCAACCCACATACATAAGTTTACATTCTGTGCACATTACCATATAGATTATATTAAAGGAATTGCAATTCATGTATCCCTTAATTTGGAAATGTTTTACCCCAGAGCTATCACAAAAGCTATTGCATTTATGTGCGTATTTACATGTACTGCATTTTGCACTTCCACATTTTACAAATCCATTATGTGTTAACCAGTTTTTATTAGTACTAGTTATTTTAGAGGAGAAAGAACTAGGGGATAGCGTATCATATAGATTTCTACTTCTTTTAGCTACTACCCTTACCCCCCTGCTTATGATGTATCTAGTTATTTTATCTTGGAACAGTATAGGCAAATATTTCATAAAGTTTTTTTAATGCTGTAAAACTGTTCACTGAACCTTGTGGAGAACACTAGTGGATTGTCTCCACTTCTATTTTCATTATGTGAATCTACTAACAATTGATTTCTATGTTTTTTTTCCATTTTACGGGATGCTTTTTCAAGGAGACTTTTTTTATAACCTCTTTCTTTCAATCTGCTGGTTATTTCAGCTTCTGTTCTCTTGTAATCTTGATTTGAAGAGCAAGATCTCTTAGCTCTAATCATTTCTCCCATTGGTATAGCATTAATCACATGCTGTGGATGTGCACTCCGTGCATGCAATATTGTATTACCTGCAGTTTCCTTTCTAAAGGGTTTGAAACTAATTTTCCCATCCACATTAGATCCTATCAAAGTTAGATCCAAGAAGGATACAATATTTTCCTTCCATTCACTAGTAAATTTCAGATTGTACCTGTTTTTATTAATATAAGCACTAAATTCTTTCAAGGTGATGTTCATATCCTCCTGTGCTTTTTTTGTCCAAATGATGATAATATCATCAATATAACGAGCATACCACACCATGCGGTCCCTAAATGGATTGTCACAACAAAAAATAAATTTGGTCTCCCAAAAACTCATTGTTAAATTTGCAATAGTTGGTGAGAAACGAGAACCCATAGGTGCTCCTGATATTTGTAAATAATATTTGCTGTCAAATACAAAAAAATTATGTGTAAGAAGAAATTCAATAGTAGAGGATCTGGGTGGGAGATATTACTAGCCGTTCCCACAGCAGTAGAGAATGCGGTTGGGAGATATTACTAGTAGAGATGAGCGAACGTACTCGTAATGAGTACTTACGCACCCGAGTACCGCCATTTTCGAGTACTTCAGTACTCGGGCGTAAAGATTCGGGGGGCGCTGGGGGGCGGGGAGAGGCGCGGCGGTGCGGGGGGTAGCAGCGGGGAACAGGGGGGAGCCCTCTCTCTCTCCCTCTCCCCCCCACTCCCCACTGCTACCCCCCGTGCCGCCACGGCGCCCCCCGAATCTTTACGCGCGAGTACCGCTGTACTCGAAAATGGCGGTGCTCGGGTGCGTAAGTACTCGTAACGAGTACGTTCGCTCATCTCTAATTACTAGCCATTCCACCAGCAGTAGAGGATCGGGGTGAGAGATATTACTAGCCATACCTCCAGGAGTTGAGGATCCAGGTGGGAGATATTACTAGCCATTCCACCAGCAGTAGAGAATCTGAGTGGGAGATATTACTAGCCATTCCAACTTCAGTAGAGGATGTGGGTGGCAGATATTACTAGCCGATCCCACAGCAGTAGAGAATCCGTGTTGCAGATATTACTAGACATTCCAACAGCAGTAGAGGATCTGGGTGGGAGATATTACTAGTCGTTCCACCAGCAGTAGAGGATCCGGGTGGGAGATATTACTAGCCTATCCCACAGCAGTAGAGGATCCGGTTGGGAGATTTTACTTGCCGTTCCCACAGCAGTAGAGGAGCCGGGTGGGAGATATTACTAACCATTCCCACAGTAGTAGAGGATCCGGGTGGGAGATACTACTAGCTGTTCCCACAGCAGTGGAGGATCAGGGTGGGAGATATTACTAGCCAATCCTTCAGCAGTAGAGGATTCAGGTGGAGGATATTACTAGCCTTTCCTACAGCAGTAGAGGATCCAGTTGGGAAATATTACTAGCCGTTCCCACAGCAGTAGAGGAGCCGGGTGGGAGATATTACTAGCCGTTTCCACAGCAGTAGAGGATCCGGGTGAGAGATATTACTAGCCATTCCACCGGCAGTAGAGAATCTGGGTGAGAGATATTACTAGCCATACGTCCAGCAGTTGAGGATCCGGGTGGGAGATATTATTAGCCATTCCCACAGCAGTAGAGGATGTAGGTGGCAGATATTACTAGCCAATCCCAGAGCAGTAGAGAATCCGGGTGGCAGATATTACTAGCCATTCCCACAGCAGTAGAGGATCCCGGTGGCCGATATTACTAGACATTCCAACTGCAGTAGAGGATCTGGGTGGGGGATATTACTAGTCGTTCCACCAGCAGTAGAGAATCCAGGTGGGAGATATTACTAGCCGAACCTACAGCAGTAGAATATCTGGGTGGGAGATATTACTAGCCAATCCTACAGCAGTAGAAGATCCGCGTGGGAGATATTACTAGCCGTTCCCACAGCAGTAGAGAATCCGGTTGGGAGATATTACTAGCCATTCCACCAGCAGTAGAGGATCGGGGTGAGAGATATTACTAGCCATACCTCCAGCAGTTGAGGATCCGGGTGGGAGATATTACTAGCCATTCCACTAGCAGTAGAGAATCTGAGTGGGAGATATTACTAGCCATTCCAACTTCAGTAGAGGATGTGGGTGGCAGATATTACTAGCCAATCCCACAGCAGTAGAGAATCCAGGTGGCAGATATTACTAGACATTCCAACTGCAGTAGAGGATCTGGGTGGGAGATATTACTAGTCGTTCCACCAGCAGTAGAGGATGCGGGTGGGAGATATTACTAGCCGATCCTTCAGCAGTAGATGATTCAGGTGGGAGATATTACTAGCCTTTCCTACAGCAGTAGAGGATCCAGTTGGGAAATATTACTAGCCGTTCCCACAGCAGTAGAGAAGCCGGGTGGGACATATTACTAGCCGTTCCCACAGCAGTAGAGGATCCAGGTGGGAGATATTACTAGCTGATCCCACAGTGGTAGAGGATCCGGGTGGGAGATATTACTAGCTGATCCCACAGTAGTAGAGGATCCGGGTGGGAGATATTACTAGCCATTCCCACAACAGTAGAGGATCCGGGTGGGAGACATTACTACTCATTCCCACAGCAGTAGAAGATCCGGGTAGGAGATATTCTCCAGAGTTTAGCACTACTGTGAACTTTCTGATCTACAACAAAAGAGATCTAGGTGGGCTAATGCCTAGTCGTATCTCCCTCATTATTGACGAGAATTGTCAGATGGTTCCAAAGACTATGATAAAATGAGGAAGTCTGAATAAAATACATATACTGCAATCTAGGTTGCCCCCTCCCCCCGACTCCCTTGATGGATTGTCCCACCGTCTTGGTGAAGGGGCTTGTGTGTTCCAGTGAACCTGCGAGCGAAGCCGTCAGAGTCACTTTAACATCGATATAGCAGCGCTTCAAGAGACCTGGAGAACAGGAGAGGGACAGCTGAAGGAAGAAAAAGGAGACAACACTTTCTTTTGGAAGGGCCTGCCTGAACAAGAACAAAGAATTCACTGAGTTGGCTTTGCAATTAAAAATTACCTGGTGAAGAATCTGTCTGAACTACCCATCGGCATCAACGAATGACTCTTGACTCTCTGAATTAATCTTGCCAAAAACCAACAGGCAACTATCATAAGTGCCTATGCACCAACTTTAGATGCTGGCAAAGACATCAAGGAAAAATCATACTGTCAGCTGGACACCATCCTATTGGAGATACCCAAGGAGGACAAAATCATCCTGCTGGGTGATTTTAATGCAAGAGCTGGACAAGACTTCAACCTGTGACCAGGGCCTAAAAAAATTGGAGTTGGAAACAACATTCTTACCAAATGCGTGCAACATAAACTTGTTATCACCAACACACTCTTCTGCCAGAAAAATAAATTTAAGACATCATGGAAGCACCCCCAGTAAAAGCATTGGCACCTCTTAGACTATGTGATTATATGTACTTCTCACAAGAGCCATGACAGGCGCTGATGATTGCTGGACAGACCACAAGTTAATACAATCTACGATGGCCATCAAGATCGCCCCCAAACGCAGATTCCAAGGAAGAAAGATAAGAATGGGATCGTCAAATGGTGTGTTCTCTTTCTGGTGCTCGAGACCAACGCATTGCGGATTGAGATGACAGATTACTGGGAGGAGCTGGTGAGGATCCAGAAGTCATGCTGCACATTGGCACCAACGACAAAGTTAGTGGTCAGTGGAGGACCCTCAAAAACGATTTCAGGGACATAGAATCCAAGCTTAGTGTGGGGACTTCAAAGGTAATTTTCTTGGAAATACTAGCTGTACCATGAACCACACCAGAAAGGCAGCGGGAGCTTAAGGCCTTAGTCAGACGGGCGTTTTTTGCCGCGATTTGCGCATGCGTCCGGCGATTTTATAAAACCATTGCTTTGCAATGGTATCGGACACGAGCGCTTTTTATGTGCTCGTCCGATAAATTATAGAACAGAAATCGCAGAACGCACCTATCTGTGATCTGCGATTCCTGTTCTCTTCTCTATATGCGCTCAATGGGGCCGGCGGCAGCAGCGCCGACCCCATTGAGAACATATAGAAGACAAATCCTTCTTCTCTGCCACAGCTGTAACAGCTGTGGCAGAGAAGAACGATGTTTGCCCATTGAATTCAATGGAGCCAGCAATACAGCCGACTCCATTGAAAGCAATGGGCTGCCGGCGTGCGCGGGATGAATTGTCAGGAAGGGCTTAAATATATAAGCCCTTCCCTGCAATTCATCCAGAAAAGTGTTAAAATAAAAAATATATATATACTCACCTGCTCCCGGCAGCCGGAGTTCCGTGCGGCCGGCCTGCAGTGGGTGTGAAGGGGGTGTGAGTCAGACCTGCCCCCTGATTGGCTCAGTATTAGGCCCCATTCTGTTCAATATATTTATCTAGGACCTGATAGATAAATTGATATTTGCAGACGATATGAAATTATACAAGGTAATTAATACAAAGGAGGACAATATGCGGCTACAAAAGGACCTAGATAAATTGGGAGCTTGGGTAGAAAAATGGCAAATGAAGTCCAATATTGATAAAGCAATAGAAAACAAAGTCTTGGGGTGCATTAAAAGAGGTATAGGGGCTAGGGACGAGAACATTATTCTTCCACTATATAAGGCACTTGTCAGACCTCACATGGAATACTGCGTACAGTTCTGGTTACCGGTGCTCAGGAAGGATGTTGCAGTGCTTGAGGGAGTTCAAAGAAGAGCAACTAAACTAATATATGGAATAGAAGGTCTGGAATACCCAGAGAGGCTATAAAAACTTGGATTATTCACCCTGGAAAAAAGACGGTTGAGGGGGGATAAAATAACTATGTATAAATACATTAGGGGACAATACAAGGATCTCTCCCATGATCTGTTTATACCCAGGACTGTGACAGTAACAAGAGGGCATCCTCTACATCTAGGAGAAAGCAGGTTTCATCACCAACACAGAAGGGGGTTCTTTACTGTAAAAACAGTGAGACTGTGGAACTCTCTGCCTGAGGACGTGGTAAAGGCAAAATCCATAGAGGAGTTTAAGAGGGACTAGATGTCTTTCTAGAAGGCAATGATATTGCAGGATATACATATTAGGTTACCAGTGGGGTTGGTGATCCGGGTCTTGGAGTCAGGTGTTATTTCATCCCAATATTGATTTGCTGCAATTACTTAATTTTTGTCTGCTAGATCATTAACGTACTACTCAGTAACATTACTTAGAACTTGGTTGTTATCCAATAGGTTGTGCTACAGAGCACTCTTTCTCTTTCTGTACGCCCCCTGATAACATGCTCCCTGACCTGTTGACTGCAATCCCTGCTAGCCATTATAAACCGCTCCTGCAGTCATACTGATTCTGCCGTCACATGGCTAAATGTCTGACCATTGTCTATGTGTATAGAATCCCTCACTTTCCATCTCGCCATACCGTGCACATCTCCACCATACCGTGCACATCTCCAGCCCTTCACCTTCTGTATCACCCCATTACTTGTAGTATTTAAGCTCGTTAGAGCAGGACCCTTACCTATATTGTTTTCATCAACTGAATACTATGTAACCGTGGTTCTGTAATTTTTCTATTTTCTGTATTCCCCCTGTCTTTGTAAGCGCTGCGGAATATGTTGGCGCTATACAAATAAAGATTATTATTATTATTTCTTCCTCTTGGATGAGAGATTGTTTGCATACACTTTTCCCCAGAGAACATTGCCTGGCCTCTAAGACCCTCTACATCATCTTGGTACTCTCTCCAAGAATAAACATTGTGCATCCAGACCAACTTGTATGTGCTGTAAGTAGTCCATAAGTGCCAGTGTCAGGGAGGTAAACAGCAAGCACCAAGGTCACCTATATGGGTTTAGTAATATATTAAAAGCCAATCCCACATGAGAAGCTTGGTGGGACATCTTCTCCTCACAGCTGCTGCGGGGATCCAGCGTGCCATCCCGTGGTGGGAGCGAGCTTTTACCGATAGCCGGCCTCCCACTATGTTGACAGGTATCAATGAGAAAAGTGATCCTTGTTATTAACTCCCTACATGCCGCAATCAATGTACATAGCAGCATATAAAGGGTTTAGAGAGGGTGCGCACTCATCCTGTGACATCATCGGCCCTTGCGATGTAAATACAGAGGACAGATGGGTTGCCATGATAACTGGACACTAAACACTGGTGTTTTGCAGACCTTTTAGGCCTCATGTCCACGGGGAAAATCAGATCCGCTGCAGATTCTACATGTAGAATCTGCAGCGGGTCCCTCCTGCCCCGCGGACATGGGCGCTGAAAATAGAAATTTAAAAGCATTTACCTATCCGTAGCGGTCGGCGAAGCTTTGCTCTTCCTCACGGCCGGATCTTCATTTTCGGCCGGCGGATGAACTCCTGACGCCGGCGGCACGTCGCCGGCACGTCGTCGACGTGCCGCGCGCATGCGCCGGGCACATCCGCCGAGCCGAAGCAAGGGAGATGCGGCCGTGAGGAAGAGAAGAGCTTCGCGGTCCGCTCCGGGTGAGTAATTCTTTTAAATTCCTATTTTAGGTCTCCCGCGGATCCGGACGGCTTCCATAGGCTTCAATAGAAGCCCGCGGGAGCCGTCCCCGCGGGAGCCCCGCACGAAAATGGAGCACGGTCCAGATTTTTTCATGCTCCATTTTTTTTTAAATGCCTTTTATTGACGATCCGCGGGTATTTATCTACCCGCGGGTGGTCAATGCATCCCTATGGGGTGCGGATCCGCGCGCGGGAGATCCGCTGCGGATCCTAAATCATATTTTGCCCGTGGACATGAGCCCTTAGAGCGGAAAACAAAACGCAGCATGCTCCATTTCAGTGCGGATCCCGTACAGGCGGCTTCCAATGATGTCAATGGAAGCTGTCCAATCCACAGCCCGTCCTGCAAGACACAGGTACGCAGGGGGTCACCGGCCGCGGGCATGGACAGATTTCGTGCGGAGAAAATCCCATTTCAATGTAAGGACAAGCTAGTATCTTGGCTTAAGAAGATGAAGATGCAGAAACTCCGGCACAAACATAATAGTTCCAGAGCTTTACAACAGCGGAAAGAAAAAAAGTAAAATAACAAGTAAAGAAACCAGATGAGCAAAAGCAGCGAAGCAGATGCAGAATGTAGAGAAGTGAGAAGATGGTTCACTATGCAGCTAGGGATAAAACAACAAGTAAATCAGAAGGAACATTCCCGGCTCTTCCCCTTCTTCTTACATCCTTGTGGGGAAATCTGTCTACTTCATCCTCTTGGCGCTCAGTGCTGCCCTCAGCTGGCAAACCGGTCTGACTGGCATATTGTAGGGAATGAAATCATAGAATATTCCAAAACATATTTCTCCAATATTAGGATCCTGTGAGGGACCCTTCAACCGGGACGGAATATCCTGCAACAGACGCCCTCCTGCGGAATATTCTGCATCACAATCTGCGCTGCTGACGTATGGATTTTAATGTGGAATTGAAAATGGCCGAATCCTGCATAACAATCTGCAGTTAGCTGGGCAGGTTGTGTAGTGGCGCAGTGGGTCCTACAGAACATTCACAGCACACTTGTCCTGTCACACCTGTCGATATGCTGTCCATGGATGTAGGAGGTGACGACTGTAGGAGGTGACGTCTGTAGGAGACCCAGTGTCTCCTCTTCTCTTCTAAGCCTAGAGCTTAACACTGATGTCAGCTGGTCTCCCATTGGCTGACAGATTCAATGTCACTGGTGCAGAGCCCAAAGGCAGGAAAGCCACAACACACATCCCTATGCAAGAGTAGGAGGAGTCCAAAAGTGTGGGAAAGGAACAGAGGAGATAAAAGGGAGTGACAGTGAGCAGTTAGGCAGATTCAGCCATGTGTGAGAGAGGAGAGGTTGCAGTCCAGTGTTGTTGGAGAGGAGGAAGTACCCGTACTAGAGCAAGTCAGCAGTTCAGCACGTTTTCCCTTCCAAGGTCGAGCGAGGTCTAAACCCACTCCCTTGGCACCCCACAGCGGAGGAAAGGAAAACCTGTCTGAGGTACATCTTCTTCAAACAGTAAGTCATATCTACCCAGTGAATTCAAAGCCAGGATTAGCCATCCAGCCACTTTTCCCTCTGCTTCATATACACTTCACTAAAATCTAAATCAATCCTTCATCTAAAGCAGCTAGTGAGGAAATTATCTATTTCAATCAGTTCAGGAAGAAAGGAAAGGAGATAGAGAGTTGAATTAGGTCTTAATCAAATCAATATTTCTGTATTTTCTCATTGTGTTCAATTGCCTGCCTAGTACTGCATCTTCATGTATCTGTTCCAAGTGATTATCCGCAGTATTGTAAATCAAATAGTACTTCAAATACCAAAGTTAGTAAATCTGTACACTTATTTCTTTGGCATACCATCCCAAGGGTGCAGACGGGGTATTGGCGTCACTGTGACAAAACCATACGTGCTAAAGTAAGTTCCTCAGGGCTATTATAGTTGTTGTGCTGAATTCTGGGACAGCCTATTCTGCAGTGCTGGTGGAATATCCCGTCTTGTATGAAAGATTCCTTGCAGGATGGGTTGTATTTTCAATGGTACTATTTAATGCACCGTATAATGCACTGAAAAAGTCAAGTGAAATGGAAAAAAATAATTCTACCATCTTTCGATGCATCTTGTTTCTATGGTGCACAAACTGCAACAAAAATGACATGATAACTTTATTTTATGGGTCACTACGATTATTGTGATACCAAATTTATGTTGTTTTTTTTTTTTGCTGTACTACTTTTATTCTTTTTCAAAGATATTTCATTTTTTAAATTATTTTCTGGCACCATCCTCTGACAGCCATAATATTTTTATTTTTCCATCGACATAGTTGTGTGAGGGCTCATTTTGGAATACATACGACTTTTTGATTGCTTTTAATTACATTTTTTCTTGGTGACCAAAAAAGCACAATTCTGGCGTTATTTTTTTTTCTGACGACGTTCATCATGCGGGGTAAATAATGCATTACTTTGATAGATTGGACTTTTGCAGACGCAGCAATACCAAATATGTATTTTTGCTTTAATTATTTAGATTATTTTATTAGAAATATGTCAAAAAGGTTTTAAACATTTATTACTTTTTACTTTTTTTAATAATTAGTAAAACTTTTTAAGCTTATTTTAACTTTTTGTTTAAGCCCCCAGAGGTGACATGAATGTGTGATGCTTTGATCACTCCTACAGTATAATGTAATGCCATAGCATCAAATACAAACAAAAAAGGTATACTTCACATGACCGCCTGAGTACGCAGTTATGCACAGTACATTACACGGACGTACGCATGGCCACGGCCAAGCTAATAGCTGGGATCTGCTGCGGGCCTCCACAAACAGATTTATAGATTCATAGAATGGTAGAGTTGGAAGGGACCTCCAGGCAGTGGTGTAGCAAGCTGGGTGTGGGAGGTGCGGGATGCCCCGAGTGCTATCAGTGAGGGGTGACTCACTGCTCAGCCAGTCAGCTGTGGTCCTGGCAGTGGGTGGAGGAGCTACTATTTGAGCTGCTGCAGGAGAACTAGGGCCTGCCCGCCACCCTGTCTGCACTCTACCTGCTGCCACGTGTGACTGCCTGGCCACGGAGGAGCTTCCCCGTAGAGCCTGGGCTGCCAGAAGCCCCTCACAGAGCCTGCACTGCCCCCTAGCGCCGGTTAATCCCCCCTGCAGTCCTGACATGAGGGGACAAGCAGACCTGCAGAGCCGTCAGCTTCCAGGATCCGTGGTGATGTCACCTCATGTGATACCGTGGGTGGGAGGAGTTAGGGATCACATGACCACGGGGAAGAGCAGCAAATTTAGCACTCTGCTGTGTTCTGTGTGTGTGTGTTGGAGCTGTGGGGGTCAGAATAGATGGAGTGAGTAAGTGGAGCTGTGTGTGTGATGTCTGGGGATCATGATGAATGTAGTAGAGCTGTGTGTGTGATGTCTGGGGGTAAGGATGGATGTACCGTAGTAGAATTGTGTGTGGTGTCTGGGGGTTAGGATGAGTGTAGTAGAGCTGTGTGTGTGATGTCTAGGGATCATGATGAATGTAGTAGAGCTGTGTGTGTGATGTCTGGGGGTCAGGATGAGTGTAGTAGAGCTGTGTGTGTGGGTTCAGGATGGATGTAGCAGAGCTGTGTTTGTGATGTCTGGAGAGGAGGACGGATGTAGTGGAGCTGTGTGTGTGATGTCTGGGCATCAGGATAGATGTAGCTTAGCTGTGTGTGTGATGGCTGGGGATCAGGATGGATGCAGTAGAGTTGTGTGTGTGATGTTTTGGGATCAGGATGGATGTAGTAGAGCTGTGTGTGTGGGATGTGTGGGGATCAGGATGGATGTAGCGGAGGTGTGTGTGATGTCTGGGGATCAAGATGGATGTAGCGGAGCTGTGTGTGAGATGTCTAGGGGATCAGGATGGATGTCCAGTCGACCCTGCAGTGACAGTGTCGAGATCCAAGGATAAGAGCAGAGGAGCAGTTAATGTGGTGCAACAAGGTTTGTACCATGTACTATGTAAGTTTAGGTGGCATACGTCATACCATCTGTGAATATAATTATGTACAGGACATATCCCATACACCACAAGACATATCATCAGCATCACTATATACAGGGGACGTATATCTGCTATATATAGTGATATGGAGCATGCTGGTGTAACCTGGGTATCTCCTGTATATAATTATATATGTGCAGCTGGTATAAGCATGACATGCCCTGTATATCGTGATATGGAGCATGCTGGTGTAACCTGGTATATCACTATATACAGCAGCTGTACACACATAATATACCGGAGATACCCAGGTTAGGGCTCCTTCACACAGGCGAGCATGATATGTGGATCACAGCCTGATATTGCGCTCCCCACCATGTGAAAGCCCCATAGATGTGAGGAGTTTTCATGTGAAGGATGTTTTCATGCAGAGGATCGCGAGCTTAGCTGCAGATCAGCAAGGAAACGGTAAAAATGATACAAATAGCGCATTTTTCAACTGCGTTTTTTGGGTCAGTGTCTATTTTTGGCTTTTTTTTTTTTAGATGTTTTTACTTGGACTTCTTCATGAATAATGGCAGAAACAAAATGCATGCTAAACATAAGTAAGCAAATAGTCACTACCCAAAAACTATCTGTGAAAATCTCTTGTGTCGGTTAACAAAACGTTGACATTTTTTAAATCCATTTTTGAAAGGGTGCAGAAAAAAAAAATCACCCAAAAATTGATGGTTCAGGGAAGCCTTAAAGGAAATGTATCATCTGTATTCTTTTTGCTAAGGAAAACCCGATAGTGAAACATATTCCATTTTTCTCTTTTCTTTTTCTTTTCTCATTATAGATTTTTTTAAAATTATATTGTCTGTACATGACTACAGGGCGGCCATCTTGTCTTTGCTGCAGTTCACAGCATTTAGAGAGATGCTTTACTGCAGAACTCATGGGCCATTCACACAGTGTACAGAAGCTGACCTAATAATTTCTACTGGAGACTATTCCAGCATGCACTATGACCTGTGCAGGGAGGGGGCAGAGGTTAGCTGTGACTATCACTTTAGCCTTAAAATTCTTGTTAATGTTATGTGTTTCAGTAGCATTGTGTGAAAGAAGTTTTTCAAAACTAAAATTAATCAAGAGCTCTTAGGTCCACGATGAGTCAGGCTCGGCTCTCTGGCTTAGCCATCTTGTCAATTGAAAACAAAGTAATGAAAGGAATTGATTTTGATGATGCGAGAACAAAGTTAGGAGACAAAGGATTTAAGTGTTTATGACCACAATTTTAAGTAAATAAACCAGAAAATTACACTTGTAAGTCTAAGTATCTTGTCTTTCTTTCTTTTAATAACACAGGTCTGCGATGAAAAAATTGTAGCATATTTAATTAGTGGGTTTAACAGTATTTTTGTGCTGATTACGGTAAAAATAGTGAAAAAATTCCATCACCCCTAGATAAGTCACAAATTTCACCTGAAATTTTCTTATTTTCAGGGTTTTTCAGGTTCGGTACGCGTATGACAACGAATCTAAACTGTCTGCTAGGCGTGACCTTGACTGCAGTCAGTGACTCAGTGTGGAGCCAGCCACTGTGGTGTACGCATCAAACAGTTTTGTGATACGGTATTTAGAAGAAATGGCTACTAGAAGATGTGTCAACTCTCCTAACTGTTTCTGTTATATTTGTGGGTCTTATACCGTCAAGAAGCAACAAAGGAACATTTCTAATTTTGTTCAGAAGGTGTATTTTGCATACTTTGGTATGAAATTAGGGGACCAAGATAAATCTTGGGCTCCCCATATAGTGTGTTCTGTGTGTGTTGAAGAACTGAGACAATGGTTTTAAGGTAAGAAGAAATCATTTCGTTTTGGAGTACCCATGGTTTGGAGAGAGCCTAAAAATCACAGTGATGACTGTTATTTTTGTTCTTGTTCAGTGCAAGGTTTCAATTTAAAAAACAGGAAGGACATTTCATACCCAACCATCATACGTTCAGCTATTCGCCCTGTTCCTCATGGACCTGACTTGCCTATTCCTTCACCGTTTAGCAACGATGTACCTGGAATCATGGAAACGTTTAACATAACGTATGACCCAGAGGAATGGAGACTTTTCATAGATTCGTCAAAAAGGAGTTTGAAAGCCGTACTTCTTCACAATGGTAACCAATATGCTTCTGTGCCTGTTGGACACTCAGTCCATTTGAAAGAATGCTACAAAAATCTTGGGTTTGTTCTTAATAAGCTCAGCTACTCTGACCATAAATGGACCATTTGTGGGGATTTGAAAGTTATTTCCATGTTACTAGGTCAACAAAGTGGTTACACAAAGTTTCCATGTTTCCTCTGTGAATGGGATAGCCGTGACAGGAAACAACACTATGTCAAGCAGACCTGGCCATTCAGAAAGTCTCTTATTCCTGGAGTTAAAAATGTTGAAAGACAAAGTTTAGTGGATCCTAAAAAGATCTTACTTCCAGCACTTCATATCAAATTGGGACTAATGAAACAGTTTGTGAAAGCATTACACAAAGAAGGAGAGTGTTTCAAGTATCTTTGTGAACAGTTTCCTGGTCTATCAGATGCTAAGCTGAAAGAGGGAGTCTTTGTTGGGCCTGACATGAGAAAACTTTTAAAAGATGAAATCTTTGTCACTAAAATGGAAATGGAAGAAAAAAATGCCTGGAATTCATTTAAACTTGTTGTAACAGGCTTTCTTGGAAATAGAAAAGACCCAAACTACAAAACTTTGGTTGCTGAATTGTTACAAAACTACAAAATCTTGGGCTGCAACATGAGTGTCAAAGTCTATGTCCTTCACTCACATCTGGACTACTTTCCAGAAAATCTTGGGGCTGTAAGTGAGGAACAAGGAGAACGTTTCCATCAAGATCTAAAAGAAATGGAGCGCGGATACCAAGGTCGATGGAATGTCAACATGATGGCAGACTACTGTTGGATGTTAAAAAGGGAAAATTCACAAGAACACAGCTGAAAAAGTACCAAAAGAAGCTTTGATGGAAAAAGAAAACGTTTTTACAAAGACTTATAATAACTTTGCAACACATGTGTATCACTATTATGCTTATTTTAGCTAGGTATTGTTTTTTTTTTTTTTGCTTTTACTTCATGTTAACCCCTTAGTGACGGAGCTTTTTTGCTTTTTTCCATTTTTGTTTTTCCCTACTCCCTTTTAACAAATCGTAGCTCCTTAATTTATCCATCGACGTCGCTGTATGAGGGCTTGTTTTTTGCGGAACGAGTTGTATTTTTCAAAGGCACTATTTATTGTACCATATAATTTACTGAAAAACTTGTAAAAAATTCTTAGCGGAGAGAAATGGAAAAAAAACGACATTCCACCATCTTTCGGTGCGTCCTGTTTCTACAGCACACAAATTGCAACAAAAACGACCTGATATTTTTATTCTATGGGTCAGTACGATTGCTACGATACCAAACTTGTATAGTATTTTTTTTGCTGTAGTACTTTTTTTTTTTTTTTTTTGGGATATTTAATTTTTGTCAATTATTTTCTGCGGTCGTTTTGTGCGCGCAATACCTTTTTTATTTTTTCGTCGACGTAGTTGAGCTAGGGCTCATTTTTTGTGGGATGTCCTGAAGTTTCCGATAGTATCAATTTGGAATACATACGACTTTTTGATCGCTTTTTATTGCGTTTTTTTCTGGGAGACAGGGTAACTAAAAAAGTGTATTTCTGGCGTTCTTTATTTTTTTTTTCAGACGACGTTCACCGTGCAGGAAAAATAATGCACTACTTTGATAGATCGGACTTTTACGGACGCGGCGATATCAAATACATATTTTTATTTTATGATTTTGATTTTTTAATAATGGATATGGCAAAAGGGGGGTGATTTAAAGTTTTATAACTTTTTTTTTTTTTAACAATTAAAAAAACTTTATTGATTATTTTTTGACATAACTTTGAAGTCCCCTTGGGGGACTTTAACATGCGATGCTTTGATCGCTCCTGTAGTATAACGTAATGCTATAGCATTACGTCATACTGCTTTTTTACAGGCAGTCTTTCAAGCCACCCTGTATGGATGGCTTGATAGGCAGTCTGATAAGGCAGCCCTGGGGCCATTCATTAGGCCCCCGGCTGCCATGACACCTGCACGGATCCCCCGATCTCACCGCGGGGGGGCCGTGCGGGACCCCCGAACAGCGTTCGGGGGATTTAAATGCCGCTGTCAGAATTGACAGCGGCATTTAAAGGGTTAATAGCCGCGATCGGCTGAACGGCCTGACCTTGCTATTCCACTGCCTCCAGGGTTATCGGGTCCAACCCCCTGCTCAGTTCAGGATTCACTAAATCATCCCAGACAAATATTTGTCCAGCCTTTGTTTGAACTCTTCCATTGAAGGAGAACTCACCACCTCCCGTGGCAACCTGTTCCACTCATTGATCCCCCTCACTGTCTAATATCTAATCTGTGCCTCCTCCCTTTCAGTTTCATCCCATTGCTTCTAGTCTTTGTGTAGATGAGAATAGGGCTGATCCCTCTGCACTGTGACAGCCCTTCAGATATTTGTAGACCGCTATTAAGTCTCATCTCAGCCTTCTCTTCTACAAGCTAAACATTCCCTGATCCTTTACCCGATCCTCATAGGAGATGATTTGCAGACCACTCACCATCTTGGTAACTCTTCTCTGAACTTGCTCCAGTTTGTCTGTCTTTTTCAAAGTGGAGTGCCCGGAACTGGACACAGTATTTCAGATGAGGTTTGACTAAGGAAGAGCAGAGGGGAATAATGACCTCACGTGATCTAGACTCTATGCTTCTCTTAATACATCCCAGAATTGTGTTTGCCTGTAATCTGACAGTCATTCTATCAAGCCATGCCACAGGCCCCAGAACATTGGTTGTGGCATAGTTGATGGCAGCATTTAAAGGGTTAATAGCTCCAATGAGCAGCGTGGCTTATCAGAGCTGTTGCAGGGTGAGGGAGGTGTCAGCTGGGAGAACCAGCTGGCAGCCCGCATTGTATGGAACGAGATCACCCCACGATCCCCCTCCATACATACCCTGAAGCTGCAGGACATAACTGTATGACCTGTAGCATTAAGGGGTTAAAAAACTCCCAAGAGAGGGGAATTGGGAAATATTTGTAGAATATGAGGATATAATATGTTTTCTTGTGACTAATAAGCCACCACTCAATATACACAGGCACAGGTACATATAGGCAAAACAGGAAGCGAGGTGCCCACCTTGTTCCCTCTTCGTCAGCCCTGGTATCATATTCACCAGTGCCGTGTAGAGAGGATACCCGCCTGCTCTGGCATGTCCCAACTGGCATCTGTTATAATAAAACGGCAAATAAAAGTCACTAAAGAAAAACCCCTTAGTGACCACCCATACGTGTTCTCATGCTCTGGGTCTCTGGGCTTTAATCTACAAGGTCATAAAAATATGCCGGCCCTGTAGAGTAAAGCCCCAGGGTCTGAGAGTGTGACAGCTCCCTGCTATCGGCTGACGGTGCTAGCCGATAGCAGGGAGCTGTCATCAGGGGCTGCGGTGTGCTGTCCTCAGTCACACGATCGCTGTTATCCTATGGATTGTATCTGTAAGGGGAGATAAAATTACTTACCTAAGGCCCCTGGATTTCTAGCAAATGGTATATAAAAGTAGCGATCTACCTTAGGCCGGTCTCACACGAGCATACAGGAATTGCTGATTCCTCATGTGTTTGATCCGCGGTAATACACTGATCAATCAAATGCACTGGATTACACAATTCTGCTCACATTAGCGGGTCAGAAATTCTAAATCCACTCGCAGAAAACAGAACGCCCATTTGTGTTCTATGGTCGCGGATATACCCGTAGCCCATACATAACTACATTGTGTACGGGCTGCGGGTATCCGTGTCATCGCTAAGCGACGGTGCAGGAAATAAAAACAAAAAAAGGCGTACTGCGCATGACCACTAGTGTAAATACGCAGTTATGCGCAGTACATTACGCGGCCGTACGCAGGACCACGGCTGGGCTCACAGCTGGGATCCATTGCATGCCTCCACAAGCGGATTCCACATCCAGCCATGTGAGCTCTGCGTAATTCAGAACGCTACCTGTAATACGTAATTTACAAGAAGCCCTGGGAACGCTCGCCTTCCTGCAGTTCCAGGAGCAGCTTGTTGAGCGCCTTCTGTGTGAGACCGCCGCACCTCAGCAAGATTACGGAGACTCACAGGGCGCCACTTTCTACACCCCATCCCCGCCACTGAGGTCAAGAAATACCCCCCCCCCCCCAAAAGTTTTGGCTTTGCAGGAAGTAAGGGAGGAGGAGGGATGCCCCGTTTTATTGCCCCATGTGCCATCCCAACCAGCCTCTGTAATTACACCTGTCTTCAGACATACCACACAGTTTACATTATTACTTTTAACTTCTAAGATTTCGGGAACGCCAAAAAGGGCACGGAGAGGAGGGGGGATAGATTATTTTTAGGGAGTCAATTTTTTTCTGCACAAGTGAGCAATGGGGCCGGTAATTTATTCAGTTGTACCCTGAAAGCCAATGGGTGTTCCCTCCATTATAGGTCGGCTACAATGTGGGTATTGCTGAACTCAGAAGAGCTGGTGCTATAAAAGTTAAGGTGCGTCTCCCCAGTTTTTTTCTGTTTGAAACAAAGAAAACTGTCATGTAAATGTTATTTATGAAAACAAATATTTTATTTATTTTTCACATGCTTTATAATTGTGCAAAAATCTGTGGGGTCAGAATGCCTAGTACACATCTATATAAATGGGCTGAGGGGGTCTAGATTTCAAAAAGGGGTCACTTGTGGGGGACATTCTATCATTTTGGAACCTTGATGGCTCTACAAGTGAGCAATTACTGAATTTATAGTTGTGCCCTGAAATCCAACGGGTGTTCCTTCCATTACAGGCCTTGCCGTGTGTCCAGTAAGCAGATCAGGGCTACAATGTGTATGTCTCTGAACATGGGACAAATGGGGGTATCCATTTTGGGGTGCAAGTCTTCATCCATATGTGTGCTGTACAAAATAAAACTGTTTTATGAAAACAGTCCACACCACATCAAAACCATGTTGAATTGTGATACTAAGTACGTGATCTATTTTCTAAAATGCCCATGTGGGCTTGGTTACTTTGGTCGGACTATTAACCCATTAAGAATTCGGATCAATAGACATCGCAATAACATAGCCAAAGGGTTTTTAAACCACAGCGTTTCCCATAATTTTCTCTAGACTCACGACAAAGATTTCACACCATTAGAGAAAATTACATCAGGCCGCTTTTCCCTCCTGAAAAAGAGAGAGATGTTTTGGATTTTAAAATGAAGACACTGATCCCCCACGGTCTAAACGAAGTTTTAGAGAAGAATTTTTAAGGGATAGATTTCTAACCACCAAAAAAGTGTGTTTTTTAACCCCTTGAGTGGCGGGTTTCCTACCACCCTGTCGTGCCCACCAGGGCAGGTTTTTTAAAATGGTCTAATCATTGAATTTCAACTAATTTTGCAGTTGCGTCTCAAGAGCCATAACTTTTTCATTTTTCCATTGACATGGCCATATAATGGCTTGTTTTTTGCGGGACAAGTTGTGATTTTTTAAACAGGGGGGAGGAAAAAAGAAAATGGGGAAAAAAGAAAAAAAGGGGCCATGTCATTAAGGGGTTAAATAATGCATTAACTTCCTTCTCTGGGTCATTACGACGCACACGGATACCACATGTGTGATTTTCTTTTTGATTTTTTACCAAGTAAAGGGAGACAAGTGTTTTTATTATTTTTTTTTATCCTTTTTTTCCTTTTTTTTTTTTTTTTACTTTTTTCTTTTGATTTTTTACCAAGTAAAGGGAGACAAGTGTTTTTATTATTTTTTTTATCCTTTTTTTACTTTTTTTTTTTTTTTTACTTTTTTCTTTTTTTTGTCCCTTTAGGGGACTTCCACAGGGACCCATCAGGACCCCTGATCACATTCCGGGGGTCCGATGGTGACAGCCCTTTACATGCTGCAGTCACATAGACTGCAGCATGTAAAGGGTTAACACAGCAGAGATCGGAGGTTTTCTCTGATCTCTGCTGTAAGAGCTAGTACCTAGCTGTCCTCTGACAGCCAAGCACTAGCTCTCCCTGCCACAGAGACCATTGGCTTGCTTCTGACAAGCCGATGGTCTCTATGGCAACCTATAAACAAAGCAGGAGACTTAGAAGCAGGAGATTGCCGGCATATCGGCAATATCTTCTGCTGGTTTTTCAAAGCCCTTGCTTTGTTCTCTGTGGGACAGTGCAGGCAGAGCACAATGTCACAGCTTGTGGCATTGTGCTCTGCAGCTCCCATAGTGATTATCCACATTATTTATTTATATTTATATACCAAACAGAGGTTATGTATTAAGAGCTATACAGGGGCTGGTTATATATGGGCATCATTTCTGTGTTAATAGAATGCAAGAAACGCTTCATCAAGTGACTTTAAATACAGCCCATTGACAGCAGTGTGATGATTCTGTGATGACGCAGTACATCGGCGTCACCGGCTCCGCCCATAAGATGACGCGGCATGGTGACACAGCCGCCGCGCGTCACGTGATCTTTTGGATGACGCAGCTGCCGATAGTCATGTGACACGGTACGGAACCATGATGACGCGGCTGACGAGCGTCATGTGACTCCTCGGATGACGTGGCAGCCTCTCACTGTGTTGTCTCTGGGATGACACAGCACACCAGCGTCACTGACTCTGCCCACATGATGACGCAGCACGTCGACGTCACCAGCTCCGCCTCCAAGATGGTGCTGCACAGGAGAGAAATAATGTAATGTATTACTTACCCTATATAAATGTGTGGATGTGTTTTATATTGTTGGCTTGAAAAAGGTGCTATTGTATAGGCACTGAAACGCGTTGCCTTCTACATTTACCTCTGTGGACCTGAGTGTATCTTCCTTTGATGCTGGAGTCGACACTTCAAGGAGGGGGATTCTGAACATCACACCCCCCTCCTGTTCAGTAAGGGTTTTTCTTTTGTCAGTATTTCTCACTTGTTGGCATATTCATTTTCTTACCACAGTACCGTGTAGCGCAGGGACATTTTTTCTAACAGTGCATTGTTTATAATTCTGAGACCTATGAGTCTTTTGCAATCTTGGCTTGCTGTAGGAAAACAAAATGTTCCTCAAAATTTTAACAATTGATGTTAAATTTGTACATCTCCTAAATGGTTAAAAAAAACAGAGTTTTTCAAATGTGTGTCCAGAATAAAGTAAACAGATGGAAATATTTGACATATTTCAGTTGAAATTTTTCAAATTTTTCCCAATTTTGGCACTTTTATTTTTACCACCTAAATGAAGTACAATATGTGATGAAAACAAACAATGTCAGAATCACTTGGATATGCAAAACCTTTACGGAGTTATTCTATGTTAAAGTGACACATGTCAGATTCCAAAATTTGGCCTGGTCATTAAGGCACTAAAAGGCTTGGACACAAAGGGGTCAGTCATGAAACATAGCAAAAAAAATATAGACATATTGTTATGGTCGCTGCTCTGAGGCACTCTCTCTCACCTTCTTCCACCAGCGACCGTTAGCATCCTCCTGTTCCCCGTCTTCTGTGCAGAAGATGCTGCACTACCCCTCTGGCTGCTGGAAGGATGCACTTGTGTATTGCTTGGCCCACCTATGAAAGGGCCAATGTGCGTGTTTAGATTTTCTATCCACAGCTTATCCCAGTCATTCCAGAGTTATTTAAGGCACGTGCCCCCACAATAGGTTCCTAGTGGTTCTGAGAAGGTGAATCTGATCCTACTTTATTTCAGTTTTGACCCTCTACCTGATTACCCAGCTTTTGAACTCTGCCTGTCCTGGCCTTGGTTCATTATATTATATTTTGCCTGAACACAATCGCCATTGGCCTAATGAAAAAAAAATTGTAAATACATCACTGCCTTGCAATTGGTGGACTTTAATAACACTACGATGTCTAAGATATGTTCCTTCAAAAATGAATTTCCAAAAATAGGATGACTTTATTACCCCCGGTACTTGGTAAAGGCGTTGTCCCATCAGAAAGTTCCTGTCCATAAATTTTCCAAACAATTATATTGTACACATCCAAATCAGCGAACACTTGTTTGCTAGCAGTAGTCAACCAATGATCAGCCAAAATATTCAAAATACGGCTATTTTCTAAGGGCCCTTTTACACGGAACAATAACCGATCAGATCATTGCTGGATCGCGGGAACCTAAATGATAATCTTCAGTGCAAATGCTGCCAGCGACTGAATGACCTGTTACATTTGCTGGGCGCACCTCACAATAGGTCGGACGCTGGAACAGAATCCATACTGCGTCTAGTGCAATTTTATTGAGTTGATGATTATGTTACGTTTGGCTTGGACTGCCAACAGGAACCTGGTATGTGGGGCAGCCAGAACAAATGTTGGAAGCTAGAAATATGGGTGGCTAAACGCAGGAAGGGTAACACGTTCAAACCAAGCGTGCTGGCTAAAACACCATTAGGACAGTGAACTGCATACTGGGAAATGAGCTCAAGGACAGACATAACATAGGGACTGACAAATGATCAAAACACTCACCTAGCATAACTGCACACATAATAGATAGAATTGCTATAATAGTATGAGGTATCGGTTCATGAATTGGCCAAGTCACTTAAGCCCGCAAGCCACTTCAAGGCTCTTCGTTGTCTCGCAGGTCTCTACTCTAACTAGACAACATCCACTAGAACCCTGCCTGCAAGCAGGGCGATCGCCCCCATATGGGCAGCCCGCACTGAAACCTAGGGTGGCGGTCCGGTTCATAACTTCGGCTTGGTTCTCAGAAAACTCAGCTGTAGGCACTGACCCCGTTACTGGGGCATGAGGAGGGAATACAAGCTGAGGAGGGAATGCAACCTTACAGCATGGACCTCAGGAAACCTCTGAGCACCCTGCGTGGTGTATCGTTGCATGTGTTACGATTGAATGGACTTTTCTGTTGCTATTGCCTGGAGTGTACTTTAAAGAATAAAACTGAAGTAATGCATTTTCTAGTCCAGAGTGTCATTGCCGCCCCACCCAATGGAGGATTTTTGTTACATATGGTGTTTTGGATGCGGCAAACAATCCTGACCAGTAAGGGCAACGGCACAACATCTGGTGAATGTCTTGGGTAAAGCCTGCAATTGTAATGCAAGCATCAACCCCCAGCTATGGAGGTGCTGTTGGCGCGGATGGATCGGCTGACGGATGTCCTCTTAAAACATCCTGCCTTAAGGAAGAAAGGAACTCCAGCTACAGTTAGGCCCAGAGAGGCTGTGCAGAAATTTCTGCAAAAGATGACTCCTGACGATGATATTGAGGCCTATCTGAATGTGTTTGAGAGAACCGCCAATCGAGAGAAACTCCCCAAGGCTGAGTGGGCCAAGGTTCTAGCACCGTTCCTCACTGCGGAACCACAGAAGGCATACCATGACCTCAGTGGTCATGAGGTAAACGACTACGCCAGGTTAAAAGCAGAGATCCTGGCTTGCCTGGGTGTTACGGCGGCGGTCCGGGCTCTGAGAGTGCACAATTGGAGCTACAGGTCCGACCAATCAGCCAGGTCGCAAATGTTTGACCTGTACCATCTGGTAAAAAAATGGCTGGAACCGGACGTTTGCACACCCACCCAGATTGTCGATGAGGTCGTGATGGATCATTATACCCGTGCCCTGCCGGCAGATCTGCAACGCTGGGTCGGCCATGGAGGACCCAAAGATGCTAACCAGCTGGTAGATCTGGTCGACCGCTACACTGCGACTGAGAACTACTTCCGGGACATCCATTCTGTCCAGGCCCCCACTAGGAGTTCCAGGCCTACACGGGGTATGAGACCACTAGATGCCGGAGGAAAGCTGTGGCATAGCGGGAAGGAGGTCGGGCCACCAGGAGGGGCACCGTTGGAGTTAAAAGGCTCTGATAGCCTCAACCAGTTCTCTAAGCCAAGGAAACCAGGGCCTTTGAGGTGCTGAAGATGCCAGGGGCTCGGGCATGTGTTGGCTCAGTGCCCTATGACCAATGAGCCTATGGAGTGTGACGGTGCTTGGCATCAGTCGTTGTTCGCAAGTCCTATCTGCAATGCCTCAGAGAGACTAGAGACTGAGCCACAACTGTGTCGCATAAGTGTAAACCATCATTCTGTGGAGGCTCTGCTGGACTCAGGTAGCCTGGTCACCTTAGTGCATGCCAGCCTGATAGCAGAAGGCTTCATACCGGGTAAGCACATAGGTGTAGTATGTATACGTGGTGACACAAGGGTGTATCCTATGGTACAGTGTACAATTGAAACTCATGTCGGAACCGTGACCTACGATGTAGGTGTTGTCAAAGTGTTAATACACAGCGTGATATTGGGGCGTGATTTTCCGGTATTCTGGGACTTGTGGGGAAAAATGATAATCCCTTCTAAAGAGACTGAGTGAAACCCAGCTGACCTTACACCTCCGCAGGATAGTGGGGTAAATGTGGACATTGAACCAGAAAATATAACCTTTCCTTTACAGGTCTTGGCTGGAGATGAGGCTGAAGAGGATGTTTACCCCTCGGTTCAGGATATGTCCGATCTGGAGGATGCACCTGAGAACTTTGGGACAGCCCAATTAAGGGAATGCCAGTACTTTTTGTTTTGTTCATCAAGTCTGAATAAAGACAAGACGCTCAGCATTTGGTCGTGGCCTGGTGTGTTTCCCCCTGCACTGCTACAATTGGTGGAGGATGCGCTGGCAGTAAAAGACCCACGGTACATGTCCCGGATAAAATCAGCGGTGAGCATGCAGGCAGCCAATACAACCATGGAGGAGTTGATAAAGCAGCTGGTGCAAGTGAGTGTGCAACAGCAACAAATGCAACAGGAGACAAACCAACTCATGATAAAGCAAATGGCCATGCTGACTGAGGCCATTCAGACTAAAGAGACTGTAGATCTCTCCAGGCAACATGCCCAGATGGACGCTTTAAAAACAGTAAGAGGGACATTGCAAAAAATGACGCCACAAGATGACGCCATTTTTGAACGGGTGGCAGAGAGGGCGCAATTGCCTCAAGAGCGGGGGACGGAGGTGTTGGCCCCGTACTTAATTGGAGAACCCCAGAAGGCGTATTATGATTTGGCGCAGCAGGATGCTTGAGAATATGCCAAGTTAAAAGCCGAAATCCTTGCTCGCCTGGGAGTCAGCACAGCAGTCAGAGCACAGCGGGTGCATAATTGGAAGTATTCTCCGGAGAAGCCACCCCGGTCTCAAATGTTTGACCTGCTTCATCTGGCTCAAAAATGGCTACAGCCAGAGACCTTGTTACCTGCTCAGATTGTGGAAAAGGTGGTGATGGACCAGTTTGTGCAGTCCCTGTCTAGGCCCATGCAGCGTTGGGTTGTCCAAGGAGATCCCAAGAATGCAGATGAATTGGTGAGCCTTGTAGAGAGATATCTCACAGCGGAGGAGGCGCTTCCCCCGGCAAGAGCCACATCTCATGGTGTCAACCCTGGGTTGGATGCCCGGAGGAAGGAATCCCGGGTCAGCATGGAGGAGAAGCCACAGAATCCGCAGGAAGCGATGCCCGTCAGGAGGAGCCAAGTCACCCCGCTGCAGTGCTGGGAGTGCCAGGAGCCAGGGCATGTTGCAGCCCACTGTCCAACAAAAACAGAGCCCATGGACTGTACATATGGTCGGCGATGTTCGTGGTTTGCACATCCGGTATGCAGTGCGACACCGGTCAAGGACCCACAGCCCCAGAGGTGCCAGGTAAAGGTGAACGGGGTCAAGGTGTCAGCCTTGCTCGACTCCGGGAGCTTGGTCACGCTGATCAGGGCCTCCCTTCCCCATGTGTTACTCCAGGGGGAAAAACTGGGGGTTATTTGCATACCCAGTTGCCCAGGTATCCATAGACACTGACTCTCGAGTGTGTGCACACAAGGTTGGGGTGGTGAAAGATTTGATCCACCCGGTTATCCTTGGGAGAGACTTCCCCCCCCTCTTCTGGAACTTATGGACTAATTTGTTACCGCAGGATAACCAGGACAGTGGACTCCCTAATGACGAGTTGCCTTTTGCAGGGGTAACTGAGGACGAGGAGCTGTCAGAACCTCAGATGATTGATCTTGAGGTGGCACCGGGTAAATTTGGATCTGCCCAGATTAATGACCAGACTTTGAATATGCGTTTGAGAATGTGTCTGTTATAAATGGTGCACCGCAGAGTACAGGGGCGGCAGAGAGCTTCCCTCACTTCGCCGTTAAAAACGAGTTGTTGTACAGAGTGGCCAAAATTAGAGATGAGGTAGTGGGGCAGCTTCTAGTACCTGGTTCCTATAGACACACAGTCTTACACTTGGCACACACGCACATATTAGGGGGCCACTTGGGGGCTGAAAAAATGCAGGAGCGCATCTTGCAGAGATTCTACTGGCCAGGCTGCTACAAGGAAATAGCAGAGTTTTGCCAATCCTGTCCCACCTGCCAGGTGACCGCTCCTGCTCCACATTTTAAGAGCCCGTTGGTCCTGTTACCAATAATTGAAGTGCCATTTGAACGGGTTGCAATGGACCTTGTAGGGCCTTTGGTAAAGTCGGCTAGGGGTCACCAATATATTTTGGTAGTAGTTGACTATGCAACCAGGTACCCAGAAGCAGTTCCACTGAGGAATACTTCCTCCAAAAGTATTGGAAAAGAATTGTATTATATTTTTTCCAGAGTGGGTATACCAAAAGAAATACTAACGGACCAGGGGACTCCATTTATGTCCAAAGTGATGCAGGAACTCTGCAAACTGCTGAAAATTAAGCAGTTACGTACCTCTGTCTATCATTCCCAGACCGACGGGTTGGTAGAGAGCTTTAATAAAACCCTAAAAAGTATGTTGAAAAGGGTGGTAGAGAAGGATGGACGAGACTGGGACTGTCTGCTTCCCTACCTTCTCTTCTCCATCCGAGAGGTCCCACAAGCATCCACGGGCTTCTCGCCGTTTGAGTTGTTATATGCGCAACAACCCCGTGGATTACTTGATATTGCCAAAGAAACGTGGGAGGCCGAGGTTACTCCACATAGAAGTGTGGTGGAACATGTGGCCCAGATGCAAGACAGAATGTCTAAAGTCATGCCCCTGGTGAGAGAGCACCTCCTCGGGGCTCAGGAAAGCCAAGCCCGTGTGTATAATAGAACGACAAAGGTCAGGCAATTCAGTCCGGGGAACCGGGTACTAGTGCTTGTCCCAACGGTAGAGAGCAAGTTCCTGGCCAAGTGGCAAGGGCCCTATGAGGTTGTAGAGAAAGTGGGTGAGGTCAACTATAAAGTTCATCAGCGAGGACACAGAGGGAGCAGGACGTGCTCTGCAGAGCTCCTGCAAACAATGCAGCCCAGAGACACCGGGACCCTCTGAAGACCCAAGAAAAGCAGCTGTGGGGGACGAACATCTCCCCCACTCGCCAAGCGGAAGACCCACGTACCGAAGAGGCACCTGGAAAACCTCCGGTGAACCCTCCGACCAGATCCACGGAGACCGCGGGCCGAAAGACAGACACGGGAAGGAGGAAGACAAAGAGCCACAAACCAGCAAGAGCCTACCTCCTCCAAAAACCTCCGGTAGGACCTGCCAGCCTGCCAACACCCACCCGAGACGTTCCGGAGACCCACGAAACACCGCGGCCGCGAAGATCGCGACCATCCTCCTGCTGAAGCGCGGGAAGGAAAAAGACCCCGGAGACCCAAGGGAAGACACGGGGGACGCCACAAGAGCGGCGAACTTACCGGAAGACCACCGGAGTTCCGGGATCGCGCAGCGGCAGGTAGTAAGTCCCCACACCGCAGCCGCAACAACCCCCGATTAGTGCCACACGGGGAGAGAGACCCAGGGAGGCACCCGGACGGCCCGGGGGACTAATCCAGAGCCGCGACTCCTCAGAGGGCCGAACAAGGCAGTGTGGCCTAGTGGAGGTAGAAGCCGCGGCCTAAATTTTCGCCGAAGACACCCACGATAAGCCCCGCCCACCACAATCAGCAAGGGGAGGAGCTAAGAGACGCCAATAGAGAGGGGAAACCCCACCCCAACGCAGACGCAGAAAAACAAGCCCCAAGACACAGGGGGGAAGGGAGAGAGGAGACAGGGAGAAAAGAAGAGGAGAAGGGAGGTGTGGAGGGGAGGAAGAGGGAGGAAGGAAGAAAAGGAAGAAACAAAGACACATAAGAAGCCCAGGTGTCCCTAAACAAGAAAAACAGCGCAACAAAAACAATAATAAAAAGACTGGCTGCAAGACAAGCCAGCGAAACCAAGCAAAAAGCAATGAAAAGATAAACCACAAAACGAAAAACCACATCCACAAAGGAAAAAATCTGCAGCAAAGCAACTAAATTACTGAGGGCGGGGAGAGGGAAGGATAGGGGGGGGGGGAAGAAGAGAGAGAGGGGTGAAAGGGAGAAGAGACGAAAGAAAAGACAAAAATAACTACCAACATACATATACCCGACATAACCGAGAAGTCGTGGAAAACATAAAATATGGACAAATACTTAAATGAACGTAGCGCGAGTATCTCAACAAGAGCAACACGCCAACCAGACACGGACAAAACTAATACAGGAGGAAAACTGAAAAACAGACCCATCAAAAATATCAAGGAAAAAGAGGGTAAAAACCTGCAACAGCCTGCATCCCCCCTAAAGAATACCGCACCCCGAACCCCAAACATGCCAGAGAACAACATCGAAACAATGGACCTCTCCCCTCCACAAAACTCCGAAACAACAACAGACAACAGTACGGTAATGACACAAGCGACAATGGTGGCACAAGAGGTCTCCAAACTATTTATTCCACTATTTCACAGCAGACTAGAGACACTACACAAATCCAAAAATTCAGCGCTGTCACAAATCACAGACAATACACAACGACTGACAGAATTGGAGACAAAGACTCAGAACACAGAACAAACCATTGCAACCTTAGAAGCAGCGCTACAAAGAAATCGATCAGAAACCGAAATGCTACAAGAAAAAAATCGATGACCTAGAGAACAGACATCGACGCAATAACCTGCGCTTCGTGGGAATTCCGGAATCAATAACAAATAACCAGCTGATAACATATTTAACAACCGACCTCCCACGAGCCCTTCAACTGGACATATCTAACAACCCTCTAACAATAGAAAGAGCCCATCGCATTGGCCCACAATGAGACGGACGCAACAATAAAGCTCGACCTCGCCCAGTAATAGCCAAATATATGCATTGGGCAACAAAAGAAGCAATATTACAGGCCTACAGAAAACAAGGAAACCTAACAATTCAAGGAGCCAAGAGCCTTATGTTCCAGGACTTTTCGGTAGCAGTATCGCAAAAGCGCAAGTTATTCACCCCAATATGCCAAACTCTACACGAACAGAATATCCGCTTCCAATTACTGTACCCAGCAAAACTCTGGGTCCAAGATGGCAACAGGTCCTTAATATTCAACACACCGGAAGAAGCAAGACGGCATCTACAAATGGAAGAGAACGAAGAACAGGGACAAGACTGATAAAAAGAAAGAACCCCGTCCCCTTCTTTCACGATAACCCTGCCCCAAAGGACGTGGATGTGGTGACGTCTATGCAAAAGAAACAAAAGAAAATTATGTTAAATGTTACAATGTTTTATTTTATGTTTTTAACTCTGACCTACTTGACTTTCAGAAAAAGATTCAAAAGGGAGATCGGAGGGCCCCGCCGACACGGCACGACCACCACCCAGTTGCATCCGCGGCTCGCTGGGACCGAAGGACGCAAAAAGATAAGAGGCAAAGAAAACGGTAAATAAGACCAAAAAAACTACATCACAATGCCTACAGACATAGAGACAGCAGAATATCAAACACCCAAAACACTACAAATATTATCCTGGAATGTAGATGGACTAAATACGCCCATAAAACGGAAAAAAGTAATCACACATCTAAAACGACATAAACCAGACATTATGTACCTACAGGAAACACACTGGAAAAAGGAAGGGAAAGGCGAACTGAGAGCTCCATGGATAGAGGCATGCTACACAGCATCACACACATCGGCATCCCGAGGGGTAGCTATCCTAATCAGAAAAAATATACCACACATAATAAAACAAACCATAGCCGATCCACAGGGAAGATATCTAATACTAAGAATCAGCATAGACTCACAAACATACAGTCTGGTAAACATTTACGCCCCCAACACAGAACAAACAGCTTTCTACACTATGCTGATAGAGAAACTACAACCATACATGGACGACCGAATAATCCTAGGGGGAGACTTTAATAGCGTACAGGACGACTCACTGGACAGAACAGGGCCAACTACACAATCAATCTCAACTACGCATGCATTACTAACATTGATAGATCAACTCCGCTTGTGTGATCCATGGCAAATCTCCAACCCCACTAGCAGGGAATACACATGCTGTTCCAATGCCCATCACTCCTTCTCACGAATAGATTTCTTCTTGATTTCAAACAACATATTTGACCACCACCACAAATCCACAATTCACCCAATATCTCTCAGCGACCATGCACCAATTGTAACAAAACTACTAATAGTCGCCCTCCGAAAAATGTCAAGGCTATGGGGCTTCCCCTCATTCTTAATAGAATCAGAAGACTTCAGGGAATATCTAAAATTACGTTGGAACAACTATGCAGACGACAACAGAGAACATATAGACAACATAGCGCTATTCTGGCAATCCTCAAAGGCAGTGATGAGGGGTCACATCATAGGCTACGTTTCCAATAGAAAGAAAAAATTTCAAACAGAGTTCGAGACCCTACATGACTCCCTTCTGACAGCACAAAAGGTGCATACAGATCTCCAAGACGAAAACTCGTATCAAATACTCCTTACAGCAAAACACCTACTAAATACATTTGTACACACACACGCGCATTGGCAAACCCAATTAACAAAATATAAATACTACAGATGGGGCAACAAAACAGGGAGGCTATTAGCCAACCTGACAAAACAAAGACAACCACATAAACCAATACTAACTTTAAAACACGCCAACGGGAAAGAACTAACAACAAATCAAGAAGAGATAACCCAGATACTGTATGAATACTTCGAAGATTTATACAGAGCAGAACCCACCAACATACAAGACATAAATAACCTACTAGAAACCATTAATATGCCAATACTCTCAGAGGAACAGAAGACAGTACTAGATGCTGACATAACGGAGGAGGAAGTCCGGGGGGTAATTACGATGGCGGCAGGAGGCAAAACACCAGGACCAGATGGCTTTTCGACAGAATATTACAAGATGCTATCAGTAGACATAGTGCCAATACTAACACAACTTTACAACGCAATTTACACAAACGACACGCTGGTGGAGGATTTTGGAACCTCCAGAACAATCCTACTCCCCAAACTACATAAAGACCAGACAGACCCACGATCCTACAGACCCATAGCACTCTTAAATTGTGATTATAAATTCCTGTCCAAAATCCTAGCAGACAGGCTACAGCAAATCTTACCGTCCATACTTGACCCATCACAAAAGGGCTTTACACAAGGGCGTAGCGCCCTAAAAAATATTAGAGCCGCCATAGCGGCAACGATCGCAGCACAAAATCCTGAAAGCCCAACAATGATGCTTTTAAGTCTGGATGCGGAAAAAGCTTTTGATAAAATGGCCTGGCCATTCCTGAACATATTGCTGGGAAAACGAGGGTTTGGACAAATTTTCAGGAATTACATCAATGCCACGCCAACAAACGCTACCACAACCCTCACAGTCAACGACCTCAACACACCAAAGATCGACTTATTCAGAGGGGCCCGACAGGGATGCCCGCTCTCACCGCTACTGTTAAACCTGTCAATAGACCCACTACTCAGATTTCTAACACACACAACTCAATTCACAGGGACCTGCCATGGAGAGGCGAAAATAAAGGTAGAGGCGTTTGCAGATGACATCTTAGTAATAGTCAACAATCCCAGACACACATTAACACCCTTATTGCAAGAAATTGAAAAAAATCGGAAAACTCACGGGTTACACCTTAAATCTTGATAAGACAGAAGCCCTATTACTCAGAGGACCAGCCAAACCCCAATGGGCAACCCAATACCCATTCAAGTGGGAAAAACGCTCAATACAGTACCTGGGGATCCAAATAACAAGAAACCCCTCGGCACTATACAACACCAATGTAGAACTTTATATCAAAAAATTAGAAACAACATTGAACACCTGGAAAAACTTCGTGGTCTCCTTTTTTGGGAGAATCAGCCTTCTAAAAATGATAGAATTCCCCCGCCTGTTATATATTCTACACACATTACCTATATTTTTAAAACAAAAAGATATAAAAAAAATAAACTACCTATACAGAAAGTTCATATGGGGAGGAAAGAGACCGCGCATCGCTTTAAAAACCCTACACAAACACAAAGACAACGGTGGAGCCAACCTGCCCAACATACGAGACTATAACCTAGCAGCCCAGCGCGAATTATACATGACTGGATCCACTCCAAATCATATTTCACAAACGAACCACTCGAACAGACAATGGCTGGCAAAATACAACTGCAAAACATTCTCCATTGCCCATATAAAGAATTACCAGAGAAGATTAAACATAACCCCCTGATACTAGCAGCTTGGAAGACATGGAATAAACTGAGAAGAGATAGTTAGGCCTCACCCAACATATCCACACATCTGACACTAACAAATAACCCCAAATTCCAGGATGGAAACCCTCACAACATTTTTCTCGAATGGAGGGCCCAAGGAATAGACTCAATAGAAAAAATCATACACAAAGGAGAAAAGCGGATCTTAACATATGAAGAAATGAAACAAAAATACCCTGAACTCCTGATCCCATTATTCTCATACCTACAGGCTAGACACTACATTCAGGGACTCATACCGCAGATACGAGAACTAGACTGGAAACAGACTGGCAACAATTGGATGACTAAAACCTCGGGACCACGGGGAATGATTTCCAAATTATATAGGGCAATAAGAAATATGAGAGAGCAAGACGACATCGACCCAGGGGTTGGGAGATGGTCAGTGGACAATCCAGACTTTACGCCTACAGTGCTTATGGAATCCCTATTATCGGCCCATAAATATTTGCCGTCTGCTAGATTCTTAGAAATGAGACTGCAGATTGTCCACAGATCTTATCTCACCCCAGCTAAGGGATATAACATGGGAATTTACACCACATCGAATTGCTTTAAATGCCAGACACCAAACGCTAACCTATATCACAGTCTGTGGACATGCCCTACGATACAAACTTACTGGACACGAATGCAAAAATACACAAAAATAAACTTGACAAACTTCTGCCCACAGGAACCAATATGGGCAATATTAGGATACTTAGATCCCAAGACATACCACTGCTCAAGAGGAGTCAGAAAGTTATTACATTTCATAGCGGCAGCGGGACTAAAAGCCATCCTGCAAACATGGACGCAACCAACAAGCCCCCCATTCAGACTATTCTTAGATAAATTAGCATTCCTATTCCAAATGGACTGGGCAGAGACCTCATTGTTTAAAGAAAAAAAGGTACAAGCATTTTTTGAAACTTGGGGAAGTTTCATTCAACTGCTGCCACACAGAGTAAAAGAAAAACTGAGAAGCTGCTTCCAATACACATATTGGTTCCAGGAACAGACAGCGGTAGATGATGCGCCAGTTTAGGGTGATACACCAGACGTGCCGTGGACGTGCGGGGCCTCCCAAAAGCAAGAAGCTACTTAAAGATCTCCAATTCCATGGTTAAAAAACCAATACACCAGCTGTCAAGACAGGTCAAGAGTATGGTTTAAAGTTTTTGTGTCCCCCCCCCCCCCCCCCATAACCCTATAAATTACAAATCTTTTCCTTTCTTTTTTCTTCTCTTTTTTTTTTCCTCTCGCTCTTCCCCCCCCCCTCTCTCGTGTCTACTACACCCCCTCTTTCCCACCAACATTTTTGTTACCCCCAACCCCACATATGATGTTTGTTTATTTTCTTTAATTTTGAGAAAAAGTTATGAAAAATACAAATCGGGAACTTTCATGTAACTGTGATGGAAAAACCCAAACAATCTCTGTTGTACCTACTGATTGCCCCGAGTTGATAAACAAAAACATATTTAAAAAAAAAAAAAAGTTCATCAGCCGGGGAAAAGAAAACCTCTACAAATATATCATGTGAACCTGTTGAAAGCCTGGAAGGAGCGGGACTCTCTGGACAGACCATGTTTGGTTATGGAGTCAGCGAGTGACATCCATGATGTGACAATAGCTGAGGCATTGTCAAAGTCCCAGGTACAACAATGTAAAGAGTTTCTGCAGCGCAATAAGGACCTATTTACTGACCTGCCGGGTCGCACCAAGGTCATTGAACATGAGATTCTCACAGACCCCCAAGTAAAAGTTTGTCAAAAACCGTATTGAATTCCGGAGGCTCGTAGAGAGATAGTGTCCGCTGAAATAAAAAAATTGCTAGAACTGGGGGTAATCGAGGAGTCTAAGGCTGGGTTTAGAGATGAGCGAGCGTACTCGGATAAGCACTACTCGCTCGAGTAATTGGCTTTATCCGAGTATCGCTGTGCTCGGGGCTAAAGATTCGGGTGCCGCTGCGGCTGACAGGTGAGTCGCAGCGGGGAACAGGGGAGAGCGGGCGGGAGAGAAGGAGAGAAAGATCTTACCTCCGTTCCTCCCCGCTCTCCCCTGCAGCTCCCCGCTCCGTGCCGGCACCCGAATCTTTAGACCCGAGCACAGCGATACTCGGATAAAGCCAATTACTCGAGCGAGTAGTGCTTATCCGAGTACGCTCGCTCATCTCTAGCTGGGTTCACATGGGGCGGATTCCCGTCGGAAATCTCGCGGTTTGGCCGCAGCAAAAACTGCAAGATTTCCGCCGGCTTTGAAGCGGCCCGGCCGCTTGCTTTTCCGTTGCGGCCGGCGCTCCCATAGAGGAGAGCGTGGCCGCGATGAAAATAAACAAAAAAGGAAAGGTAAATAGACATGCTGCATATTCTGAAACCGCGGCTGTGACGGCCGCAGCCGCAGTTTCAGCCGGACTTACCGCAGCGGATTGGCCGTCCCGTGTGGACGAGATTTCTAAGAAATCTCGTCCACATGGCTGGCTAATCCCGAGATTAGCGGCCGCGGGCGGCTTTGCCGCGGGCAAAGCCGCCCTGTGTGAACCCAGCCTAAGAGTGGATGGTCAAGCCCAATAGGGCTGGTACCTAAACCCTCAGGGGAATGGCGGTTCTGTAATGATTACCGGAAGCTCAATGAGATATCAAAGTCGTATGCCTACCCCATGCCCAGGGTGGATTAACTAATTGAGAGGTTAGGCCCAGCCAGGTACATTACCACCCTAGATTTAACGAAAGGGTATTGGCAAATTTCCCTCACAAGGGAAGCTAAAGAGAAGACAGCTTTTTCAACTCCAGACGGCTGTTTCCAATATAGGAGAATGCCTTTTGGGTTGAAAAATGTCCCTGCCACGTTTCAGAGGTCGATGGATAGATTGCTAGGTCCCCACAAACGATACGCAGCAGCTTACCTGGATGACATTGTAATATTTAGCCGGGATTGGGAGAGCCACCTCAGTAAAGTTCAGGCAGTACTGGACTCTCTCAGAAGAGCAGGTTTCTCGATAAACCCCAAAAAATGTGCCTTAGGCATGGAGGAAGTTAAATACCTCAGCTGCACCTCAAGAACATCGCAAGAATCCGCTTTTTTCTCACCATAGACACGCTGAAAAAGCTTATTGTTGCCCTCATCCACTCACGGCTCGATTATTGCAACTCGTTGCTGATCGGCCTCCCCTGCACCAAACTCTACCCTCTCCAATCCATCCTGAATGCGGCAGCCAGGCTCATCTTCCTGTCCAGCCGCTATTCGGATGCCTCTGCCCTGTGCCAGTCACTGCACTGGCTGCCCGTTAAATATAGAATTCAATTTAAACTTACTACCTTAATCCACAAAGCCCTCCACAGCGGAGCGCCCCCCTATATTGCCTCCCTCATCTCAATCCATCACCCAGCCCGGGCTCTCCGCTCGGCAAATGAAACTAGACTGCACACCCCTCTAATTCGAACTTCTCACTCCCGCCTCCAAGACTTCTCCAGAGCAGCACCAGTCCCTTGGAATGCACTACCAAAGGCTACCCGAGCAATCCAGGACTCGCAGAACTTCAGGCGTGCTCTAAAAATGTACCTCTTCAGGGAGGCATACCGCATTCCCTAAACAAACCTCTCTGTACTCCGCCTGATAACATGCTTCCTGACCTACTGACTGCAATCCCTGCTAGCCGTCATGAACTGCTCCTGTAGTCATACTGATCCTGCTGTCGCATAGCTAAATGTCTGACCATTGTCTATGTGTATAACATCCCTCATTCTCCACCCCGCCATACCGTGCACATCTCCATCCATTTTACCTTCTGTATCACCCCATTACTTGTAGTATGTAAGCTCGGTGGAGCAGGACCCTCACCACTATTGTTTCCATTAACTGATTACGATTGTAACCGTGGTTCTGTAATTTTTTATACTTTTGTCTTTCTGTATTCCCCCTGTCTATGTAAGCGCTGCAGAATATGATGGCGCTATATAAGTAAAGATTATTATTATTAAATACCTCGGCTTCATAGTCGGAAGGGGTTTGGTAAAACCTCAATGCAATAAAGTAGAGGCCATACAGAACTGGCCCCAACCCCTGACAAAAAAACAAGTGAGAGCCTTCCTGGGGATAGTAGGCTATTACCGATGTTTCATCCCTGATTTTGCCTCTATCGCAGCCCCGTTAACAGAACTCACGAAAGGAAGAAAGTCGGTAATGGCACAATGGTTGCCAGAAGCAGAAAAGGCATTTGTAGAGTTGAAATGTGCATTGTGTCAGCAGCCCGTGTTGGTGGCGCCTGACTTCAAGAAAGCATTTATAGTCCATACAGATGCGTCTGATGTGGGTCTGGGAGCCTTTATGTCACAGGAGGTTATTGGGGAAGAACATCCTGTCATGTTTTTAAGCCGGAAGCTTACCCCCTGCGAGAAAAATTACGCAATAGTGGAGAAAGAGGCCTTGGCAATAAAATGGGCACTAGACGCGCTGAGATATTACCTACTGGGTAGGAAATTTAAGTTGGTGTCACATCATGCCCCCCTAAAGTGGATGAGCAAGAGAAAAGGGAACAATGCCAGAGTAACAAGGTGGTTCCTGGCCTTACAGGAGTTTGACTTTGAAGTTGAACACAGGCCAGGAAAAGCCAATGGTAATGCGGATGCCCTCTCAAGGGCGCATTGTTTGGTGGTTGGTGCCCAGCCCCCTGGCTTGGGGCAGAGGGGGGGGGGGGGGGGTATGTAGTAGAGTGAGAGGTAAAGTGTGGGACGGACGGTACATATCGCAGAGACTACTAACATCTGTGATGTAAACCTGGTCCGTCTCTCACTCCAGTACTCAGCTCCACCTGGCCCAGACAGGTGAGGTGCATAAATGGGTGCAGGTGCAGTCTGAAGGAGGTGTGTGTCCTGTGTGAGCAGCAGAGGCTCACAGACAGTGCTGAGCTGGAGACACTGCACCACGCTGCTGGGAAGGTTTGCTTTACTTTGCCCTATTGGAGTTTACAAAGACTTTTGTGTTACTATTGCTGGACTGCTTATTTAAAAGGACTTTCCTTGAATTTTATGTTATCTGGAGAATGCCAGTACTTTTTGTTTTGTTCATCAAGTCTGAATAAAGACAAGACGCTCAGCATTTGGTCGTGGCCTGGTGTGTTTCCCCCTGCACTGCTACAATTTTATATATATATATATATATATATATATATATACACATACACACACACACATACATACAGCAGACCATTGGGGATTGGCTGGCAGAAAAAGCTCCACACAGCCAGCTCAATTATCCCTCACCTGTGACCAATGATAATTTGTTTGCTTATAGTTTGTCATTTAGTCCAGGCTGATATGAAAACTGAATGATGACCAGCTCGTGTAAACAGGCAGTCACTTATCTATGAACGACTGCCTATTCACTGTGAAGGGAAGCGGCTGGAACGATCTCCACCCTACTCTGCCTCCATTCATTGAGCGATGATCTTGTGAAAGCATAGATGCGACTACAGATAGTCCCCGACTTGCGAACATTCGACTTACGAATTTCGCTAGATACGAACTATCTGTACAGTACAGTATGATGTAATGCTATGGCATTACATCATACTGTGCAGGGACCGGACAGGCTTCTATCAAGCCTGATAGAAGCCTGTCCGGTCACATCGCGGTTGCTGGGCAGCCGGGGGCCTTCTAAAAGGCCCTAGGGCTGTCTATGCAGAGCGCCTAGCAAGCCGTGCGCTTGATAGGCGCTCTGCATAGGCAGCCCTGGGGCCTTTCAGGAGGTCCCCGGCTGCCTAGCAACCACACAGCGTCCCGCGATCTCATCATGGGACGCTGTACGGGCCCCCTGAACGTCGGGTGCCGGCTGTTTCTTACAGCGGGCACCCGGCGGCAGCAGTTCCGACGAGCCGCGCCGCTCGTCAGAACTGTTAACACTTTAAATGCCGCTGTCAGAGCGGTATTTAAAGTGTTAACAGTTCTGACAAGCGCCACGGCTCGTCGGAACTGCTGCCGCCGGGTGCCCGCTGTAAGAACAGCCGGCAACCGACGTTGTATGGAGCGGGATCCACCCGCGATCCCCTCCATACAACCATTTGTTCGACTTGCGAACAAAACGGACTTGCGAACGGGCTCCCGGAACGGAACCTGTTCGCAAGTCGGGGACTAACTGTATTACTGGGACGACTGTCTGATGCTTATGTGCCCAACAATTGTTCCTTGTAAAAGGGCCCCGACTCTACTGTACAATACAATGTAACTGCAGTGTAGTCACCGGGGTGAGTATTGGTGATTGGGGACACGGACTACATTGGAATATATACAGAACTCTTCTTGTCTTGGTACATAAAGAGAAGTAAGACAAGTTGGTGCAGCATTGTGGAACGGACTACAGAGGACCTGTTATGTCCTCGGACCAGCCAGATGGACTGCATGCCTTTACAGCCGTGTCCCCACTGGTTCCTCCCATGTCTTTATTTTAACTATAGCCCTGTATTCGGACACAGTTACTGTAATTACCAAACTACTTTTGAAGCCAAAACTAATCCACTGTTAAATGGGTGGTCTCATCTGCACTGTCCTGGGTCAATCAAACGTCATGTCAGCCATTGACACTGTATAATGGAGACCATCAGGGGAACAGTGAATCCCGCGGTAGGCCCTGAGTCAGTCCCCAGCTCCTCCTACAACAGCTGCACTACATACGGATTTCAGCCATATAATAAACTGGCTTGTTGATGCACAGGCTGGACTTCGGGGCCGGTCGGCACTCTCCCTCCCATAGTCTCCTCTCCTGGATGCTGCAGGGTTCGCCATCATTGGTCATCTAGCAACCATTTGCTGCAGCCTGGCGCTGTGTACGGCCGGATCACAGAGCTGAGAACGTCACTATCCTAGGCTCAGCACCAGGCTGCAGGCTACTAAGATGGAGGCAAAGGCCAGGCAGCAGCCAGCACTGAGCATGTGCCCCTCTTCTACTAAATACAAATCTATTGTTCCATTTCTTACAAATGCAGCTAAAATTTTAATCCCCAGGTATTGGAGGGACCACACAATTCCCTCCATGCCAGAATGGTATAATGTGGTGAACATTATATACTCCCTCGAGAAGGTCAAAGCCAGACATAAGGGGGCTTGGAGAAATTCACAAATCTCTGGAACCCCTGGTTCACTTTTCTCCACGGAGTTCCTGGCCCACCACCATAAACCATTGATACCCCCTAACCATTGGATTGTTTTTGTATTTTATTATATGATCGCAATACATAAATGTTCTTTACATTGTATCTTTTTTCCTTTCTGATGTTTGTAGTGTATTTTAACAGAGCTGTCATTGTTTTTTGTTTTCTACAGGATTGATTGGTTTGTAATGTGATTTACCACTAAAGGCCGATTTAGACACAGCGATCATCGCTCAAAAGATGTTGCTCAAGCAACTTTTGAGCGATGATCGTTGTGTCATTTACAGCGCAAGATGATCGCTCAAGATGAGCAATCACCTTGCATTGCCAGCGGAGGATGCAGAAGACAAGTGGGGTGTCCTCGCTTGTCTTCTGCATCCAGCTGTTCTCCACTCTGAGCGCCCGGCTGTTATACAACCGAGCGCTCAGAGCGGAGGCTGCAGAAGACAAGCGGGGTGTCCCGCTTAACAAAATCTGCACGATGGGCGAACATTTACACACAACGATTATCGCTCAAAAGACGGCTTTTGAGCGATAATCGTTGGGTCTAAATGCGCCTTTAGTGACTTCTATTTTTGTTGTAACCCTCCCCCACTCATTAAAATTGAAAAATAATATGTAAAAAAATGAATTCATTTTTACATTTTTGTCATTGCTTTCTCCTCCATAAAGGAACTATAAGGCCTCTTTCACATCGGCGACAGCGATCTAACTGCTTTGTTCCTGTGATTTTGTAGCGCCAGCGATGCTTTTTCTTGAAAATAATCTTGCATCGCATAGCTGCCGCCCGCAATATAATTGGGAGATAAAATCACACGATTTTTTATTGCAAAAGTCAATAGGAGTTTCTAATGTTAAAATCATATTGCACTAAAATCGCAAGTTTGTTGTTTTCTTGCAACATAGCTTCAGTGAGAAGATAGCTAATTTGAAGGAACCCATTGGAAAGCATGGATTTCATAAACATGCGTTTTCTCGCACTGCTACATCGCCATGAAATCACGTGATTTTGTCGCCCGTGTTAAAGCAGCCTAATTTTCTGTATGACCTGCCAGCAGCAGACGCTCAGGATTTGCTGGGACTTGTAGTGTTCCCACAGACTACATTCCACCTTCTTAAGGGTGACTTGACACAACAATTACACTGCATTTTTACTGCAAGGTTTTCTACTGGACTGGTAACGGTCGTCCGTTTTATGGGTAAAACTGCCGCAAAATTTCCCAGCTGTTAAAAATCGATGTGGTCATTGAGTTGTTTGGCAATAAACCTGCATGCAGTGTGGCCATCAACCACTGTGCGCCACCTTATAGGATCTCACCCTTTGCCGGACTTGCTATACATGCCACCTCTTTGATGCTCACCTATCTTGTAAACAGGAGTCTACCAAGTCCTACCTGCTACATCCGACATATACTTCCCTGGAGATAGGGTGGCACACATGCAGACACCTTTCCATTGAAGTCTATGGAGAATTTGGTAGCCAGGATTTGTGAACAGGCATTAAATAATATTAGTATGCAGCTGTATAGTGGGCCCCCAGAATTAATTTTAGTGGTGGGCACCCTAGTCCAATACTGGAGACCATTGAAGGGCAAACTGGGGATGAAGGGGCTTGCGCTAAAGCCAAATAAACAGGGGGAATTAGCAGGTGTAACGAGCAGGTTGGATACATTACATAAAATAAACAGGTAATTAAAAAAAAAAAGATACATATCCTGTTTCGTGAGGCCAGGTTCTGCAACTGGCAGGTTACAGATAAATTGAATCCTGTGAGAGATGCCAAAATTGTTGTACACGGGGCCGAGGGATAAACTATATACATGCTCCTTGTTACCTGTAGTGGCAGACAATGATGGGAGTAGTGGTTGTCAGTTCATGACGCCACTGTTCCATACACCGGCATTCACACTCGGCGCATTAATCACACTGGACAAGTGCATAGTACCTCAGTTCCTCCGGAACGGGGGAGGCCCGGTAAAACTTTACTAGTGACTTGCCAATGTAATACAGTAGACTTCAGTATGCAGAGTTTACAGTGCAGGAAAACTGAGTACATATTCAGCAATTACTTGACATGAAAGTCAATGGCCACAGAATGGCAGTAATGGTCACCCCGCTCTCATAGAATTCAGCACGTGTGGGTGTCAGTTACTGGTGTACCACTATACGGGGATCCAGACTGCAGACGGCCGCATAGGAATCATCAATAAATCTCAGTATTATCTCCATAAGGTTCAGTAGACTTCTGCACTGTTATAAAACTGAATACACTTCTTATCCCTAGTAAGGGTAATTACTCACTATGGCTCTCTCTTGTGGTGGGACTTTGTGGGGAAAACATTTAGGCTCACTCACTCCCATGCGCTTCACATACGGTTTGCCGGTCTCTCCTTTTCCTCTATCTTCAGCGACACAAGGGCTGATGGTGCCCTCATGCCCCTCTGTGGTAGCAAAGCCTCAGATGGTAGATGGGCGCTCCTTAGCAGCCTGAAGACGGACTCCCAACTGGAACCCAATCACCCATACTTATAGATTCATGCACACCACGTAACATGACATAGCAAGATAGGTACACTTAAAGGGGTTGTCTCGCGAAAGCAAGTGGGGTTATACATTTCTGTATGGCCGTATTAATGCACTTTGTAATATACATCGTGCATTAAATATGAGCCATACAGAAGTTATTCACTTACCTGCTCCGTTGCTAGCGTCCCCATCGCCATGGATCTGTCTAATTCTGATGTCTTCTCGCTTTTTTAGACGCGCTTGCGCTGTGCGGTCGTCTTCTTCCTGGTGAATGGGGCTGCTCGTGCCGGAGAGCTGTTCCTCGTAGCTCCGCCCCGTCACGTGTGCCGATTCCAGCCAATCAGGAGGCTGGAAACGGCAATGGACCGCACAGAGCCCACGGTGCACCATGGGAGAAGACCCGCGGTGCATCGTGGGTGAAGATCCCGGCGGCCATCTTGGTGAAGGAAAGAAGAAGGAAGACGTCGCAGAGCGGGGGTTCCGGTAAGTAATAATTTTTTTTCTTTAACACATCCTTTGGGGTTGTCCTGCGCCGAACGGGGGGGCCTATGGAAAAAAAAAACAACCCGTTTCGGTGCGAGACAACCCCTTTAACATGCAACCAAACTTACAGCAATGATTTTAATATAGTTAAAGGGGTTGTCCCGCGCCGAAACGGGTTTTTTTTTTTTTTTTTTTAACCCCCCCCCCCCCCTGTTCGGCGCGAGACAACCCCGATGCAGGGGTTAAAAAAACAAACCGGAGAGTGCTTACCTGAATCCCGGCGGTCCGGCGTCTTCATACTCACCTGCTGAAGATGGCCGCCGGGGTCTGCTCCCTCCGTGGACCGCAGCTCTTCTGTGCGGTCCATTGCCGATTCCATCCTCCTGATTGGCTGGAATCAGCACGTGACGGGGCGGAGCTACACGGAGCCGGCATTCTGCACGAGCGGCCCCATTGAAGACAGCAGAAGACCCGGACTGCGCAAGCGCGGCTAATTTGGCCATCGGAGGCCGAAAATTAGTCGGCACCATGGAGACGAGGACGCTAGCAACGGAGCAGGTAAGTATAAAACTTTTGATAACTTCTGTATGGCTCATAATTAATGCACAATGTACATTACAAAGTGCATTAATATGGCCATACAGAAGTGTATAGACCCACTTGCTGCCGCGGGACAACCCCTTTAACTCTTCAGACACTGCAGCTGTGCAACACACATACAGAAAATGAGACTTGACAGCTTTGCACAGTGCATTTACATAGGACAAACATGTATGACAATATGGAGAGGTCCAGAATGATGTTTTGGGACACTACACAGGTAATAAAGGTACTATATGCAGCTATTCCTGCTGGTCAGAGAGTGTGACGGGTCTTTTTAATTAGAATCTGTCAGCTGGAACACATGGTCTGTCATGTCAGCATCATGTTATACAGCCGGAGGAGCCAAGCGGACTGATATATAGTTCTGTCAGGAAGTTTCAATAGAACCTATTATATTCATTTATATCTCTGTACATTCTGCGCTGAACAGTCCAGTGGGCGGAGCTATCAGTGATTGACAGCTGTGAGTGTATGACTGTACATGCAGGGTAGCTGTCAAACCCTGATAGCTCCGCCCACTGGATGCAGAATGTGCAGAGATATAAATGTATATAATACAAGTTCTACAGAATCTTCTCCCATACAATCAGTCTGCTCGGCTCCTCCACCTCTATAAGATGTTGCCGGCAGGACGGACCGCGTGCTGCAGCTGACAGATTCTATTTAAATGAATTCTAGACAAGATCCGGATGGTGGCGGGGCGATGACTGGAAGAAGGTTGATGCATTAGGGAATCAATTAGTAAAATTCCAAGATCTCCATTTTGATGATGGAGTAAGATAGCTCACAAGCACATAGGATGTAATCATTGCCGGTTATGTGAATCATCATTCGGGGAAGGATATTAACTATGGCACATTATGGCTGTTTAGATCAGCACTGATTTAACAGCGCTCAGAATCATTAATATTGAAGTCATACTGTAATCACCTTAGCGGTCCGCTCCTCAACAAGCTTTTCTAATAGGTTCGATTGTCTTCCCTAAACTCCATGACCTGCGAACAACAAAAGGTTCAGCCGGATCCATTGTATTGTATGTTAGCTACACATTTACATACAGAAACAACTGCTAATGAGCTGCAGCCAATTAGTTCTTTGTAGTAAACCAGGGGGATATTTGTCTTCAGTCATCTGATTGTAAACAACACAATAGACTGAGCGACTTCTGAGGAGCTTGTTGGGAATCACAATCCACTTAACATAGTTTACTCTATGGATTAGGTAAGGCTATTTACAGGGGGAGCTGTGGTACCTTACAACTAATCCCAGTGACGCTCGCTCCTGCGCCCTACGGTTTCGCTCACTACACCAGTGACTTATACGCGGTTTACATGCAACAATGTGGAAAGGAGTGAATGATATTATTTTTATTCCTGCATAAAATGCACAAAAAGCGAGAAGCGAACGACTTGTTATTCATAGCCCAATCGCTGTCCGTGTTTACACTGAATGGTTGCCATTCGTATTTGCATAATCCAACAATTTTTTTTTTTTTTTAACGACAATCATTCCATGTAGAAGGGTCCCTACAGAAGATGATGGGAGCAGCGCAGGACCCCCTTCCCTGCACAGTGACTACTACTCATAAGACAATGGCTCAAAGCTGTATCTGTTCCTTGGAAGGGTTCCGTCTCTGACACATTGTTCTTGGAGTTACGTCTCGCACAAACGGAGATGTATTTGGGTCGGCAGCAACCTAGAACCTACATGCATTGTCTCAAATTCCGCCAAATCCTTTTAGCGTCACTCCACCTCCTTCAGTCTGATCCTCATATGTACTACTCATTACACACCATTCACAATACTCTCCCTAAGGCTGGGTTCACATGGGGCTGATTTGCTGCGGAATTTACGTGCAGACTTTCCAGACGGAAATTCTGCGGGCAATCTAAAGCCCGAGCCTAAGCAGCAAAGTGGCTGAGATTTGCAAAAATCTGGTCCACGTGCTGCAGACAGTCCATTCTGAAACAGACATACTGCACGGAATTCAAAACCGCCGCATGTCAATTGTATTGCCTTTTCCGCTGTGGGCTCTCTCCTCTCTATTGGGAGAGACAGCAAAAGCAGAATTAAGGCAGACAAGGCGTAGAAATGCCCCTTGAATCTGTTTAACCCCTTAGTGACCAAGCCTGTTTGTGCCTTAATGACCAGGCCAAATTTTGGAAATCTGACATGTGTCACTTTAACATAGAATAGCTCCGTAAAGGTTTTGCATATCCAAGTGATTCTGACATTGTTTTTTCGCCACATGTTGTACTTCATTTAGGTGGTGAAAATAGTCCGATATAATTTGAGTAAGCCCTATTCACAGACGTGACTTGGTTAAAAGAAATAAATTTTATTAAGTTTTATCTAAAAAAACACGATTGGGCACAACAAAGGACACAACACAAAATCTAAGTTGTAATGGAAAGGCGTTAACCCACCAAATAGTGGATAGAAAAATGATTGGTGGGTTTCAAAATTACAACTTGGTATTACTTCTGATACTCCGTATTTCTTAATGTCGCACGTCACATAGGAATACAGTCTGCATGGGGGCTGTTCATGGATTTCCCAAAAACCGGAACCCCAATTAGATATCTGTAGTTTTATTAATATAATGACAGAATTTGACCAGAGATACTCAGGTTGCGGAAAGGTGATGTACAACCTGAGGAAGTGAATATCTCCTAGTGGGCTGAAAAGTTTTTAACAGCTCAAAAGGACAGTATGTCAAGGAAATTGATTTTAGTCAATTTTTATTCCTTATGGCCAGTACTCCTACTCATGGCGACGATGTTTGAGCAGAAACTTTCAGATTGCAAGAAAGTGATATTCAACCTAAGAAGATAGTTATCTCTGTCAGAGCTTGTTGCCTAGTGAGCTGAGACTTGTGAACGGCTCAAAAGGACAGTGTGTCAGAGATTTTAATTTTGTCAATGTTTTTTACTCATTATAAACAGTACTCCCACTCTACGCGTTTCACCACTGAGTGTACGTGGATCCTCAGGAGACTTAGTACTTAGAGAGTAATAATAACAACAATAATGTTTACAGAGTTATGATGGTAAACAATTAGGGTATCACTCCATAGATAGAGTATCACTAAAATATTTAATCCTCAATCAGGAAATGAGCTCTTAGCGTTCAATTTGAGCTAGTAGGGTTTAACCTCGGTGAGGGGATAGATAAAGATTGTAGGTACAAGGTTCATTTCTTTCAATGTTAAACCCTTCTTCTCTATCAATCCTACTTTCAATAGTCCCATGCCAGGTGTAATGGTCAATAGGATCTCCTTACAATGAGAGTAGGGATAAAGAGTACTACATGCATGAGATTACTGGGTTTGGAATTTTGGTCTGGAGGTAATAACTCTAACAGATCCAAATCCCCTATAATTGAGTGAAGGAGGTTTCAAGTCCTAAAGTCCTTAACTACTCATGCAAATACAAGCAATGAGGCTGTTAGCATAGCAGGACAAGGAGTCAATCCTCCCTAGGTACAGAGGAGTATTTTTCCCTACACCCTCCTTTCTTTTTTCTATCTTTTTTCCCCCTTTTCCTCTCTCCCAGTAAGCTCAAGGTTACTGCATGGACAGCAATCCCTACAGAAAGATAGAGTGCTCAAGAGGTCAGAGCATGACATAGGTTAGTTCCCATCGCCTTGATGGTAGGCTAGGGAGTGGGGGCCGTCAGGAAAAGTGGTGCTTAAATAGCTCATAGCCACACCTCCTAATGGGTTGGCCCCTTCACGGTAGCCAGTCATATTTGACCAGGAAGTAAATAGAGACCATGTGAGATGGTCTCACGCTGATCTCAGTTGTCGAGCCTCATGTGGTGCAGAGTGTAAGCTCTCGCCTATGACCTGAAGGTTTGCAAGTTCGATCCCCGCATGAATCAGGCAGCCGGCTCAAGGTCGACCCAGCCCTCCGTCCTTCCGAGGTCGGCAAAATGAGAACCCAGCTTGGTGGGGGGTAATAAACAATAATTACCTGAAAGCGCTGCGGAACAAGTTGGCGCCATACAAATGCCATGATTTGATTTGATTTGATTTTATGCAAGCGTGGAAGGCCGAATCATAGCAGCCCTCCATCTAAACGGACATATGTTACACTAACCTACTTATCGATCAGTGTATATGATTGTGAATAAGATGTTAGGTGCGCTATGTGATCGTAGAAGCGCGCCAAAGAGGCGTTGTTATTCCGCTGACGTCACATCGTTGTAGGTGCGCCGACGTGATGACGTATGTACGTCTGGCGTCACGACGCTCCTAGTCTCGGAAACTCCGGAAAGACTAGTATTAAGATGCGCCGGCGTCACGACGTGAAGCGTCAAACGTCAGCGCGTTACCTATCACCAGGACAACTGAGTAAACAGCTTACTTCCTAGCATCGCTCTCCGCGATGACGTATAAGGGGGCGGTGATATGCGATGCCGGGATGTGACCCGGGTCTATGACCCTCCGCCTTGGAGCAGATGAAGAAGGTGGTTTAAGCCAATCCGAGGGCATATATCGATCCCCTATTGATGGTGGGATATAGTCATGTCTGAGAACATCAAAGCCGCTGTTCAGGTTGACATTGATATGGGACAGCCTATTGATGTTGTATTAACAATTCTAAGAGAATCTCAATTATGTTTTGGGTCATTTGTTGTAGATGATAGAGACTCTCATACGGAATCTACTTTATTAGTCACCTTAATATCACATAGATTTAAAGGGAAACTTGGCCAAATTATTAGATTAGATCAGATGAAAGTAAACCTGATAAAATAAATGCGTTTTGTAAATTATTTCATTGTCAGGACCGTTCGTCCTAGGGGATAATGGCCAAGGGAAGGTAAGTAAATCTTTCAAGGCAAGGTGACCCAGGCTATCAGAGGGTGGAGGAAGTTGACAGATACTTGATGTTTCCCTATAAGAAGCAGTTGAACAAAAGTTGTTCATTTAGTCCTGACGGTTGGAGGGTCTCGCAGCGATATATCCATCCTGCCTCTTTTTGAAGAAGCAGGGAATCCATGTCTCCTCTTCTTCCGTCCGGTCTTACCAATTCCATACCCTGGAATTTTAAGCAGTTTGGGTCGCCCCCATGTTGTTGCCAAACGTGGGTGGCTACCGATGTAACTTCATTCCTTTCTACGTTGCCGATATGTGCGAGGATTCTGCGGCGAAATTGTTGACGAGTTTTCCCTATGTATTGCATTTGGCATTTGCAGGTGATGAGGTAAACCACATTCATGCTGGTACAGTTGATAAAGTCTCGTATTGAGTACTCTCTTCCTGTTTTTGTTGATTTGAAAGCATCTCCTTTTTGAATAAACTTACATGCTAAGCATTTAGAGCAGGTGAAGGTGCCCCTTGGGATAGAACGGGATAACCAATCACCCTGTGGTTTTGAAGGTTTTAGAAAACTTTTCACTAGATGGTCTCTGATGTTTCTGCCGCGTCGGTAGGTTATTTTTGGGTAGGGTGGAATAAAGGTTTGTATATCTTGGTCATTCCGAAGAATGTCCCAATATGATCTTAAAATATTGAGAACCCTTTTCTGCCCTGTATCGAATGTACCGACAATGCGCATCTCTTTTGTGTTTTCACGTTTTTTCGGAACTAATAGTTCATTCCTTTTACAGGCACGCGCGTGTTCTTCTGCTTGCTTGAGGACTTGCGTTGGATATCCTCTTTTTTGGAACCTATCTCTTAGTTTCTGACATTCCATATTGAATGTTTCATCTTCCGAGCAGTTCCGCCTTATTCTGAGATACTGCCCTTTGGGGATGCCTTTTCTGAGGGGCTCAGGATGGAAGCTGTTCCAGGACAGCAAGCTATTTGTTGCCGTTATTTTCCGATACAAACTAGAGGAAAGTTTACCATCCGGTTGAACCTCGACAGATATGTCCAAAAAGGTCATAGACGATCTACTGATTTCTGCTGTGAATCGTAGATTTATGTCATTATTATTCAACCAATTCACAAATTCATGGAACCCGGGTTTTGTCCCAGTCCACAGAATCAGTATATCGTCTATGTATCTGATCCAGGTCAAGATGTTTTTTGACCATTCCAGATTTTCAGTGGAGAACACGCATTTCTCTTCCCACCAGCCCAGGAGCAAATTTGCGTAAGTTGGGGCACATGACGTCCCCATCGCGGTGCCCCTGAGCTGGTGGAAAAACTTTCTGTCAAACAGAAAATAATTGTGTGAAAGAATGAAATTCAAAAGCTGTAATATGAATTCATTCTGTGCCTGATAGTGAATACCTCGTTGGGATAGGAAATGCGCTATAGCTCGTAAACCCACTTCGTGAGGGATCGAGCTATAAAGAGCCTCGACATCTAAGCTCGCCAACCACGTATCGGGACTTACCGAAATCCCTTCCAGTTGACGTAGGACGTCCATCGTGTCCTGTGCAAAAGAGGGTAGTGCAGAGACAAATGGTCTCAATACACGATCCACAAAAATGCTAGCATTTTGGGTAAGATTGTTAATGCCGGACACGATTGGACGTCCTTTTAAGGGACTGGTCCCTTTGTGAATTTTGGGTAGGGTATAGAAAGTCGCTATTCTGGGACTTGTTGGTGTCATAAACTTGAGTTCAGATTCGCTGATACACTTCGATTCTTTGGCGGCACATAAGATTTTATTAAGTGCTGTCTGGAAGATGAGTGTAGGGTCTTCCCTAAGTATTGCGTATGTGGTTCGATCGTCAAGGAGATCCATACACATTTGTATGTATTTGTCCTTGTCAAGTAGAACCACATTTCCGCCTTTATCAGACGGCTTGATAACAATATTCTCGTTGTTTTCCAAGGTCTTTAAAGCCGATTTCTCAGATCGTGTCATATTTGGAGGTTTTTTGTGTTCAGATTTGATCTTCCTGAGATCCCTAGTAACTAGTTTCTCAAAAAGATCCAACTCCGAGCAATTGATAGCTGGTGGATTGGATTTATTCTTGGGTTTGCAGTCTGTACATGCTACGGGCCTTATCATTTCATCTTCTAGACTCTGGAGGTCTCTGATTGCCGGAATATCAGCAATAGGTACTCCAAGATCGTTTGCCAGCTTACGATCCTGGAGGGAGAAATACTTCTTCCAGCGTAACTTCCTCACGAAGAGGGAGATGTCCTTTGTCCAGACGAACGGCTCATAACGGGTCGTCGGGACAAAGGACAGCCCCCTCTCCAGAACGGCAATCTCATGCTTAGTGAGTGTATGTGTTGATAGGTTGACAATTTTCATTTTGTCATCTGATGACATATCACTCCTTGCTTGCTGAGGTGGCTCGAGCATGTTTGGAATTGTCAGTAATTCGTTTGTTGTTCTCGGCGTCCCCTCAAAAAATACTGCGTGATGGGAAAATCCTGAGGGTGTTGTTGATTAGAACGCGCTCGCCCTCTACCGCGTCCACGGGTTCTACCGCGTCCGTGGTTAGGTCGGGGGTGATTACCTGTATATACTAGTCTAGATCCTTCGCTATCAGATTGCTCCGCTTCCGATGAACTGGGTTCAGTTTCAGAACATCTGTTTCCCCCAAAATAGGCTCTGTTTTCCCGAAAATCGGCAAGATCGCGCAAGAAGAGGGAATGTTTCCTATCTTTTATATGCTGGGTATATTTGGCGATATTTTCCTGTAAGTTTTTTTCCAAGGTAGGGTATTCTGGATCTGCTAATAGTGTTTTGGATTTTTCTATCAGCTCATCCAGTCGTTTTTGATCTTTGATGAGGGTATTTTTTTCTTCCTCAATCAAAAGCTTTATCAGCCTGAGCGATGATTCTGTCGCTTCTACCTCCCATTTTTTAAGGAACTCAGGGTTTCGACAGCGAACCGGGGGTAGTACAGGGTTCCTCAAGCCCCTTGGTACTATCCTATGCTCCTCATATTTAGATAATCCTTGTATTTCCCACCAGCAGCGGATATATTCCCTATATACCTTAGTTAACTCTTTAAAGACCGTCCGAATTGAGATGTTTGTCGAGTTCAAAGTATAGCCCTCCTCGGAGAAAACTGAATTTGCCTCAGTCAACCACTCTGTAGTACAAATATTCCGCGAGAGAAAGCCTGCCATTAATATTAATTAAATTCTATTCACAGAGAGGGCAGCACAAGTCGACTAAAAGTTTGAAAAAGCCCTATTCACAGACGTGACTTGGTTAAAAGAAATAAATTTTATTAAGTTTTATCTAAAAAAACACGATTGGGCACAACAAAGGACACAACACAAAATCTAAGTTGTAATGGAAAGGCGTTAACCCACCAAATAGTGGATAGAAAAATGATTGGTGGGTTTCAAAATTACAACTTGGTATTACTTCTGATACTCCGTATTTCTTAATGTCGCACGTCACATAGGAATACAGTCTGCATGGGGGCTGTTCATGGATTTCCCAAAAACCGGAACCCCAATTAGATATCTGTAGTTTTATTAATATAATGACAGAATTTGACCAGAGATACTCAGGTTGCGGAAAGGTGATGTACAACCTGAGGAAGTGAATATCTCTGTCAAAAATACTGCCTAGTGGGCTGAAAAGTTTTTAACAGCTCAAAAGGACAGTATGTCAAGGAAATTGATTTTAGTCAATTTTTATTCCTTATGGCCAGTACTCCTACTCATGGCGACAATGTTTGAGCAGAAACTTTCAGATTGCAAGAAAGTGATATTCAACCTAAGAAGATAGTTATCTCTGTCAGAGCTTGTTGCCTAGTGAGCTGAGACTTGTGAACGGCTCAAAAGGACAGTGTGTCAGAGATTTTAATTTTGTCAATGTTTTTTACTCATTATAAACAGTACTCCCACTCTACGCGTTTCACCACTGAGTGTACGTGGATCCTCAGGAGACTTAGTACTTAGAGAGTAATAATAACAACAATAATGTTTACAGAGTTATGATGGTAAACAATTAGGGTATCACTCCATAGATAGAGTATCACTAAAATATTTAATCCTCAATCAGGAAATGAGCTCTTAGCGTTCAATTTGAGCTAGTAGGGTTTAACCTCGGTGAGGGGATAGATAAAGATTGTAGGTACAAGGTTCATTTCTTTCAATGTTAAACCCTTCTTCTCTATCAATCCTACTTTCAATAGTCCCATGCCAGGTGTAATGGTCAATAGGATCTCCTTACAATGAGAGTAGGGATAAAGAGTACTACATGCATGAGATTACTGGGTTTGGAATTTTGGTCTGGAGGTAATAACTCTAACAGATCCAAATCCCCTATAATTGAGTGAAGGAGGTTTCAAGTCCTAAAGTCCTTAACTACTCATGCAAATACAAGCAATGAGGCCGTTAGCATAGCAGGACAAGGAGTCAATCCTCCCTAGGTACAGAGGAGTATTTTTCCCTACACCCTCCTTTCTTTTTTCTATCTTTTTTCCCCCTTTTCCTCTCTCCCAGTAAGCTCAAGGTTACTGCATGGACAGCAATCCCTACAGAAAGATAGAGTGCTCAAGAGGTCAGAGCATGACATAGGTTAGTTCCCATCGCCTTGATGGTAGGCTAGGGAGTGGGGGCCGTCAGGAAAAGTGGTGCTTAAATAGCTCATAGCCACACCTCCTAATGGGTTGGCCCCTTCACGGTAGCCAGTCATATTTGACCAGGAAGTAAATAGAGACCATGTGAGATGGTCTCACGCTGATCTCAGTTGTCGAGCCTCATGTGGTGCAGAGTGTAAGCTCTCGCCTATGACCTGAAGGTTTGCAAGTTCGATCCCCGCATGAATCAGGCAGCCGGCTCAAGGTCGACCCAGCCCTCCGTCCTTCCGAGGTCGGCAAAATGAGAACCCAGCTTGGTGGGGGGTAATAAACAATAATTACCTGAAAGCGCTGCGGAACAAGTTGGCGCCATACAAATGCCATGATTTGATTTGATTTGATTTTATGCAAGCGTGGAAGGCCGAATCATAGCAGCCCTCCATCTAAACGGACATATGTTACACTAACCTACTTATCGATCAGTGTATATGATTGTGAATAAGATGTTAGGTGCGCTATGTGATCGTAGAAGCGCGCCAAAGAGGCGTTGTTATTCCGCTGACGTCACATCGTTGTAGGTGCGCCGACGTGATGACGTATGTACGTCTGGCGTCACGACGCTCCTAGTCTCGGAAACTCCGGAAAGACTAGTATTAAGATGCGCCGGCGTCACGACGTGAAGCGTCAAACGTCAGCGCGTTACCTATCACCAGGACAACTGAGTAAACAGCTTACTTCCTAGCATCGCTCTCCGCGATGACGTATAAGGGGGCGGTGATATGCGATGCCGGGATGTGACCCGGGTCTATGACCCTCCGCCTTGGAGCAGATGAAGAAGGTGGTTTAAGCCAATCCGAGGGCATATATCGATCCCCTATTGATGGTGGGATATAGTCATGTCTGAGAACATCAAAGCCGCTGTTCAGGTTGACATTGATATGGGACAGCCTATTGATGTTGTATTAACAATTCTAAGAGAATCTCAATTATGTTTTGGGTCATTTGTTGTAGATGATAGAGACTCTCATACGGAATCTACTTTATTAGTCACCTTAATATCACATAGATTTAAAGGGAAACTTGGCCAAATTATTAGATTAGATCAGATGAAAGTAAACCTGATAAAATAAATGCGTTTTGTAAATTATTTCATTGTCAGGACCGTTCGTCCTAGGGGATAATGGCCAAGGGAAGGTACACTACCGTTCAAAAGTTTGGGGTCACATTGAAATGTCCTTATTTTTGAAGGAAAAGCACTGTACTTTTCAATGAAGATAACTTTAAACTAGTCCTAACTTTAAACAAATGCACTCTATACATTGCTAATGTGGTAAATGACTATTCTAGCTGCAAATGTCTGGTTTTTTGTGCAATATCTACAAAGGTGTATAGAGGCCCATTTCCAGAAACTATCACTCCAGTGTTCTAATGGTACAATGTGTTTGCTCATTGGCTCAGAAGGCTAATTGATGATTAGAAAACCCTTGTGCAATCATGTTCACACATCTGAAAACAGTCTAGCTCGTTACAGAAGCTACAAAACTGACCTTCCTGTGAGCAGATTGAGTTTCTGGAGCATCACATTTGTGGGGTCAATTAAACGCTCAAAATGGCCAGAAAAAGAGAACTTTCATCTGAAACTCGACAGTCTATTCTTGTTCTTAGAAATGAAGGCTATTCCATGCGAGAAATTGCTAAGAAATTGAAGATTTCCTACAACGGTGTGTACTACTCCCTTCAGAGGACAGCACAAACAGGCTCTAACCAGAGTAGAAAAAGAAGTGGGAGGCCGCGTTGCACAACTAAGCAAGAAGATAAGCACATTAGAGTCTCTAGTTTGAGAAACAGACGCCTCACAGGTACCCAACTGGCATCTTCATTAAATAGTACCCGCAAAACACCAGTGTCAACATCTACAGTGAAGAGGCGGCTGCGGGATTTGGGGCTTCAGGGAAGAGTGGCAAAGAAAAAGCCATATCTGAGACTGGCCAATAAAAGAAAAAGATTAAGATGGGCAAAAGAACACAGACATTGGACAGAGGAAGACTGGAAAAAAGTGTTGTGGACGGATGAATCCAAGTTTGAGGTGTTTGGATCACAAAGAAGAACGTTTGTGAGACGCAGAACAAATGAAAAGATGCTGGAAGAATGCCTGACGCCATCTGTTAAGCATGGTGGAGGTAATGTGATGGTCTGGGGTTGCTTTGGTGCTGGTAAGGTGGGAGATTTGTACAGGGTAAAAGGGATTCTGAATAAGGAAGGCTATCACTCCCTTTTGCAACGCCATGCCATACCCAGTGGACAGCGCTTGATTGGAACCAATTTCATCCTACAACAGGACAATGAGCCTAAACACACCTCCAAATTGTGCAAGAACTATTTACAGCAGAAGCAGGCAGCTGGTATTCTATCGGTAATGGAGTGGCCAGCGCAGTCACCAGATCTGAACCCCATTGAGCTGTTGTGGGAGCAGCTTGACCGTATGGTACGCCAGAAGTGCCCATCCAACCAATCCAACTTGTGGGAGATGCTTCTAGAAGTGTGGGGTGCAATTTCTCAAGCTTACCTCAACAAATTAACAGCTAGAATGTCAAAGGTGTGCAATGCTGTAATTGCTGCAAAAGGAGGATTCTTTGACGAAAGCAAAGTTTGATGTAAAAACAATGTTATTTCAAATACAAATCATTATTTCTAACCTTGTCAATGTCTTGACTCTATTTTCTATTCATTTCACAACGCATGGTGGTGAATAAGTGTGACTTTTCATGGAAAACACAAAATTGTTTGGGTGACCCCAAACTTTTGAACGGTAGTGTAAGTAAATCTTTCAAGGCAAGGTGACCCAGGCTATCAGAGGGTGGAGGAAGTTGACAGATACTTGATGTTTCCCTATAAGAAGCAGTTGAACAAAAGTTGTTCATTTAGTCCTGACGGTTGGAGGGTCTCGCAGCGATATATCCATCCTGCCTCTTTTTGAAGAAGCAGGGAATCCATGTCTCCTCTTCTTCCGTCCGGTCTTACCAATTCCATACCCTGGAATTTTAAGCAGTTTGGGTCGCCCCCATGTTGTTGCCAAACGTGGGTGGCTACCGATGTAACTTCATTCCTTTCTACGTTGCCGATATGTGCGAGGATTCTGCGGCGAAATTGTTGACGAGTTTTCCCTATGTATTGCATTTGGCATTTGCAGGTGATGAGGTAAACCACATTCATGCTGGTACAGTTGATAAAGTCTCGTATTGAGTACTCTCTTCCTGTTTTTGTTGATTTGAAAGCATCTCCTTTTTGAATAAACTTACATGCTAAGCATTTAGAGCAGGTGAAGGTGCCCCTTGGGATAGAACGGGATAACCAATCACCCTGTGGTTTTGAAGGTTTTAGAAAACTTTTCACTAGATGGTCTCTGATGTTTCTGCCGCGTCGGTAGGTTATTTTTGGGTAGGGTGGAATAAAGGTTTGTATATCTTGGTCATTCCGAAGAATGTCCCAATATGATCTTAAAATATTGAGAACCCTTTTCTGCCCTGTATCGAATGTACCGACAATGCGCATCTCTTTTGTGTTTTCACGTTTTTTCGGAACTAATAGTTCATTCCTTTTACAGGCACGCGCGTGTTCTTCTGCTTGCTTGAGGACTTGCGTTGGATATCCTCTTTTTTGGAACCTATCTCTTAGTTTCTGACATTCCATATTGAATGTTTCATCTTCCGAGCAGTTCCGCCTTATTCTGAGATACTGCCCTTTGGGGATGCCTTTTCTGAGGGGCTCAGGATGGAAGCTGTTCCAGGACAGCAAGCTATTTGTTGCCGTTATTTTCCGATACAAACTAGAGGAAAGTTTACCATCCGGTTGAACCTCGACAGATATGTCCAAAAAGGTCATAGACGATCTACTGATTTCTGCTGTGAATCGTAGATTTATGTCATTATTATTCAACCAATTCACAAATTCATGGAACCCGGGTTTTGTCCCAGTCCACAGAATCAGTATATCGTCTATGTATCTGATCCAGGTCAAGATGTTTTTTGACCATTCCAGATTTTCAGTGGAGAACACGCATTTCTCTTCCCACCAGCCCAGGAGCAAATTTGCGTAAGTTGGGGCACATGACGTCCCCATCGCGGTGCCCCTGAGCTGGTGGAAAAACTTTCTGTCAAACAGAAAATAATTGTGTGAAAGAATGAAATTCAAAAGCTGTAATATGAATTCATTCTGTGCCTGATAGTGAATACCTCGTTGGGATAGGAAATGCGCTATAGCTCGTAAACCCACTTCGTGAGGGATCGAGCTATAAAGAGCCTCGACATCTAAGCTCGCCAACCACGTATCGGGACTTACCGAAATCCCTTCCAGTTGACGTAGGACGTCCATCGTGTCCTGTGCAAAAGAGGGTAGTGCAGAGACAAATGGTCTCAATACACGATCCACAAAAATGCTAGCATTTTGGGTAAGATTGTTAATGCCGGACACGATTGGACGTCCTTTTAAGGGACTGGTCCCTTTGTGAATTTTGGGTAGGGTATAGAAAGTCGCTATTCTGGGACTTGTTGGTGTCATAAACTTGAGTTCAGATTCGCTGATACACTTCGATTCTTTGGCGGCACATAAGATTTTATTAAGTGCTGTCTGGAAGATGAGTGTAGGGTCTTCCCTAAGTATTGCGTATGTGGTTCGATCGTCAAGGAGATCCATACACATTTGTATGTATTTGTCCTTGTCAAGTAGAACCACATTTCCGCCTTTATCAGACGGCTTGATAACAATATTCTCGTTGTTTTCCAAGGTCTTTAAAGCCGATTTCTCAGATCGTGTCATATTTGGAGGTTTTTTGTGTTCAGATTTGATCTTCCTGAGATCCCTAGTAACTAGTTTCTCAAAAAGATCCAACTCCGAGCAATTGATAGCTGGTGGATTGGATTTATTCTTGGGTTTGCAGTCTGTACATGCTACGGGCCTTATCATTTCATCTTCTAGACTCTGGAGGTCTCTGATTGCCGGAATATCAGCAATAGGTACTCCAAGATCGTTTGCCAGCTTACGATCCTGGAGGGAGAAATACTTCTTCCAGCGTAACTTCCTCACGAAGAGGGAGATGTCCTTTGTCCAGACGAACGGCTCATAACGGGTCGTCGGGACAAAGGACAGCCCCCTCTCCAGAACGGCAATCTCATGCTTAGTGAGTGTATGTGTTGATAGGTTGACAATTTTCATTTTGTCATCTGATGACATATCACTCCTTGCTTGCTGAGGTGGCTCGAGCATGTTTGGAATTGTCAGTAATTCGTTTGTTGTTCTCGGCGTCCCCTCAAAAAATACTGCGTGATGGGAAAATCCTGAGGGTGTTGTTGATTAGAACGCGCTCGCCCTCTACCGCGTCCACGGGTTCTACCGCGTCCGTGGTTAGGTCGGGGGTGATTACCTGTATATACTAGTCTAGATCCTTCGCTATCAGATTGCTCCGCTTCCGATGAACTGGGTTCAGTTTCAGAACATCTGTTTCCCCCAAAATAGGCTCTGTTTTCCCGAAAATCGGCAAGATCGCGCAAGAAGAGGGAATGTTTCCTATCTTTTATATGCTGGGTATATTTGGCGATATTTTCCTGTAAGTTTTTTTCCAAGGTAGGGTATTCTGGATCTGCTAATAGTGTTTTGGATTTTTCTATCAGCTCATCCAGTCGTTTTTGATCTTTGATGAGGGTATTTTTTTCTTCCTCAATCAAAAGCTTTATCAGCCTGAGCGATGATTCTGTCGCTTCTACCTCCCATTTTTTAAGGAACTCAGGGTTTCGACAGCGAACCGGGGGTAGTACAGGGTTCCTCAAGCCCCTTGGTACTATCCTATGCTCCTCATATTTAGATAATCCTTGTATTTCCCACCAGCAGCGGATATATTCCCTATATACCTTAGTTAACTCTTTAAAGACCGTCCGAATTGAGATGTTTGTCGAGTTCGAAGTATAGCCCTCCTCGGAGAAAACTGAATTTGCCTCAGTCAACCACTCTGTAGTACAAATATTCCGCGAGAGAAAGCCTGCCATTAATATTAATTAAATTCTATTCACAGAGAGGGCAGCACAAGTCGACTAAAAGTTTGAAAAAGCCCTATTCACAGACGTGACTTGGTTAAAAGAAATAAATTTTATTAAGTTTTATCTAAAAAAACACGATTGGGCACAACAAAGGACACAACACAAAATCTAAGTTGTAATGGAAAGGCGTTAACCCACCAAATAGTGGATAGAAAAATGATTGGTGGGTTTCAAAATTACAACTTGGTATTACTTCTGATACTCCGTATTTCTTAATGTCGCACGTCACATAGGAATACAGTCTGCATGGGGGCTGTTCATGGATTTCCCAAAAACCGGAACCCCAATTAGATATCTGTAGTTTTATTAATATAATGACAGAATTTGACCAGAGATACTCAGGTTGCGGAAAGGTGATGTACAACCTGAGGAAGTGAATATCTCTGTCAAAAATACTGCCTAGTGGGCTGAAAAGTTTTTAACAGCTCAAAAGGACAGTATGTCAAGGAAATTGATTTTAGTCAATTTTTATTCCTTATGGCCAGTACTCCTACTCATGGCGACAATGTTTGAGCAGAAACTTTCAGATTGCAAGAAAGTGATATTCAACCTAAGAAGATAGTTATCTCTGTCAGAGCTTGTTGCCTAGTGAGCTGAGACTTGTGAACGGCTCAAAAGGACAGTGTGTCAGAGATTTTAATTTTGTCAATGTTTTTTACTCATTATAAACAGTACTCCCACTCTACGCGTTTCACCACTGAGTGTACGTGGATCCTCAGGAGACTTAGTACTTAGAGAGTAATAATAACAACAATAATGTTTACAGAGTTATGATGGTAAACAATTAGGGTATCACTCCATAGATAGAGTATCACTAAAATATTTAATCCTCAATCAGGAAATGAGCTCTTAGCGTTCAATTTGAGCTAGTAGGGTTTAACCTCGGTGAGGGGATAGATAAAGATTGTAGGTACAAGGTTCATTTCTTTCAATGTTAAACCCTTCTTCTCTATCAATCCTACTTTCAATAGTCCCATGCCAGGTGTAATGGTCAATAGGATCTCCTTACAATGAGAGTAGGGATAAAGAGTACTACATGCATGAGATTACTGGGTTTGGAATTTTGGTCTGGAGGTAATAACTCTAACAGATCCAAATCCCCTATAATTGAGTGAAGGAGGTTTCAAGTCCTAAAGTCCTTAACTACTCATGCAAATACAAGCAATGAGGCCGTTAGCATAGCAGGACAAGGAGTCAATCCTCCCTAGGTACAGAGGAGTATTTTTCACTACACCCTCCTTTCTTTTTTCTATCTTTTTTCCCCCTTTTCCTCTCTCCCAGTAAGCTCAAGGTTACTGCATGGACAGCAATCCCTACAGAAAGATAGAGTGCTCAAGAGGTCAGAGCATGACATAGGTTAGTTCCCATCGCCTTGATGGTAGGCTAGGGAGTGGGGGCCGTCAGGAAAAGTGGTGCTTAAATAGCTCATAGCCACACCTCCTAATGGGTTGGCCCCTTCACGGTAGCCAGTCATATTTGACCAGGAAGTAAATAGAGACCATGTGAGATGGTCTCACGCTGATCTCAGTTGTCGAGCCTCATGTGGTGCAGAGTGTAAGCTCTCGCCTATGACCTGAAGGTTTGCAAGTTCGATCCCCGCATGAATCAGGCAGCCGGCTCAAGGTCGACCCAGCCCTCCGTCCTTCCGAGGTCGGCAAAATGAGAACCCAGCTTGGTGGGGGGTAATAAACAATAATTACCTGAAAGCGCTGCGGAACAAGTTGGCGCCATACAAATGCCATGATTTGATTTGATTTGATTTTATGCAAGCGTGGAAGGCCGAATCATAGCAGCCCTCCATCTAAACGGACATATGTTACACTAACCTACTTATCGATCAGTGTATATGATTGTGAATAAGATGTTAGGTGCGCTATGTGATCGTAGAAGCGCGCCAAAGAGGCGTTGTTATTCCGCTGACGTCACATCGTTGTAGGTGCGCCGACGTGATGACGTATGTACGTCTGGCGTCACGACGCTCCTAGTCTCGGAAACTCCGGAAAGACTAGTATTAAGATGCGCCGGCGTCACGACGTGAAGCGTCAAACGTCAGCGCGTTACCTATCACCAGGACAACTGAGTAAACAGCTTACTTCCTAGCATCGCTCTCCGCGATGACGTATAAGGGGGCGGTGATATGCGATGCCGGGATGTGACCCGGGTCTATGACCCTCCGCCTTGGAGCAGATGAAGAAGGTGGTTTAAGCCAATCCGAGGGCATATATCGATCCCCTATTGATGGTGGGATATAGTCATGTCTGAGAACATCAAAGCCGCTGTTCAGGTTGACATTGATATGGGACAGCCTATTGATGTTGTATTAACAATTCTAAGAGAATCTCAATTATGTTTTGGGTCATTTGTTGTAGATGATAGAGACTCTCATACGGAATCTACTTTATTAGTCACCTTAATATCACATAGATTTAAAGGGAAACTTGGCCAAATTATTAGATTAGATCAGATGAAAGTAAACCTGATAAAATAAATGCGTTTTGTAAATTATTTCATTGTCAGGACCGTTCGTCCTAGGGGATAATGGCCAAGGGAAGGTAAGTAAATCTTTCAAGGCAAGGTGACCCAGGCTATCAGAGGGTGGAGGAAGTTGACAGATACTTGATGTTTCCCTATAAGAAGCAGTTGAACAAAAGTTGTTCATTTAGTCCTGACGGTTGGAGGGTCTCGCAGCGATATATCCATCCTGCCTCTTTTTGAAGAAGCAGGGAATCCATGTCTCCTCTTCTTCCGTCCGGTCTTACCAATTCCATACCCTGGAATTTTAAGCAGTTTGGGTCGCCCCCATGTTGTTGCCAAACGTGGGTGGCTACCGATGTAACTTCATTCCTTTCTACGTTGCCGATATGTGCGAGGATTCTGCGGCGAAATTGTTGACGAGTTTTCCCTATGTATTGCATTTGGCATTTGCAGGTGATGAGGTAAACCACATTCATGCTGGTACAGTTGATAAAGTCTCGTATTGAGTACTCTCTTCCTGTTTTTGTTGATTTGAAAGCATCTCCTTTTTGAATAAACTTACATGCTAAGCATTTAGAGCAGGTGAAGGTGCCCCTTGGGATAGAACGGGATAACCAATCACCCTGTGGTTTTGAAGGTTTTAGAAAACTTTTCACTAGATGGTCTCTGATGTTTCTGCCGCGTCGGTAGGTTATTTTTGGGTAGGGTGGAATAAAGGTTTGTATATCTTGGTCATTCCGAAGAATGTCCCAATATGATCTTAAAATATTGAGAACCCTTTTCTGCCCTGTATCGAATGTACCGACAATGCGCATCTCTTTTGTGTTTTCACGTTTTTTCGGAACTAATAGTTCATTCCTTTTACAGGCACGCGCGTGTTCTTCTGCTTGCTTGAGGACTTGCGTTGGATATCCTCTTTTTTGGAACCTATCTCTTAGTTTCTGACATTCCATATTGAATGTTTCATCTTCCGAGCAGTTCCGCCTTATTCTGAGATACTGCCCTTTGGGGATGCCTTTTCTGAGGGGCTCAGGATGGAAGCTGTTCCAGGACAGCAAGCTATTTGTTGCCGTTATTTTCCGATACAAACTAGAGGAAAGTTTACCATCCGGTTGAACCTCGACAGATATGTCCAAAAAGGTCATAGACGATCTACTGATTTCTGCTGTGAATCGTAGATTTATGTCATTATTATTCAACCAATTCACAAATTCATGGAACCCGGGTTTTGTCCCAGTCCACAGAATCAGTATATCGTCTATGTATCTGATCCAGGTCAAGATGTTTTTTGACCATTCCAGATTTTCAGTGGAGAACACGCATTTCTCTTCCCACCAGCCCAGGAGCAAATTTGCGTAAGTTGGGGCACATGACGTCCCCATCGCGGTGCCCCTGAGCTGGTGGAAAAACTTTCTGTCAAACAGAAAATAATTGTGTGAAAGAATGAAATTCAAAAGCTGTAATATGAATTCATTCTGTGCCTGATAGTGAATACCTCGTTGGGATAGGAAATGCGCTATAGCTCGTAAACCCACTTCGTGAGGGATCGAGCTATAAAGAGCCTCGACATCTAAGCTCGCCAACCACGTATCGGGACTTACCGAAATCCCTTCCAGTTGACGTAGGACGTCCATCGTGTCCTGTGCAAAAGAGGGTAGTGCAGAGACAAATGGTCTCAATACACGATCCACAAAAATGCTAGCATTTTGGGTAAGATTGTTAATGCCGGACACGATTGGACGTCCTTTTAAGGGACTGGTCCCTTTGTGAATTTTGGGTAGGGTATAGAAAGTCGCTATTCTGGGACTTGTTGGTGTCATAAACTTGAGTTCAGATTCGCTGATACACTTCGATTCTTTGGCGGCACATAAGATTTTATTAAGTGCTGTCTGGAAGATGAGTGTAGGGTCTTCCCTAAGTATTGCGTATGTGGTTCGATCGTCAAGGAGATCCATACACATTTGTATGTATTTGTCCTTGTCAAGTAGAACCACATTTCCGCCTTTATCAGACGGCTTGATAACAATATTCTCGTTGTTTTCCAAGGTCTTTAAAGCCGATTTCTCAGATCGTGTCATATTTGGAGGTTTTTTGTGTTCAGATTTGATCTTCCTGAGATCCCTAGTAACTAGTTTCTCAAAAAGATCCAACTCCGAGCAATTGATAGCTGGTGGATTGGATTTATTCTTGGGTTTGCAGTCTGTACATGCTACGGGCCTTATCATTTCATCTTCTAGACTCTGGAGGTCTCTGATTGCCGGAATATCAGCAATAGGTACTCCAAGATCGTTTGCCAGCTTACGATCCTGGAGGGAGAAATACTTCTTCCAGCGTAACTTCCTCACGAAGAGGGAGATGTCCTTTGTCCAGACGAACGGCTCATAACGGGTCGTCGGGACAAAGGACAGCCCCCTCTCCAGAACGGCAATCTCATGCTTAGTGAGTGTATGTGTTGATAGGTTGACAATTTTCATTTTGTCATCTGATGACATATCACTCCTTGCTTGCTGAGGTGGCTCGAGCATGTTTGGAATTGTCAGTAATTCGTTTGTTGTTCTCGGCGTCCCCTCAAAAAATACTGCGTGATGGGAAAATCCTGAGGGTGTTGTTGATTAGAACGCGCTCGCCCTCTACCGCGTCCACGGGTTCTACCGCGTCCGTGGTTAGGTCGGGGGTGATTACCTGTATATACTAGTCTAGATCCTTCGCTATCAGATTGCTCCGCTTCCGATGAACTGGGTTCAGTTTCAGAACATCTGTTTCCCCCAAAATAGGCTCTGTTTTCCCGAAAATCGGCAAGATCGCGCAAGAAGAGGGAATGTTTCCTATCTTTTATATGCTGGGTATATTTGGCGATATTTTCCTGTAAGTTTTTTTCCAAGGTAGGGTATTCTGGATCTGCTAATAGTGTTTTGGATTTTTCTATCAGCTCATCCAGTCGTTTTTGATCTTTGATGAGGGTATTTTTTTCTTCCTCAATCAAAAGCTTTATCAGCCTGAGCGATGATTCTGTCGCTTCTACCTCCCATTTTTTAAGGAACTCAGGGTTTCGACAGCGAACCGGGGGTAGTACAGGGTTCCTCAAGCCCCTTGGTACTATCCTATGCTCCTCATATTTAGATAATCCTTGTATTTCCCACCAGCAGCGGATATATTCCCTATATACCTTAGTTAACTCTTTAAAGACCGTCCGAATTGAGATGTTTGTCGAGTTCGAAGTATAGCCCTCCTCGGAGAAAACTGAATTTGCCTCAGTCAACCACTCTGTAGTACAAATATTCCGCGAGAGAAAGCCTGCCATTAATATTAATTAAATTCTATTCACAGAGAGGGCAGCACAAGTCGACTAAAAGTTTGAAAAAGCCCTATTCACAGACGTGACTTGGTTAAAAGAAATAAATTTTATTAAGTTTTATCTAAAAAAACACGATTGGGCACAACAAAGGACACAACACAAAATCTAAGTTGTAATGGAAAGGCGTTAACCCACCAAATAGTGGATAGAAAAATGATTGGTGGGTTTCAAAATTACAACTTGGTATTACTTCTGATACTCCGTATTTCTTAATGTCGCACGTCACATAGGAATACAGTCTGCATAGGGGCTGTTCATGGATTTCCCAAAAACCGGAACCCCAATTAGATATCTGTAGTTTTATTAATATAATGACAGAATTTGACCAGAGATACTCAGGTTGCGGAAAGGTGATGTACAACCTGAGGAAGTGAATATCTCTGTCAAAAATACTGCCTAGTGGGCTGAAAAGTTTTTAACAGCTCAAAAGGACAGTATGTCAAGGAAATTGATTTTAGTCAATTTTTATTCCTTATGGCCAGTACTCCTACTCATGGCGACAATGTTTGAGCAGAAACTTTCAGATTGCAAGAAAGTGATATTCAACCTAAGAAGATAGTTATCTCTGTCAGAGCTTGTTGCCTAGTGAGCTGAGACTTGTGAACGGCTCAAAAGGACAGTGTGTCAGAGATTTTAATTTTGTCAATGTTTTTTACTCATTATAAACAGTACTCCCACTCTACGCGTTTCACCACTGAGTGTACGTGGATCCTCAGGAGACTTAGTACTTAGAGAGTAATAATAACAACAATAATGTTTACAGAGTTATGATGGTAAACAATTAGGGTATCACTCCATAGATAGAGTATCACTAAAATATTTAATCCTCAATCAGGAAATGAGCTCTTAGCGTTCAATTTGAGCTAGTAGGGTTTAACCTCGGTGAGGGGATAGATAAAGATTGTAGGTACAAGGTTCATTTCTTTCAATGTTAAACCCTTCTTCTCTATCAATCCTACTTTCAATAGTCCCATGCCAGGTGTAATGGTCAATAGGATCTCCTTACAATGAGAGTAGGGATAAAGAGTACTACATGCATGAGATTACTGGGTTTGGAATTTTGGTCTGGAGGTAATAACTCTAACAGATCCAAATCCCCTATAATTGAGTGAAGGAGGTTTCAAGTCCTAAAGTCCTTAACTACTCATGCAAATACAAGCAATGAGGCCGTTAGCATAGCAGGACAAGGAGTCAATCCTCCCTAGGTACAGAGGAGTATTTTTCCCTACACCCTCCTTTCTTTTTTCTATCTTTTTTCCCCCTTTTCCTCTCTCCCAGTAAGCTCAAGGTTACTGCATGGACAGCAATCCCTACAGAAAGATAGAGTGCTCAAGAGGTCAGAGCATGACATAGGTTAGTTCCCATCGCCTTGATGGTAGGCTAGGGAGTGGGGGCCGTCAGGAAAAGTGGTGCTTAAATAGCTCATAGCCACACCTCCTAATGGGTTGGCCCCTTCACGGTAGCCAGTCATATTTGACCAGGAAGTAAATAGAGACCATGTGAGATGGTCTCACGCTGATCTCAGTTGTCGAGCCTCATGTGGTGCAGAGTGTAAGCTCTCGCCTATGACCTGAAGGTTTGCAAGTTCGATCCCCGCATGAATCAGGCAGCCGGCTCAAGGTCGACCCAGCCCTCCGTCCTTCCGAGGTCGGCAAAATGAGAACCCAGCTTGGTGGGGGGTAATAAACAATAATTACCTGAAAGCGCTGCGGAACAAGTTGGCGCCATACAAATGCCATGATTTGATTTGATTTGATTTTATGCAAGCGTGGAAGGCCGAATCATAGCAGCCCTCCATCTAAACGGACATATGTTACACTAACCTACTTATCGATCAGTGTATATGATTGTGAATAAGATGTTAGGTGCGCTATGTGATCGTAGAAGCGCGCCAAAGAGGCGTTGTTATTCCGCTGACGTCACATCGTTGTAGGTGCGCCGACGTGATGACGTATGTACGTCTGGCGTCACGACGCTCCTAGTCTCGGAAACTCCGGAAAGACTAGTATTAAGATGCGCCGGCGTCACGACGTGAAGCGTCAAACGTCAGCGCGTTACCTATCACCAGGACAACTGAGTAAACAGCTTACTTCCTAGCATCGCTCTCCGCGATGACGTATAAGGGGGCGGTGATATGCGATGCCGGGATGTGACCCGGGTCTATGACCCTCCGCCTTGGAGCAGATGAAGAAGGTGGTTTAAGCCAATCCGAGGGCATATATCGATCCCCTATTGATGGTGGGATATAGTCATGTCTGAGAACATCAAAGCCGCTGTTCAGGTTGACATTGATATGGGACAGCCTATTGATGTTGTATTAACAATTCTAAGAGAATCTCAATTATGTTTTGGGTCATTTGTTGTAGATGATAGAGACTCTCATACGGAATCTACTTTATTAGTCACCTTAATATCACATAGATTTAAAGGGAAACTTGGCCAAATTATTAGATTAGATCAGATGAAAGTAAACCTGATAAAATAAATGCGTTTTGTAAATTATTTCATTGTCAGGACCGTTCGTCCTAGGGGATAATGGCCAAGGGAAGGTAAGTAAATCTTTCAAGGCAAGGTGACCCAGGCTATCAGAGGGTGGAGGAAGTTGACAGATACTTGATGTTTCCCTATAAGAAGCAGTTGAACAAAAGTTGTTCATTTAGTCCTGACGGTTGGAGGGTCTCGCAGCGATATATCCATCCTGCCTCTTTTTGAAGAAGCAGGGAATCCATGTCTCCTCTTCTTCCGTCCGGTCTTACCAATTCCATACCCTGGAATTTTAAGCAGTTTGGGTCGCCCCCATGTTGTTGCCAAACGTGGGTGGCTACCGATGTAACTTCATTCCTTTCTACGTTGCCGATATGTGCGAGGATTCTGCGGCGAAATTGTTGACGAGTTTTCCCTATGTATTGCATTTGGCATTTGCAGGTGATGAGGTAAACCACATTCATGCTGGTACAGTTGATAAAGTCTCGTATTGAGTACTCTCTTCCTGTTTTTGTTGATTTGAAAGCATCTCCTTTTTGAATAAACTTACATGCTAAGCATTTAGAGCAGGTGAAGGTGCCCCTTGGGATAGAACGGGATAACCAATCACCCTGTGGTTTTGAAGGTTTTAGAAAACTTTTCACTAGATGGTCTCTGATGTTTCTGCCGCGTCGGTAGGTTATTTTTGGGTAGGGTGGAATAAAGGTTTGTATATCTTGGTCATTCCGAAGAATGTCCCAATATGATCTTAAAATATTGAGAACCCTTTTCTGCCCTGTATCGAATGTACCGACAATGCGCATCTCTTTTGTGTTTTCACGTTTTTTCGGAACTAATAGTTCATTCCTTTTACAGGCACGCGCGTGTTCTTCTGCTTGCTTGAGGACTTGCGTTGGATATCCTCTTTTTTGGAACCTATCTCTTAGTTTCTGACATTCCATATTGAATGTTTCATCTTCCGAGCAGTTCCGCCTTATTCTGAGATACTGCCCTTTGGGGATGCCTTTTCTGAGGGGCTCAGGATGGAAGCTGTTCCAGGACAGCAAGCTATTTGTTGCCGTTATTTTCCGATACAAACTAGAGGAAAGTTTACCATCCGGTTGAACCTCGACAGATATGTCCAAAAAGGTCATAGACGATCTACTGATTTCTGCTGTGAATCGTAGATTTATGTCATTATTATTCAACCAATTCACAAATTCATGGAACCCGGGTTTTGTCCCAGTCCACAGAATCAGTATATCGTCTATGTATCTGATCCAGGTCAAGATGTTTTTTGACCATTCCAGATTTTCAGTGGAGAACACGCATTTCTCTTCCCACCAGCCCAGGAGCAAATTTGCGTAAGTTGGGGCACATGACGTCCCCATCGCGGTGCCCCTGAGCTGGTGGAAAAACTTTCTGTCAAACAGAAAATAATTGTGTGAAAGAATGAAATTCAAAAGCTGTAATATGAATTCATTCTGTGCCTGATAGTGAATACCTCGTTGGGATAGGAAATGCGCTATAGCTCGTAAACCCACTTCGTGAGGGATCGAGCTATAAAGAGCCTCGACATCTAAGCTCGCCAACCACGTATCGGGACTTACCGAAATCCCTTCCAGTTGACGTAGGACGTCCATCGTGTCCTGTGCAAAAGAGGGTAGTGCAGAGACAAATGGTCCCAATACACGATCCACAAAAATGCTAGCATTTTGGGTAAGATTGTTAATGCCGGACACGATTGGACGTCCTTTTAAGGGACTGGTCCCTTTGTGAATTTTGGGTAGGGTATAGAAAGTCGCTATTCTGGGACTTGTTGGTGTCATAAACTTGAGTTCAGATTCGCTGATACACTTCGATTCTTTGGCGGCACATAAGATTTTATTAAGTGCTGTCTGGAAGATGAGTGTAGGGTCTTCCCTAAGTATTGCGTATGTGGTTCGATCGTCAAGGAGATCCATACACATTTGTATGTATTTGTCCTTGTCAAGTAGAACCACATTTCCGCCTTTATCAGACGGCTTGATAACAATATTCTCGTTGTTTTCCAAGGTCTTTAAAGCCGATTTCTCAGATCGTGTCATATTTGGAGGTTTTTTGTGTTCAGATTTGATCTTCCTGAGATCCCTAGTAACTAGTTTCTCAAAAAGATCCAACTCTGAGCAATTGATAGCTGGTGGATTGGATTTATTCTTGGGTTTGCAGTCTGTACATGCTACGGGCCTTATCATTTCATCTTCTAGACTCTGGAGGTCTCTGATTGCCGGAATATCAGCAATAGGTACTCCAAGATCGTTTGCCAGCTTACGATCCTGGAGGGAGAAATACTTCTTCCAGCGTAACTTCCTCACGAAGAGGGAGATGTCCTTTGTCCAGACGAACGGCTCATAACGGGTCGTCGGGACAAAGGACAGCCCCCTCTCCAGAACGGCAATCTCATGCTTAGTGAGTGTATGTGTTGATAGGTTGACAATTTTCATTTTGTCATCTGATGACATATCACTCCTTGCTTGCTGAGGTGGCTCGAGCATGTTTGGAATTGTCAGTAATTCGTTTGTTGTTCATACAAACTGTCGAGGTTCAACCGGATGGTAAACTTTCCTCTAGTTTGTATCGGAAAATAACGGCAACAAATAGCTTGCTGTCCTGGAACAGCTTCCATCCTGAGCCCCTCAGAAAAGGCATCCCCAAAGGGCAGTATCTCAGAATAAGGCGGAACTGCTCGGAAGATGAAACATTCAATATGGAATGTCAGAAATCAATAGGCTGTCCCATATCAATGTCAACCTGAACAGCGGCTTTGATGTTCTCAGACATGACTATATCCCACCATCAATAGGGGATCGATATATGCCCTCGGATTGGCTTAAACCACCTTCTTCATCTGCTCCAAGGCGGAGGGTCATAGACCCGGGTCACATCCCGGCATCGCATATCACCGCCCCCTTATACGTCATCGCGGAGAGCGATGCTAGGAAGTAAGCTGTTTACTCAGTTGTCCTGGTGATAGGTAACGCGCTGACGTTTGACGCTTCACGTCGTGACGCCGGCGCATCTTAATACTAGTCTTTCCGGAGTTTCCGAGACTAGGAGCGTCGTGACGCCAGACGTACATACGTCATCACGTCGGCGCACCTACAACGATGTGACGTCAGCGGAATAACAACGCCTCTTTGGCGCGCTTCTACGATCACATAGCGCACCTAACATCTTATTCACAATCATATACACTGATCGATAAGTAGGTTAGTGTAACATATGTCCGTTTAGATGGAGGGCTGCTATGATTCGGCCTTCCACGCTTGCATAAAATCAAATCAAATCAAATCATGGCATTTGTATGGCGCCAACTTGTTCCGCAGCGCTTTCAGGTAATTATTGTTTATTACCCCCCACCAAGCTGGGTTCTCATTTTGCCGACCTCGGAAGGACGGAGGGCTGGGTCGACCTTGAGCCGGCTGCCTGATTCATGCGGGGATCGAACTTGCAAACCTTCAGGTCATAGGCGAGAGCTTACACTCTGCACCACATGAGGCTCGACAACTGAGATCAGCGTGAGACCATCTCACATGGTCTCTATTTACTTCCTGGTCAAATATGACTGGCTACCGTGAAGGGGCCAACCCATTAGGAGGTGTGGCTATGAGCTATTTAAGCACCACTTTTCCTGACGGCCCCCACTCCCTAGCCTACCATCAAGGCGATGGGAACTAACCTATGTCATGCTCTGACCTCTTGAGCACTCTATCTTTCTGTAGGGATTGCTGTCCATGCAGTAACCTTGAGCTTACTGGGAGAGAGGAAAAGGGGGAAAAAAGATAGAAAAAAGAAAGGAGGGTGTAGGGAAAAATACTCCTCTGTACCTAGGGAGGATTGACTCCTTGTCCTGCTATGCTAACGGCCTCATTGCTTGTATTTGCATGAGTAGTTAAGGACTTTAGGACTTGAAACCTCCTTCACTCAATTATAGGGGATTTGGATCTGTTAGAGTTATTACCTCCAGACCAAAATTCCAAACCCAGTAATCTCATGCATGTAGTACTCTTTATCCCTACTCTCATTGTAAGGAGATCCTATTGACCATTACACCTGGCATGGGACTATTGAAAGTAGGATTGATAGAGAAGAAGGGTTTAACATTGAAAGAAATGAACCTTGTACCTACAATCTTTATCTATCCCCTCACCGAGGTTAAACCCTACTAGCTCAAATTGAACGCTAAGAGCTCATTTCCTGATTGAGGATTAAATATTTTAGTGATACTCTATCTATGGAGTGATACCCTAATTGTTTACCATCATAACTCTGTAAACATTATTGTTGTTATTATTACTCTCTAAGTACTAAGTCTCCTGAGGATCCACGTACACTCAGTGGTGAAACGCGTAGAGTGGGAGTACTGTTTATAATGAGTAAAAAACATTGACAAAATTAAAATCTCTGACACACTGTCCTTTTGAGCCGTTCACAAGTCTCAGCTCACTAGGCAACAAGCTCTGACAGAGATAACTATCTTCTTAGGTTGAATATCACTTTCTTGCAATCTGAAAGTTTCTGCTCAAACATTGTCGCCATGAGTAGGAGTACTGGCCATAAGGAATAAAAATTGACTAAAATCAATTTCCTTGACATACTGTCCTTTTGAGCTGTTAAAAACTTTTCAGCCCACTAGGCAGTATTTTTGACAGAGATATTCACTTCCTCAGGTTGTACATCACCTTTCCGCAACCTGAGTATCTCTGGTCAAATTCTGTCATTATATTAATAAAACTACAGATATCTAATTGGGGTTCCGGTTTTTGGGAAATCCATGAACAGCCCCCATGCAGACTGTATTCCTATGTGACGTGCGACATTAAGAAATACGGAGTATCAGAAGTAATACCAAGTTGTAATTTTGAAACCCACCAATCATTTTTCTATCCACTATTTGGTGGGTTAACGCCTTTCCATTACAACTTAGATTTTGTGTTGTGTCCTTTGTTGTGCCCAATCGTGTTTTTTTAGATAAAACTTAATAAAATGTATTTCTTTTAACCAAGTCACGTCTGTGAATAGGGCTTTTTCAAACTTTTAGTCGACTTGTGCTGCCCTCTCTGTGAATAGAATTTAATTAATATTAATGGCAGGCTTTCTCTCGCGGAATATTTGTACTACAGAGTGGTTGACTGAGGCAAATTCAGTTTTCTCCGAGGAGGGCTATACTTCGAACTCGACAAACATCTCAATTCGGACGGTCTTTAAAGAGTTAACTAAGGTATATAGGGAATATATCCGCTGCTGGTGGGAAATACAAGGATTATCTAAATATGAGGAGCATAGGATAGTACCAAGGGGCTTGAGGAACCCTGTACTACCCCCGGTTCGCTGTCGAAACCCTGAGTTCCTTAAAAAATGGGAGGTAGAAGCGACAGAATCATCGCTCAGGCTGATAAAGCTTTTGATTGAGGAAGAAAAAAATACCCTCATCAAAGATCAAAAACGACTGGATGAGCTGATAGAAAAATCCAAAACACTATTAGCAGATCCAGAATACCCTACCTTGGAAAAAAACTTACAGGAAAATATCGCCAAATATACCCAGCATATAAAAGATAGGAAACATTCCCTCTTCTTGCGCGATCTTGCCGATTTTCGGGAAAACAGAGCCTATTTTGGAGGAAACAGATGTTCTGAAACTGAACCCAGTTCATCGGAAGCGGAGCAATCTGATAGCGAAGGATCTAGACTAGTATATACAGGTAATCACCCCCGACCTAACCACGGACGCGGTAGAACCCGTGGACGCGGTAGAGGGCGAGCGCGTTCTAATCAACAACACCCTCAGGATTTTCCCATCACGCAGTATTTTTTGAGGGGACGCCGAGAACAACAAACGAATTACTGACAATTCCAAACATGCTCGAGCCACCTCAGCAAGCAAGGAGTGATATGTCATCAGATGACAAAATGAAAATTGTCAACCTATCAACACATACACTCACTAAGCATGAGATTGCCGTTCTGGAGAGGGGGCTGTCCTTTGTCCCGACGACCCGTTATGAGCCGTTCGTCTGGACAAAGGACATCTCCCTCTTCGTGAGGAAGTTACGCTGGAAGAAGTATTTCTCCCTCCAGGATCGTAAGCTGGCAAACGATCTTGGAGTACCTATTGCTGATATTCCGGCAATCAGAGACCTCCAGAGTCTAGAAGATGAAATGATAAGGCCCGTAGCATGTACAGACTGCAAACCCAAGAATAAATCCAATCCACCAGCTATCAATTGCTCGGAGTTGGATCTTTTTGAGAAACTAGTTACTAGGGATCTCAGGAAGATCAAATCTGAACACAAAAAACCTCCAAATATGACACGATCTGAGAAATCGGCTTTAAAGACCTTGGAAAACAACGAGAATATTGTTATCAAGCCGTCTGATAAAGGCGGAAATGTGGTTCTACTTGACAAGGACAAATACATACAAATGTGTATGGATCTCCTTGACGATCGAACCACATACGCAATACTTAGGGAAGACCCTACACTCATCTTCCAGACAGCACTTAATAAAATCTTATGTGCCGCCAAAGAATCGAAGTGTATCAGCGAATCTGAACTCAAGTTTATGACACCAACAAGTCCCAGAATAGCGACTTTCTATACCCTACCCAAAATTCACAAAGGGACCAGTCCCTTAAAAGGACGTCCAATCGTGTCCGGCATTAACAATCTTACCCAAAATGCTAGCATTTTTGTGGATCGTGTATTGAGACCATTTGTCTCTGCACTACCCTCTTTTGCACAGGACACGATGGACGTCCTACGTCAACTGGAAGGGATTTCGGTAAGTCCCGATACGTGGTTGGCGAGCTTAGATGTCGAGGCTCTTTATAGCTCGATCCCTCACGAAGTGGGTTTACGAGCTATAGCGCATTTCCTATCCCAACGAGGTATTCACTATCAGGCACAGAATGAATTCATATTACAGCTTTTGAATTTCATTCTTTCACACAATTATTTTCTGTTTGACAGAAAGTTTTTCCACCAGCTCAGGGGCACCGCGATGGGGACGTCATGTGCCCCAACTTACGCAAATTTGCTCCTGGGCTGGTGGGAAGAGAAATGCGTGTTCTCCACTGAAAATCTGGAATGGTCAAAAAACATCTTGACCTGGATCAGATACATAGACGATATACTGATTCTGTGGACTGGGACAAAACCCGGGTTCCATGAATTTGTGAATTGGTTGAATAATAATGACATAAATCTACGATTCACAGCAGAAATCAGTAGATCGTCTATGACCTTTTTGGACATATCTGTCGAGGTTCAACCGGATGGTAAACTTTCCTCTAGTTTGTATCGGAAAATAACGGCAACAAATAGCTTGCTGTCCTGGAACAGCTTCCATCCTGAGCCCCTCAGAAAAGGCATCCCCAAAGGGCAGTATCTCAGAATAAGGCGGAACTGCTCGGAAGATGAAACATTCAATATGGAATGTCAGAAACTAAGAGATAGGTTCCAAAAAAGAGGATATCCAACGCAAGTCCTCAAGCAAGCAGAAGAACACGCACGTGCCTGTAAAAGGAATGAACTATTAGTTCCGAAAAAACGTGAAAACACAAAAGAGATGCGCATTGTCGGTACATTCGATACAGGGCAGAAAAGGGTTCTCAATATTTTAAGATCATATTGGGACATTCTTCGGAATGACCAAGATATACAAACCTTTATTCCACCCTACCCAAAAATAACCTACCGACGCGGCAGAAACATCAGAGACCATCTAGTGAAAAGTTTTCTAAAACCTTCAAAACCACAGGGTGATTGGTTATCCCGTTCTATCCCAAGGGGCACCTTCACCTGCTCTAAATGCTTAGCATGTAAGTTTATTCAAAAAGGAGATGCTTTCAAATCAACAAAAACAGGAAGAGAGTACTCAATACGAGACTTTATCAACTGTACCAGCATGAATGTGGTTTACCTCATCACCTGCAAATGCCAAATGCAATACATAGGGAAAACTCGTCAACAATTTCGCCGCAGAATCCTCGCACATATCGGCAACGTAGAAAGGAATGAAGTTACATCGGTAGCCACCCACGTTTGGCAACAACATGGGGGCGACCCAAACTGCTTAAAATTCCAGGGTATGGAATTGGTAAGACCGGACGGAAGAAGAGGAGACATGGATTCCCTGCTTCTTCAAAAAGAGGCAGGATGGATATATCGCTGCGAGACCCTCCAACCGTCAGGACTAAATGAACAACTTTTGTTCAACTGCTTCTTATAGGGAAACATCAAGTATCTGTCAACTTCCTCCACCCTCTGATAGCCTGGGTCACCTTGCCTTGAAAGATTTACTTACCTTCCCTTGGCCATTATCCCCTAGGACGAACGGTCCTGACAATGAAATAATTTACAAAACGCATTTATTTTATCAGGTTTACTTTCATCTGATCTAATCTAATAATTTGGCCAAGTTTCCCTTTAAATCTATGTGATATTAAGGTGACTAATAAAGTAGATTCCGTATGAGAGTCTCTATCATCTACAACAAATGACCCAAAACATAATTGAGATTCTCTTAGAATTGTTAATACAACATCAATAGGCTGTCCCATATCAATGTCAACCTGAACAGCGGCTTTGATGTTCTCAGACATGACTATATCCCACCATCAATAGGGGATCGATATATGCCCTCGGATTGGCTTAAACCACCTTCTTCATCTGCTCCAAGGCGGAGGGTCATAGACCCGGGTCACATCCCGGCATCGCATATCACTGCCCCCTTATACGTCATCGCGGAGAGCGATGCTAGGAAGTAAGCTGTTTACTCAGTTGTCCTGGTGATAGGTAACGCGCTGACGTTTGACGCTTCACGTCGTGACGCCGGCGCATCTTAATACTAGTCTTTCCGGAGTTTCCGAGACTAGGAGCGTCGTGACGCCAGACGTACATACGTCATCACGTCGGCGCACCTACAACGATGTGACGTCAGCGGAATAACAACGCCTCTTTGGCGCGCTTCTACGATCACATAGCGCACCTAACATCTTATTCACAATCATATACACTGATCGATAAGTAGGTTAGTGTAACATATGTCCGTTTAGATGGAGGGCTGCTATGATTCGGCCTTCCACGCTTGCATAAAATCAAATCAAATCAAATCATGGCATTTGTATGGCGCCAACTTGTTCCGCAGCGCTTTCAGGTAATTATTGTTTATTACCCCCCACCAAGCTGGGTTCTCATTTTGCCGACCTCGGAAGGACGGAGGGCTGGGTCGACCTTGAGCCGGCTGCCTGATTCATGCGGGGATCGAACTTGCAAACCTTCAGGTCATAGGCGAGAGCTTACACTCTGCACCACATGAGGCTCGACAACTGAGATCAGCGTGAGACCATCTCACATGGTCTCTATTTACTTCCTGGTCAAATATGACTGGCTACCGTGAAGGGGCCAACCCATTAGGAGGTGTGGCTATGAGCTATTTAAGCACCACTTTTCCTGACGGCCCCCACTCCCTAGCCTACCATCAAGGCGATGGGAACTAACCTATGTCATGCTCTGACCTCTTGAGCACTCTATCTTTCTGTAGGGATTGCTGTCCATGCAGTAACCTTGAGCTTACTGGGAGAGAGGAAAAGGGGGAAAAAAGATAGAAAAAAGAAAGGAGGGTGTAGGGAAAAATACTCCTCTGTACCTAGGGAGGATTGACTCCTTGTCCTGCTATGCTAACGGCCTCATTGCTTGTATTTGCATGAGTAGTTAAGGACTTTAGGACTTGAAACCTCCTTCACTCAATTATAGGGGATTTGGATCTGTTAGAGTTATTACCTCCAGACCAAAATTCCAAACCCAGTAATCTCATGCATGTAGTACTCTTTATCCCTACTCTCATTGTAAGGAGATCCTATTGACCATTACACCTGGCATGGGACTATTGAAAGTAGGATTGATAGAGAAGAAGGGTTTAACATTGAAAGAAATGAACCTTGTACCTACAATCTTTATCTATCCCCTCACCGAGGTTAAACCCTACTAGCTCAAATTGAACGCTAAGAGCTCATTTCCTGATTGAGGATTAAATATTTTAGTGATACTCTATCTATGGAGTGATACCCTAATTGTTTACCATCATAACTCTGTAAACATTATTGTTGTTATTATTACTCTCTAAGTACTAAGTCTCCTGAGGATCCACGTACACTCAGTGGTGAAACGCGTAGAGTGAGAGTACTGTTTATAATGAGTAAAAAACATTGACAAAATTAAAATCTCTGACACACTGTCCTTTTGAGCCGTTCACAAGTCTCAGCTCACTAGGCAACAAGCTCTGACAGAGATAACTATCTTCTTAGGTTGAATATCACTTTCTTGCAATCTGAAAGTTTCTGCTCAAACATTGTCGCCATGAGTAGGAGTACTGGCCATAAGGAATAAAAATTGACTAAAATCAATTTCCTTGACATACTGTCCTTTTGAGCTGTTAAAAACTTTTCAGCCCACTAGGCAGTATTTTTGACAGAGATATTCACTTCCTCAGGTTGTACATCACCTTTCCGCAACCTGAGTATCTCTGGTCAAATTCTGTCATTATATTAATAAAACTACAGATATCTAATTGGGGTTCCGGATTTTGGGAAATCCATGAACAGCCCCCATGCAGACTGTATTCCTATGTGACGTGCGACATTAAGAAATACGGAGTATCAGAAGTAATACCAAGTTGTAATTTTGAAACCCACCAATCATTTTTCTATCCACTATTTGGTGGGTTAACGCCTTTCCATTACAACTTAGATTTTGTGTTGTGTCCTTTGTTGTGCCCAATCGTGTTTTTTTAGATAAAACTTAATAAAATTTATTTCTTTTAACCAAGTCACGTCTGTGAATAGGGCTTTTTCAAACTTTTAGTCGACTTGTGCTGCCCTCTCTGTGAATAGAATTTAATTAATATTAATGGCAGGCTTTCTCTCGCGGAATATTTGTACTACAGAGTGGTTGACTGAGGCAAATTCAGTTTTCTCCGAGGAGGGCTATACTTCGAACTCGACAAACATCTCAATTCGGACGGTCTTTAAAGAGTTAACTAAGGTATATAGGGAATATATCCGCTGCTGGTGGGAAATACAAGGATTATCTAAATATGAGGAGCATAGGATAGTACCAAGGGGCTTGAGGAACCCTGTACTACCCCCGGTTCGCTGTCGAAACCCTGAGTTCCTTAAAAAATGGGAGGTAGAAGCGACAGAATCATCGCTCAGGCTGATAAAGCTTTTGATTGAGGAAGAAAAAAATACCCTCATCAAAGATCAAAAACGACTGGATGAGCTGATAGAAAAATCCAAAACACTATTAGCAGATCCAGAATACCCTACCTTGGAAAAAAACTTACAGGAAAATATCGCCAAATATACCCAGCATATAAAAGATAGGAAACATTCCCTCTTCTTGCGCGATCTTGCCGATTTTCGGGAAAACAGAGCCTATTTTGGGGGAAACAGATGTTCTGAAACTGAACCCAGTTCATCGGAAGCGGAGCAATCTGATAGCGAAGGATCTAGACTAGTATATACAGGTAATCACCCCCGACCTAACCACGGACGCGGTAGAACCCGTGGACGCGGTAGAGGGCGAGCGCGTTCTAATCAACAACACCCTCAGGATTTTCCCATCACGCAGTATTTTTTGAGGGGACGCCGAGAACAACAAACGAATTACTGACAATTCCAAACATGCTCGAGCCACCTCAGCAAGCAAGGAGTGATATGTCATCAGATGACAAAATGAAAATTGTCAACCTATCAACACATACACTCACTAAGCATGAGATTGCCGTTCTGGAGAGGGGGCTGTCCTTTGTCCCGACGACCCGTTATGAGCCGTTCGTCTGGACAAAGGACATCTCCCTCTTCGTGAGGAAGTTACGCTGGAAGAAGTATTTCTCCCTCCAGGATCGTAAGCTGGCAAACGATCTTGGAGTACCTATTGCTGATATTCCGGCAATCAGAGACCTCCAGAGTCTAGAAGATGAAATGATAAGGCCCGTAGCATGTACAGACTGCAAACCCAAGAATAAATCCAATCCACCAGCTATCAATTGCTCGGAGTTGGATCTTTTTGAGAAACTAGTTACTAGGGATCTCAGGAAGATCAAATCTGAACACAAAAAACCTCCAAATATGACACGATCTGAGAAATCGGCTTTAAAGACCTTGGAAAACAACGAGAATATTGTTATCAAGCCGTCTGATAAAGGCGGAAATGTGGTTCTACTTGACAAGGACAAATACATACAAATGTGTATGGATCTCCTTGACGATCGAACCACATACGCAATACTTAGGGAAGACCCTACACTCATCTTCCAGACAGCACTTAATAAAATCTTATGTGCCGCCAAAGAATCGAAGTGTATCAGCGAATCTGAACTCAAGTTTATGACACCAACAAGTCCCAGAATAGCGACTTTCTATACCCTACCCAAAATTCACAAAGGGACCAGTCCCTTAAAAGGACGTCCAATCGTGTCCGGCATTAACAATCTTACCCAAAATGCTAGCATTTTTGTGGATCGTGTATTGAGACCATTTGTCTCTGCACTACCCTCTTTTGCACAGGACACGATGGACGTCCTACGTCAACTGGAAGGGATTTCGGTAAGTCCCGATACGTGGTTGGCGAGCTTAGATGTCGAGGCTCTTTATAGCTCGATCCCTCACGAAGTGGGTTTACGAGCTATAGCGCATTTCCTATCCCAACGAGGTATTCACTATCAGGCACAGAATGAATTCATATTACAGCTTTTGAATTTCATTCTTTCACACAATTATTTTCTGTTTGACAGAAAGTTTTTCCACCAGCTCAGGGGCACCGCGATGGGGACGTCATGTGCCCCAACTTACGCAAATTTGCTCCTGGGCTGGTGGGAAGAGAAATGCGTGTTCTCCACTGAAAATCTGGAATGGTCAAAAAACATCTTGACCTGGATCAGATACATAGACGATATACTGATTCTGTGGACTGGGACAAAACCCGGGTTCCATGAATTTGTGAATTGGTTGAATAATAATGACATAAATCTACGATTCACAGCAGAAATCAGTAGATCGTCTATGACCTTTTTGGACATATCTGTCGAGGTTCAACCGGATGGTAAACTTTCCTCTAGTTTGTATCGGAAAATAACGGCAACAAATAGCTTGCTGTCCTGGAACAGCTTCCATCCTGAGCCCCTCAGAAAAGGCATCCCCAAAGGGCAGTATCTCAGAATAAGGCGGAACTGCTCGGAAGATGAAACATTCAATATGGAATGTCAGAAACTAAGAGATAGGTTCCAAAAAAGAGGATATCCAACGCAAGTCCTCAAGCAAGCAGAAGAACACGCGCGTGCCTGTAAAAGGAATGAACTATTAGTTCCGAAAAAACGTGAAAACACAAAAGAGATGCGCATTGTCGGTACATTCGATACAGGGCAGAAAAGGGTTCTCAATATTTTAAGATCATATTGGGACATTCTTCGGAATGACCAAGATATACAAACCTTTATTCCACCCTACCCAAAAATAACCTACCGACGCGGCAGAAACATCAGAGACCATCTAGTGAAAAGTTTTCTAAAACCTTCAAAACCACAGGGTGATTGGTTATCCCGTTCTATCCCAAGGGGCACCTTCACCTGCTCTAAATGCTTAGCATGTAAGTTTATTCAAAAAGGAGATGCTTTCAAATCAACAAAAACAGGAAGAGAGTACTCAATACGAGACTTTATCAACTGTACCAGCATGAATGTGGTTTACCTCATCACCTGCAAATGCCAAATGCAATACATAGGGAAAACTCGTCAACAATTTCGCCGCAGAATCCTCGCACATATCGGCAACGTAGAAAGGAATGAAGTTACATCGGTAGCCACCCACGTTTGGCAACAACATGGGGGCGACCCAAACTGCTTAAAATTCCAGGGTATGGAATTGGTAAGACCGGACGGAAGAAGAGGAGACATGGATTCCCTGCTTCTTCAAAAAGAGGCAGGATGGATATATCGCTGCGAGACCCTCCAACCGTCAGGACTAAATGAACAACTTTTGTTCAACTGCTTCTTATAGGGAAACATCAAGTATCTGTCAACTTCCTCCACCCTCTGATAGCCTGGGTCACCTTGCCTTGAAAGATTTACTTACCTTCCCTTGGCCATTATCCCCTAGGACGAACGGTCCTGACAATGAAATAATTTACAAAACGCATTTATTTTATCAGGTTTACTTTCATCTGATCTAATCTAATAATTTGGCCAAGTTTCCCTTTAAATCTATGTGATATTAAGGTGACTAATAAAGTAGATTCCGTATGAGAGTCTCTATCATCTACAACAAATGACCCAAAACATAATTGAGATTCTCTTAGAATTGTTAATACAACATCAATAGGCTGTCCCATATCAATGTCAACCTGAACAGCGGCTTTGATGTTCTCAGACATGACTATATCCCACCATCAATAGGGGATCGATATATGCCCTCGGATTGGCTTAAACCACCTTCTTCATCTGCTCCAAGGCGGAGGGTCATAGACCCGGGTCACATCCCGGCATCGCATATCACCGCCCCCTTATACGTCATCGCGGAGAGCGATGCTAGGAAGTAAGCTGTTTACTCAGTTGTCCTGGTGATAGGTAACGCGCTGACGTTTGACGCTTCACGTCGTGACGCCGGCGCATCTTAATACTAGTCTTTCCGGAGTTTCCGAGACTAGGAGCGTCGTGACGCCAGACGTACATACGTCATCACGTCGGCGCACCTACAACGATGTGACGTCAGCGGAATAACAACGCCTCTTTGGCGCGCTTCTACGATCACATAGCGCACCTAACATCTTATTCACAATCATATACACTGATCGATAAGTAGGTTAGTGTAACATATGTCCGTTTAGATGGAGGGCTGCTATGATTCGGCCTTCCACGCTTGCATAAAATCAAATCAAATCAAATCATGGCATTTGTATGGCGCCAACTTGTTCCGCAGCGCTTTCAGGTAATTATTGTTTATTACCCCCCACCAAGCTGGGTTCTCATTTTGCCGACCTCGGAAGGACGGAGGGCTGGGTCGACCTTGAGCCGGCTGCCTGATTCATGCGGGGATCGAACTTGCAAACCTTCAGGTCATAGGCGAGAGCTTACACTCTGCACCACATGAGGCTCGACAACTGAGATCAGCGTGAGACCATCTCACATGGTCTCTATTTACTTCCTGGTCAAATATGACTGGCTACCGTGAAGGGGCCAACCCATTAGGAGGTGTGGCTATGAGCTATTTAAGCACCACTTTTCCTGACGGCCCCCACTCCCTAGCCTACCATCAAGGCGATGGGAACTAACCTATGTCATGCTCTGACCTCTTGAGCACTCTATCTTTCTGTAGGGATTGCTGTCCATGCAGTAACCTTGAGCTTACTGGGAGAGAGGAAAAGGGGGAAAAAAGATAGAAAAAAGAAAGGAGGGTGTAGGGAAAAATACTCCTCTGTACCTAGGGAGGATTGACTCCTTGTCCTGCTATGCTAACGGCCTCATTGCTTGTATTTGCATGAGTAGTTAAGGACTTTAGGACTTGAAACCTCCTTCACTCAATTATAGGGGATTTGGATCTGTTAGAGTTATTACCTCCAGACCAAAATTCCAAACCCAGTAATCTCATGCATGTAGTACTCTTTATCCCTACTCTCATTGTAAGGAGATCCTATTGACCATTACACCTGGCATGGGACTATTGAAAGTAGGATTGATAGAGAAGAAGGGTTTAACATTGAAAGAAATGAACCTTGTACCTACAATCTTTATCTATCCCCTCACCGAGGTTAAACCCTACTAGCTCAAATTGAACGCTAAGAGCTCATTTCCTGATTGAGGATTAAATATTTTAGTGATACTCTATCTATGGAGTGATACCCTAATTGTTTACCATCATAACTCTGTAAACATTATTGTTGTTATTATTACTCTCTAAGTACTAAGTCTCCTGAGGATCCACGTACACTCAGTGGTGAAACGCGTAGAGTGGGAGTACTGTTTATAATGAGTAAAAAACATTGACAAAATTAAAATCTCTGACACACTGTCCTTTTGAGCCGTTCACAAGTCTCAGCTCACTAGGCAACAAGCTCTGACAGAGATAACTATCTTCTTAGGTTGAATATCACTTTCTTGCAATCTGAAAGTTTCTGCTCAAACATTGTCGCCATGAGTAGGAGTACTGGCCATAAGGAATAAAAATTGACTAAAATCAATTTCCTTGACATACTGTCCTTTTGAGCTGTTAAAAACTTTTCAGCCCACTAGGCAGTATTTTTGACAGAGATATTCACTTCCTCAGGTTGTACATCACCTTTCCGCAACCTGAGTATCTCTGGTCAAATTCTGTCATTATATTAATAAAACTACAGATATCTAATTGGGGTTCCGGTTTTTGGGAAATCCATGAACAGCCCCCATGCAGACTGTATTCCTATGTGACGTGCGACATTAAGAAATACGGAGTATCAGAAGTAATACCAAGTTGTAATTTTGAAACCCACCAATCATTTTTCTATCCACTATTTGGTGGGTTAACGCCTTTCCATTACAACTTAGATTTTGTGTTGTGTCCTTTGTTGTGCCCAATCGTGTTTTTTTAGATAAAACTTAATAAAATTTATTCCTTTTAACCAAGTCACGTCTGTGAATAGGGCTTTTTCAAACTTTTAGTCGACTTGTGCTGCCCTCTCTGTGAATAGGATATAATTTGAGTATATTTATTAAAAGTGCCAATATTGGGAAAATTTTGAAAAAAATATCGTTTTTTCACATTTTCAATTGTAATATATCAAATATGTGCAAACATACTGTACAAACTTTTGCTAAGATATATATTTCCATCTATTTACTTTATTCTAAATGCACATTTGAAAAACTTTTATGTTTTTTTAACCATTTAGGAAACATACAAATTTAAAGGGGTTGTCTCGCGAAAGCAAGTGGGGGTATACACTTCTGTATGGCCATATTAATGCACTTTGTAATATACATCGTGCATTAAATATGAGCCATACAGAAGTTATTCACTTACCTGCTCCGTTGCTAGCGTCCTCGTCTCCATGGTTCCGTCTAAATTCGCTGGCAGCTTGCTTTTTTAGACGCGCTTGCGCAGTCCGTTCTTCTCCTTTCAGCACGAGCCGCTTCAGTGTGCTCCCCGCTACAGCTCTTCTGCGCATGCGCAGACGAGCTGTCACTGCTCGGGAGCGCGCTGGAGCGGCCATTCTGTACCATCCTCTGTTAGAGGAAGGTGCAGAGCTGCCGAGCTGTCCCAAGAAGCCGCCCAGCTGTCTCGCCGTCCTGCCGCCCAGGTAAGTGATGGGCCGGGGGGGCTGCCGCTGCGATGGGGGGGCTGTCGCTGTGCTGGGGGGACTGTCGCTGCGATGGGGGGGCTGTCGCTGTTCCGGGGGGGGGGCTGCCGCTGCGATGGGGGGGCTGTCGCTGTGCTGGGGGGGGGCTGCCGCTGTGATGGGGGGGCTGTCGCTGTTCCGGGGGGGGGGGGCTGCCGCTGTGATGGGGGAGCTGTCGCTGTGCCGGGGGGGGGGGGGGCTGTCGCTGCTCCGGGGGGGGGGGGGGGCTGCGCCGGTTACCTGCTGCCTGGCGGTGGGTGAGTGGTCGGCCGCGTACAATCCCGGGGTCCGGTCGGTGGCTGCGGGGCGTCTGGTTGTCAGGGAGACACAGCTGGTAGCGTCTCGGGAGTGCGCACGTCGGGCTGCAGCAAGCGAAGGGAAAAGAGCCGGCGGCCATCTTGGGAAAATTTTTATAAGTTGCTGAAACGCTGGAACTGTAAGTAGAAACCAGCTAGAAAAGTCATTTACAGGGGGGCTTAGTAATGTATGCTTAATTAGGGAGACTGGGCAAAAAAAAAAATTCACTACTTCCTCGAGACATCTCCTTTAACATTACTTTTCAGCATTTTGAGGAACACTTTATTTTCCTGCACCAAGCCAAGATAGCAAAGGCTCATAGGTATCAGGATGATAGCTACCACCACAAATGACCCCATTTTAAAAACTACACCCCTTAATGTATTCACTGAGGGGTATCATGAGTATTTTGACCCCACAGTTTTTCTCCAGGAATTAATTCATTTTAGAGGAGAAAAACTAAAATTTCATATTTTTGCAAATATGTCATTTTGAAGACATATTTTTTTTTCTATAGTTTACATGAAAATGAGGATTTACACCCCAAAATGGATACCCCGGTTTGTCCTGTGTTCAAAAATATACCCAATGTGGCCCTAATCTTATATCTGAGTGCACAACGGGGCCCAAAATGAAAGGAGCAGTCAGTGTCTTTCAGAACAGAAATTTTGCTTTTAGGCCCCATAGCCCACTTGTAGAGTTCTTGAGCGCCCAAAACCATAGAAAACCCCCACAAATAACCCCATTTTGAAAACTAGACCCCTTGTCGAATTTATCTATGGGTGTACTGCCCATTTTGACCCCACAGTTTTTGAATAAATTCAAGCAAAGCAAAAGGAAAAAAATTGTGATTTTCATTTTCTTGGCAATTCTGTCACTTTAAAAACAGCTTTTTTTGTACAGCACACGTGTGAATGAAGACTTGCACCCCGAAATGGATACCCCTGTTTGTGCTGTTTTCAGAAATATACCCATTGTGGCCCTAATCTTATGTCTGGATGCACAACAGGGCCCAAAATGAAAGGAGCAGTCCGTGGCTTTTAGAACATAAATTTTGCTTGAAGGCCTTTTATGCCCCATAGCACATTTGTAGAGTTCTTGAGCGCCCAAAACAATAGAGAACCCCCAGAAATGACCTCATTTTGAAAACTAGACCCCTTAACGCGTTCATCTAGGGGTGTACTGTGTATTTTAACCGTAAAATTTTTGAATAGATCTAAGCAAAGCAATGGGCTTTTTTGGGCAATTGCGTCAATTTAAAAACATTTTTTTTTTGTACAGCACATGTATAAATGAAGACTTTCACCCCAAAATGGATACCCCTGTTTGCTCCGTGTTCAGAAACATACCCATTGTGGCCCTAACCTACTTACAGGACACATGGCTAGGCCTATAATGAAAGGAACACCCGTTGGATTTCAGGGTACAACTGAATAAATTCCAGGTCCCATCGCCCACTTATAGAGCCATTGAGCGGTTAAAACGATAAGGAACCCCCACAAATGACCCCATTTTGAAAACTAGACCCCTTAACGAATTCATCTAGGGGTGTATTGCCTATTTTAACCCCACAGTATTTGAATGAATCTAAGCAAAACAGAAGGAAAAAATTCCGATTTTCAATTTTTTTGGCAATTTTTTTCAATTTAAAAACAGTTTTTTTTGTACAGTGTACATAGGAATGAAGACATTCACCCCAAAATGGATACCACCGTTTGTCCCGTGTTCAAAAACATACCCCTTGTGGCCCTAATCTACTTAAAGGACACATGGCAAGGCCTGTAATGCAGGGAACACCCATTGGATTGCAGGGCACAACTGAATAAATTCCCGGCCCCATTGCTCATTTCTACGGAATAAAAATTGACTCCCTAAAAATATCCCCCCCCCCCTCCCCTCCACACCCTTTTCGGCGTTCCCCAAATCTTAGATAAAAGAAATAATGTGAACTGTGTGGTATTTCTGTGGTGGCAACCCCAATATATTTATCTTTATGTATTGGGGTTTGGTGGGCCTTACGGGAAATATATATGTCAATTCAAATGCTTTAATCCTGTATTGATTCAGCTATAGAAAGGTACTTACAATTATGCAAAACATGTATTAGGCAATGCTTATATGAAATATCTGTTTTATAAACTCTGCTGGATGGAATTTAGCACGCAACCAAGATATAAATATATCTGTTTGTCCGGTTGCATGGGTGATTAAAGGAACTAGGAAGTAGACAATGAACCGAATCTGAGACAAGCTTCCGCTTTCAAGTTACCGCGAAAATTTCCCCAGCGACTTTACTGGAAACAGACGCGAATAACATGGGAGGTCTATGCTATTATTAACTCATGATGTAACATCCAATCATATCGAAGGAACCACACGTGGGGCCAAGACAACCCACTCATGGAGGATGGAAGAATTGCAAGATGCTTATCCAATAATTAAACAATACGTTGTATCTATGTAATCTTTGACCTGCCCAGATGGGCGGATATGTTAAACTCTTTTAAAACAGGCTACGCGCCCAAAAATAAAGTTAGAATTGAGGAAGCTATACATGCTGAACCTCGTGTCAGTGTGAAAACTTCTTATGCGCATTATCAATTCAGAATTAATATGGAGGGGTGTAAACATTCCAAATTGAGTAAGCCGTGGTTCCACAAAGGAATTCCACGACAGCTGGTGGCCCGTACGGGGAGTGATCGATAGGTTCCATAGAGGTCGGACAGAAGACACGGACATATGCGACCTTGGACTTGGTGGGCCCAAAATATCATCAGAACACGGTAAGATAAATTAATTATCTATACCTGTGTGGCTAAGTCCAGGCTCGCCTATGTGCCGTGTCAAGGCCGAACGATTTGGACCCGCTCGACAGGTATTTCTATAAGTCTCGATCGCTCGATAAGAACCTGTCATAAGATATAAAAGGAATGTTTGCATGCCTGTTGTCTTGAGAGTACTAGTTAATTGGTGACATCAATAGCTGCCCCCGGGAGGGCCTGTACGGGGTGTTTCCACTCCTGAGGGAGGAGGGAGCCGTTCAGGTGGCCTGTCGCAGAGACTCAGCAGTCCTGAGGCCTGTTTGGAGGGCCCAGAGAGGGAGAGACTGCCAGAGAAAAGTCTGATATGGTATTTCCGCTCCTGCTAGGCCTGCTTGTAGGGTCCGGGAGAAGGGAGCTGTCAGACACGTATCCCGAGGGGCAGTGAGACTAAGCCAGCCGTACTGGTGCTCTGTCTATTTGTGTGTGTCCACAAATATTTGTTTATCGTTTGAACGTTCATGAGTAGATCCCTCTGTCTGAGGGTAGATTGATAAACTGTGTAGCGACAGAAATGCTAGAGACTCTAGGGCGGGACATATTGTGTCCGGCGTCTGAGGAGACTTCCATAATCATGAATCTGACAGCCATGATTGAAATTGAAAGGCAGCAAACATTGTACCAAGGTCAATTCTTACACCCTCCAGAAAAGCGTGGAAGGGGTGGAGAGTCAAGTTATCATTGATTAATCAAGCAATCTTTCTGTGTGTCCTACCTGTCAGTATGATAAAGTTAGTGTGCTTGTCTGTTGTGTAGAGCTAATCCTGCTGAGTTGTTATATAGGAATAGTTTGTTTGTCTGTCATATAGAAGTAGTATCAGTCCTGCTCAACTGTAAGAAGGGATTGTTGGCAATGAGAATGCCTTGGCTGGGTTATAACCAAGGATAATGCACCGTACACAGCGGTGCGCTGTGGGTTTGGACTTTATAGGTTAGAAAGTATAATTGTTTAGAGAAAAAAAAAAAAAAAAGGCTGCTAACTACATTTAAAAAGAGGAAGTGCCATAACTCTGAATAGAGGTTAAGCAATTCCTGTGCTGTAATAAATAAATAAACTATACGTCTGTCATACAAATGTAAAAAGTTATATGCCACTCACATCCTGAGTGGGCTCTTAAGAATACATCTATGTTTGCCAAGTCCCCAATTCAATTGTAACCACATACAATGTTAGGTGGTCACCGCTGTGACCGTAAGGTTACAACATAAGATTTATGCATTAGACGTTAGAATTTCCCTAAGTGTCAGAAAGAGGAAGAGAAGGTAGGCTAAAATGGCGTCTGTATTAATACAAGCCAAAGACACCAGCGTTCAATATAGCAGTTTAGTAAATAGAGAGAATTGCAGTACATTACCAATCAGATGGAGATGCCCGGCATCTAAGACTGCATCTGCCCAGTCGCCGGAAGTCTGGGACAAAAACTGTTGTAAAAGTAAAAAGTAGCCGCGTTCTCCCTTGTAATCCTGTCACTGGGCTGTCACAGGAGCGAGAGGTTTTAAAAAGAGGAAGTTACTGATGCTGCAGTAATAGGGAAGTTAAATTTAGATAGTTTAAACTGGTTTGAATAAGTTAAATTTAATAAAATAAATAAATAAATAAACTACAGGGAGTAAGAGAAACTGCAGAGAAGCCAAGGAATAGGAAACAAGCAGGTAACGATAAGGCCAGGTATCCACAGGAGGAACGGGGCAGATTGACCCGTAATTTGTAAAATGTAAATTGTGTGATGCATAAGACTTTATCTTTATTGGGTTGTGATGTGTGTCTGAGGACTGCTAACCTTGAATGAGAGAATAAGGAAGTAAGGGATTAGCCTGATTCAGAGGGGTGGAGCTAGATGATGCAAGAACACATCTCTTATCCAAGGAGGGGGTAAGAATCATAGATAGCCAGAAGAAAAAGTTTTGTTTTTTCCTCCTGTCTCAAACTCAGCTTTCCACGGTTCCTGACAGCTACAAGACAGACGTAGGGAAATTGAATGTACCGACCATGATAATATATACGAGACCCAGATACACACCCCTGGGTCAAACAGTATCCCCCTAGTTTAAAAAAAAAAAAAAAGGGGTGAAGGGTCAGCCACACATGTTAGGTGCTGTGTGCTGATGCTTTGGAAAAACTGCCAACCGGCCACAATTTCACTGTTAATTTCTCTTGCAGAAGGCTGTAAGGCCTGGAGGCCTCCAAAGACTAACCAAGTTCTGCAGGCCATACCTGTACATACACCCGTTGCCAAATTCCGCACCTTTCTGGGCCTTGTTTCATACTGTTGCCCATACGACAGTATTGACACAAAAGCACGGAGGACAACCACAGCCATGAGGTTAGATCCAGTGACTCGAGGAGCTCCCTCATGTGTTTGTGCGGTGGCAGCAGTACAGGCAATGGTTGACAAATCTTCTAAGTTGGTATTGGACTACCCCCTAGTGGTCCACACCCCAAATGACACCCAGAACATACTCATGCAAGTGTAACCCAAGCACTTATCTCTGGCCTATTAGATCCGGCTACAATGTGCTCTTTTCATGCCTCCCCCAATATTTCTTCCCAATGTTGTAATACCTTGAATCCGGCTACTCCTTCTTTTAATCAGGTATTCCTGGGGGGAGGGGAGGCATAGGTGATCTGAGTATGGCAGATCAGCTATTTTTTAAATTGTTTAAAATTCTGACATTATTGTAGTGATGTACACACTGTTAATGATGCATATTTTGAGTTTTCTTTGTAGATGGTATCAGGGTAAGGATTGATGACTCCGAACCAGATATGCAGAGGTCACACAACAAGATGTCCTAAACGCAGAAGCTCTGCCTCCGCATGTCTCAGGGCAAGAAGCGGAACCGGAGGCCCTCACTGGGGCGTGTGGAGTGGTAGAAGGTAAGTCGGCAACTCTTTACACTGACTCCTGGAATGCATTTGGCATAGCTCATGATTATGGCCCAATATGGAAGGCCAGACAGCTTGTTATCTCAGTAGGACAGCCAATTAAGAATGGTGCAGCGGTGCAGAGTCTCATGGAAACCCTACTACTACTACCTGGCAATGGAGAATTCACACCGATTTCTACAATGGAGAAGCGAGAGATAACACCCTCGCCGACAACACAGCAAAGGCAGCGGCCCTCAAGCCGTGGAAGAAAGAAGAATAGATACTGACAGCATGAGTCAGTGATAAAACCTTTGGACTTTGATAAAACCTTTGGACTTTGATAAAACCTTTGGACTTTGATAAAACCTTGGACTTTGATATGTCAAGGACTTTACAGTTACAAGTCAACGAGGAAAGAAAGCAGATGGGCTAAAAGACGGGAGCGACAGAACAGGACGGCGTATGGCGAACAATCAACAGAACTTGCCTACAGAGGTCCCTGTCCCCCATGATGGCCCAACTGGTACACAGAATCAAAAGCAGCGATGACGTCGACACTGAACAAGAATGGGTGACACCTAGGTTCTCTGTAGCTGCTGCATCATTTGTCCAGTTAGCATGATCTTTGCCATATGCGAGTCCGGACAGAAGTAAGGTGGCCATATAACACTTGCCTTGACCACTCTACCCATTTCAGGGATTGCCAATTTGACCACATTCAGCTCACACCTGTTGGGGAGTATGAATATGTGCTTGATGTTGCTCGAGTCTTTTTCAGGTTGGAGGCCCACCCTGATACTAAGGTGAATGAGCAGGTAACCACACAGAAGCTCATGAATGAGGTAATCTGCAGATACAGGGTACCGGAAGTGAATGAGGTAAACGAAGGTACACACTTCACAGGTAAAATAATGTGACATCATGTCTGGAAAGTAATTGGACAGGGGAGTGTGCCTTAGTAAAGCCCTTATGCTCCTCCACATCCTGTCAGACAGCATTGAGGATAATGAGGTTACCCCCCATAGTTACTCTATCTTGATCCAACTCTGCTGTGTTCCGTAGTTATCCTGTCATGTTGGTCTACCCTTGTTTCTGCATAGGTACGACGGCTCCTTCTAGTCTTGTCACTAGGTAGTGTAGGGTCAGGGTAGGCGGCCTGGACGTGTTCACCATCAGGACTATCTCCAGGAGGGACATTGGTGTGGGTGAAGATCAGGGAGTCCCAATCCGTGCGTACCTGTGCATACTACTAGTATTGTAACAGCACATTAGAGTGAGGAGAGGCTCCTGGTGATAGTTTTGACCTACACGTGTACGTTGACGTCATAAGACAGCCAAGGGGGGTACCTGACGAGTTTTCAGCTCACACCTGTTGGGGAGTATGAATATGTGCTTGATGTTGCTCGAGTCTTTTTCAGGTTGGAGGCCCACCCTGATACTAAGGTGAATGAGCAGGTAACCACACAGAAGCTCATGAATGAGGTAATCTGCAGATACAGGGTACCGGAAGTGAATGAGGTAAACGAAGGTACACACTTCACAGGTAAAATAATGTGACATCATGTCTGGAAAGTAATTGGACAGGGGAGTGTGCCTTAGTAAAGCCCTTATGCTCCTCCACATCCTGTCAGACAGCATTGAGGATAATGAGGTTACCCCCCATAGTTACTCTATCTTGATCCAACTCTGCTGTGTTCCGTAGTTATCCTGTCATGTTGGTCTACCCTTGTTTCTGCATAGGTACGACGGCTCCTTCTAGTCCTGTCACTAGGTAGTGTAGGGTCAGGGTAGGCGGCCTGGACGTGTTCACCATCAGGACTATCTCCAGGAGGGACATTGGTGTGGGTGAAGATCAGGGAGTCCCAATCCGTGCGTACCTGTGCATACTACTAGTATTGTAACAGCACATTAGAGTGAGGAGAGGCTCCTGGTGATAGTTTTGACCTACACGTGTACGTTGACGTCATAAGACAGCCAAGGGGGGTACCTGACGAGTTTTCAGCTCACACCTGTTGGGGAGTATGAATATGTGCTTGATGTTGCTCGAGTCTTTTTCAGGTTGGAGGCCCACCCTGATACTAAGGTGAATGAGCAGGTAACCACACAGAAGCTCATGAATGAGGTAATCTGCAGATACAGGGTACCGGAAGTGAATGAGGTAAACGAAGGTACACACTTCACAGGTAAAATAATGTGACATCATGTCTGGAAAGTAATTGGACAGGGGAGTGTGCCTTAGTAAAGCCCTTATGCTCCTCCACATCCTGTCAGACAGCATTGAGGATAATGAGGTTACCCCCCATAGTTACTCTATCTTGGTCCAACTCTGCTGTGTTCCGTAGTTATCCTGTCATGTTGGTCTACCCTTGTTTCTGCATAGGTACAACGGCTCCTTCTAGTCTTGTCACTAGGTAGTGTAGGGTCAGGGTAGGCGGCCTGGACGTGTTCACCATCAGGACTATCTCCAGGAGGGACATTGGTGTGGGTGAAGATCAGGGAGTCCCAATCCATGCGTACCTGTGCATACTACTAGTATTGTAACAGCACATTAGAGTGAGAAGAGAGGCTCCTGGTGATAGTTTTGACCTACACGTGTACGTTGACGTCATAAGACAGCCAAGGGGGGTACCTGACGAGTTTTTAAAAATTTTCCTGATTATTATGGTAAATAAAATGTTGACTGGATTAATTATGTTTATTATAATTAGCAGTAGTTTATAAATTATACTAGAAACGCCTTGTAGGGACTAGTCGACCAATAGGACCTACCTCGACTATGACTTTTCAAAATACAATGGCACTAGGTACGATTTCAGCCAAAAAAGGGAGTGTCTGTAAGATGATAGGGGAGACTTGTACCTACATTCCAGACAAAACATGACCCGCAGGTAAAGACGCAGTTGCCATTAAGAAGCTGACCGCACTAACTAAAAAGAGCTAACCTCAGTCTGTTTTCCTCAGTAAGGTACCTAACAGGAGAAGGAAAAAATATATATAGAATAAGTTTTGAAACATTGTGTATTTAGAACACTGTGATAGGTTTTCGCTAAGATTTTGCTTTATTTTATCTGCAGTGCACTCTGCTTATGTCCACGCAACATGCCGATGTTACAACGCCCCTGGTCCTGTTACCTTGCCGCCTCTGGAAAAGGGAAGTGGGAATAATCAGCTTGTAGCTCTTTCCTTCCAGACTGATAGATATGATAATGCACTTACTAATAAGACAAAGATTCAATCATGTTGATCAGTAATTAGATGGTCCTGACTTTGCACTCTTGTTGATGAATCGAGGTAACGTGAAGAAGGCGGGGTTCTATACAAGTTATGCAGTGTTTACCTGAAGTAGTAAAAGTCGCACCTCTCCTAACCTGATTATATTTGTCACCTTTATAGTCATCCTAATTTCTGTTTGTCGTTGCATACAGTGTATTCCGACCCTGATGACTACCTGGTCCACCTGTCTCACTACGATGTCCAACAAAAAGCCCACTGTCAGCGCAAACGTCGTCATCATGGATCCAGAATGTGATGATGTCGAACCATGTCGAAACCCCCATGACAGCAATGGCTCCAGTGTACAACACAATGCGAGTCTAGAGTCAGCGGTGGGGGTGGAATGGAGCAGGGCGAGTTTGGTGAAACAGATAGTTTCAAGGGGGGTCTGTGGTGGCAACCCCAATATATTTATCTTTATGTATTGGGGTTTGGTGGGCCTTACGGGAAATATATATGTCAATTCAAATGCTTTAATCCTGTATTGATTCAGCTATAGAAAGGTACTTACAATTATGCAAAACATGTATTAGGCAATGCTTATATGAAATATCTGTTTTATAAACTCTGCTGGATGGAATTTAGCACGCAACCAAGATATAAATATATCTGTTTGTCCGGTTGCATGGGTGATTAAAGGAACTAGGAAGTAGACAATGAACCGAATCTGAGACAAGCTTCCGCTTTCAAGTTACCGCGAAAATTTCCCCAGCGACTTTACTGGAAACAGACGCGAATAACATGGGAGGTCTATGCTATTATTAACTCATGATGTAACATCCAATCATATCGAAGGAACCACACGTGGGGCCAAGACAACCCACTCATGGAGGATGGAAGAATTGCAAGATGCTTATCCAATAATTAAACAATACGTTGTATCTATGTAATCTTTGACCTGCCCAGATGGGCGGATATGTTAAACTCTTTTAAAACAGGCTACGCGCCCAAAAATAAAGTTAGAATTGAGGAAGCTATACATGCTGAACCTCGTGTCAGTGTGAAAACTTCTTATGCGCATTATCAATTCAGAATTAATATGGAGGGGTGTAAACATTCCAAATTGAGTAAGCCGTGGTTCCACAAAGGAATTCCACGACATTTCCGAAGACAGGGGTAATTACGGAGGCTGGTTGGAATGGGCACATGGGGCAATAAAACCGGTATCCCCCCTCCTCTCTTTTTGGGGGTCATTTCTTGACCTCAGTGGCGGGTATGGGGTGTAAAAAGTAGCGTTTCGTGAGTCTTCGTAAGCTTGCGGAGGTGCGGCAGTCTCACACAGAAGACGCTCAACAAGATGCTCCTGGAACTGCAGGAAGGCGAACGTTCCCGGGGCTTCTTGTAAAATACGTATTACAGGTAGCGGTCTGAATAATACCTGGTCTCACACGGCTGTAGGTGGAATCCGCTTGCGGAGGCCCGAAGCGGATCCCATCTGTGAGCCCGGCTGTGACCCTGCATACGGCCGCGTAATGTACTGTCTATGTAAGGCCGGCTTCACACGAGCGTGACGGGCTCCGCCGCGTAATATTCCACAGTGAAGCCCGTCACGGCGCCCCCCAGAGACCCCATACTTACCAGCGGAAGATAGCGTGAAGATGCTTCCCCACCCACCGCCGACGTGTCATGTGACACGCCCACCGCGTCATATGACACGCGGCGGTAGGCGGGGAAGCGTTTTTTCACGCTATCTTCCGCTGGTTGCAGCGGGAGATAGCGTGAACGGACGGCTTCCATTGACTGCAATGGAAGCCGTCAGCGCGTACACCCGCGGCAAATAGAACATGCTGCGGGTGAGGACGGGAGATTTCACGGTGCGAAATTCCGCGGTGGAATTACGCATCGTGTGCATTGTGCTATTAGTTTCAATAGAACCTAATAGCAGGGGGCAACGCAGCGGATTTTTGCCGCGAATTTACACGGCGTAAATCCGTTCGTGGGAAGGAGGCCTAAGCGCTGCGGAATATGTTGGCGCTATACAAATAAAGTTTATTATTATTATTACTGCGCATAACTGCCTACTCACACAGGCGGTCATGCGCAGTACATTTTTTTTTTTTTGTTTGTATTTCCCGCACCGGCGCTTAGCGATGACACGGGTACCCGCAGCCCATATACAAGGTAGTTGCGTATGGGCTGCGGGTATATCCACGACCATGGAGCACAATGGTCTCTATGTTGCGGATAGCCGCGGTAAAATAGAACCTGCTGCGTTCTCTTTTCTGCGAGTGGATTACACAATTCCAACCCACTAATGTGAGTGGAATTGTATAATCCAATGCGATTGATCTGTGTATTACCGCTTATCAGACGCATGCGGAATCCGTAATTCCTATCCTGTCATGTGAGACCGACCTATGTTAGATCGCTACTTTTTTATTACGTGACCGGGGACCGCTCAGCGAGGCCACCCGTCACTGCTCCAGGCTCTCGGCAACCGTTGGTCGCCTGACAGCAAGGAGTTTTTAAGTTTCCTGGGCTCCCCGACTCCTGCGCATGTGTCCGGCATTTTGCCAGCGGTCACATGTGCAGAATCCGGGTAAGTTAACAGAGGAGGATCTCGTCGGGGTTCAAATACGGAGGCCTCCGGTAGAAAGTTTCATCTCCTCTCACCGATCGCATCGGTGAGGGGAGATGAAACTTCAATTTTTTAAAAAACTTTTACGTGATCGCCATTATCCATTGCATAACAGCGAACACGTGACCAGGAACCACTCACCGCGGCCACCTGTGAAATCTCCAGGCTCTTGGCTCAGTTTTGTAGCCAGGAGCAGGGAGAATTTCAATTATCCTGGCAATCCACAGCTTTTGCGCATGCGTCCGCCATTTTGACGACGGGCGTGTGCGCAGAAGCTTGGGTAAGGTCACCGCGGTCCCCGGTAACATCTCCTGGTTCCCGGCTACCTTCAGGAGCCAGGAGATTTTAAATTTGCCGGGGGCTCCCGGGCTTCTGCGCATGCGCGTGACGTCATCGTCTGGCGCGCATGTGCAGAAGAGCGGCGGCGGGTCACAGCAGAAGACCCCGGAGAAGGCGGGTGAGTAATTTTAGCTGCCCTGTGGGGGGGGGGGGGTGACAGCCCGGGATGACAGCCCGGGATGACAGCTCCATGCTGTCAGCTACCTGCGGGCACCGACAGCATGGAGCTGTCACGTCCATAGCCCACGGGGCTTTATTCTCTGTAGGACGCATGTTTTTATGTCCCCAGAGAATAAAGCCCACTTGGCCAGGACGTAAAAAGGCAATGGGCTGGTCGTTAAAGGGTTAAACACTTGGGATGGATGTTTGATTGAAAGTCTTCGAAATAGGTGTAGGAAACGCTGAACATCCATTTTTAAGACGCTTATCCTCCCAAAGCAAGACAGATATTTCTTAGAATAGCTATTCAATTCCCATACCATCCGTTCTAACGGGGATGTAGTTCAGTTGACATAGGGGAAATAGATCTGCTGACATAAGTACCCACCAATAGTGGACAGAGGACGAGCGACATTTAAACTCAAACTGATTTGTCAAATAAGTAACTCCTCCAGCGAGGAGGGTTACATTTAGGATTATTTCAGTTTTACTAAGGTTTTAAAATTGAAAAATTGCTGAATTGTCCAAATCTCATGAATTCACAAAGGATTACTAAACTAGGATACATGCATTAAGAGGTTGCCCGCATATAGCACCTCCTTACATGATGGGAAGGGGGGAATGGACTTGTTATTTGTAAAGCGCCAACTTATTCCGCAGCGTTTTAGGTCATTTTTGTTTATTACCACCCAGCAAGCTGGGTAGTCATTTTACCTCGGAAGGATGGAAGGCTGAGTCAACCTTGAGCCATCCCTATGTAGGGATTGAACTCACAACCTTCAGGTAGTGAGTGAGAGCTTAGGACTGCCTTAACACTCTGTGCCACTCTGAGGCTCCTGCAAACCATGATGAAAGGCCAACCTGCTAACAATGCATATCGGGGTTATCTCGCAATATCACTGCCAGATGTTCCATGACGATGGCATACAAAGGTGGAGACAGAGGGCATCCCTGTCTGGTGCCGTTTTTAATGGGAAACACAGCAGACAAGAGACCATTCACACGACCGTCAAAACTGACGGATTGCTGTATAAGCTATAATATCCTCAGGATAAGTCATGGCTAGGGATAAGTCAGATCAGCATGGATTCCTACGCCCAGCACCCCTACCGATCAGCAATGTGGAAGGGCTGCAGCGCCCCAGAAGAAGTAGAACTCTGTCCTTTGTGCAGAGGCCAGGAATGGTACTGTAGATCTATTCTATTTAGTATGAGAGCTTCAGTACCATTTTGGGCCACTGCAGAGTGGATGGAGCTGTGCTTCCTCCTGACACTAAACAGTGGCGGATGTGACAACACATAGGCTATGACTGCTGCTGTCTATACATCACTTACAGGGATACTAGGCTAAGACACAGACATGTGGGTGGAACACCATCGTGCTATAAGAATTAAGACACATGAAGAGAGCCACGGGCGTTGCACGGCAGCATGATACATGGTGATGAAGTCAATGGACTTTCATTGATCTACGCACATGTGCGCGTAGATACTCAGGGGACATAGATCTCAGCATGCTCTATTTCTTGGCATACCATGCAGTGTGAGCCCTATACTTCTGTATAAGCAGCATATGCAATGCTGTCCATACAGAATACATTGCATATGGGCGTCGATTTCATATGCAATCCCGCTATGAAACAGAGCGGGGAATAAAAAAAGTCACGCGAGCATGCACAGTACACTCACTGCCTAAACGCGGTATCTTCCGGCAGAGCCGGTATTTACAAACACCGTAATACGTTACAGGGGGAAATCACAGCGGTTTACCGATACGGCCGTGAACATGAGACCTTACTCTCTACCTGGCACAGTCTAGTTAATAAACAGTAAATAATTATGGGAAGTACAAGTAAAAAAAATGACAATATGAAAAGTCAGAAAAGTGACAAAAGGTCAAAAATTGAGCTGTGATATGTAAAGAATAAATAGGAGTACGCAAATATGATGCAATTAATATAACCAGTGAGGAAATGTGCAAAAATATCCAATAGAAAAAAAAGCAAAGTAGTGAAACATAAAAAAGTGCTTTAAATGTCAGGATTAATATGTGGGGTGTGACATGAATGACATGTAGGAAATACATTTTTTTAAGGCCTCCTTCAGACAGCCAAGAAAGTCACGCGATTTTCCTGCACTGCGACAATGCTACAAATCGCATGTATGTGAAGCCCATGCTTTCCTATTGATTCCTTCACACTTCTGATGTTTTGTAGCATGCAAGTCAAAAACCTTGCAGGTTTCGCGATATGCCCGTGAGGTTTTGTAGTCCATGTTTCCCCATGAATGCCTTCCTCTCTGTTGTATCGCATTGCATGAAAACACAATTTTTGTGCGGTGCGATGCAACTTTGACAGTAGGAAATCCTTCTGTCAAAGCCAAATCTAAGCCTTAGCTGCAGGGAAAAAAAAGTATACATCACTTAGAAGTGCTGTCTGGGGCTCCGCTATGTCTTCTCCCTGGTCCCCAGCACTATTCTTCATCATCTCTTCTGGCCAGGGATTGAAAAATCCCCGCCTCCTGGAAGTGCTGCCTCTGATTGGCTGAGCACTGTGATGCTTAGCCAATCAGAGCCAGCACTCAATGAATTGCTGTGATTGGCCAAGCATCACAATGCTCAGCCAATCAGTGGCAGCACTTCCAAGGAAGGGTGTTTTTCAATTCGCTACCAGAAGAGATGATGAAAACTAGTGCTGGGGACTGGGAAAATGCAGTGCAGTCGGACAGCGCTTCTAAGGCGGTGTATTCTGTTTTTAAATTATTTCCTGCAGCTGGGGCTTATTTTCAGGATAGGGCTTATAATTTAAACCCTTCCCTCTTGCCCCCGCCCCAAAAAATCTTTACAAGTGGTGCTACAAATTTGCGCAACTTTGTAGCACCACAAAATTGCGGTATTGCTGCCAGAAAATGCAGCAATATTGCACGGACCACGGATGCGATGTCGCTGCGATTTTCTCGTGGCCATGTTATGTTGCCTGTGTGAAGGAGTCCCAAGAGTGAGGTATACAAGATATATCTGTGCAGAGAACATCAAGCAACAGTGACTGACGTCATATACCTTAAAATTAAAGCAGTTGTCCCATAAAAGCAATATATCTCCCAGCCACAGGGTAGATGATAACTTGCTGATTAATAGGGTCCAATTACTGGCAGCCCCACCATTTGCGAGAGCAGGAGTCTAGAATGTCTCCAAATGAATGGAGCAGCGGTTACACATGGGACAAGGACATGTGGCATAATACAGCATGCCCTTAGTAAGGCATGTTATATGCCATGTAATTTGATGTAATTTGGTATGTTTTTGTCCATTCAAGTCCTAAAAAATCAATGGCTTGCTCAATTTTGGAACAAGCAATACACCTTCTACATGGACTACAGCCCCATTTAGGTCACTTGAAACCAAATAACTTACCGGGAGCAGTAGGTTCACAATGACTCTGAACCAATTGGTCTCTCAGATTATCTGCTCTCCAAGTGCTATTGCAGAATATGAAGGGAATAATTTCCTTAAAGTTAGATTCTTTAACATGGGACAATATTTCTGCAACAACCATCTTATTTCATTCCTTCCGGGATGGTAAGTAGTTAGAAATCTTCCATTATTGTATATAACTGCGCCTTAAGTAATAGTCAAACCACATTTCATTAGTAATGGATGTGCAGCGTCCTAGAGCGAGACCCCGGACACCTGACATACGTGGGGAGCTGGGAGGGTAAAGTGCTGGCTTGTCACGGCGGTACTTACCAGGCTCCTTCCCTAAAGTGAAAACGCACAGCCAAGGCCAGAGTATCACGGCAGTCCACCCAAGACACCCCTAGGATAGGGAGATAGGGAGTTGCTTAGTACCATGGGTCCCTAGGAATGATTAGAGCCCAGCATAAACTTTACTTCAGAAAACTTCAAACAGATTGCACTGTAGAGACTTTAAGTGAACTGTCTTGTATAGACAAGACAAAAGATCAGAGGTCAGGGAGGAAACTCAGGATGACATTGGTCCTGTAGTTTGTAGGGTCACTCAACAAACACTCTGGCAGCAATTGTTAGCTTGAAGTACTTCCACCCAGCCTTGGAGACGTATGGGTGTGGCAACTAAAGGGTGTACCTCTACGCGGTGATCCTGGCTCTGGAAACCCACGTAGGAAACTTAGACAGAGAAGCAGTACCTCTGCACTGGCCTTGTCTTGAAAAATTACTCTCACTATTGGGGGCTCACTCCACTCAAATCCAGAATTCAGTCATCACGGGAAATCTCTCCTCCTTTTCCATCTTCACCACAAGTAAGCTGAAGGTGCTTTCATGTGGCTCTGTGTTAGATGGCAGGCAAGATGGAACTCTCTGAACACCAGAAGATGGAACTCACTGTTTTCCCACTCTCAATCACTCCTATTTATATCCTCTCTCATAACACATGACATGACAGACTTTGGATTTTATTAAACATTTAACCCTTTAGACGCACAGCTGTGCAACACACACACACACACTGGAAATAAGACAGGTTTGCACAGTGCATCAACACAAGACAACCGTATGACATTTATGGAGGAGACCAGGATGATGTACTGGGCTACTACAGATGCAGTAATCCAGGTAATTCCAAAGGCTTCAATTACTTTTTCTGTATTACATACTCTGTATTCCTAATTAGATTACTAGGAATTAAGTGTTTAAATTTAAAAACAGCTGTTTTTACTTTGACTGACTAGTCTAATTGGAATATTGTAAACTTTAGTGCTTAGTTCGCAGAGTGTTTTTAAATATACTCAACCAACATTAGCACACTAACTAGTAGAAGCATAATAAAGTTATTACATTATGTTTGTAAAGAGTCAACTTTCTCTTTTAGTGCTATTAGTGAATTTCCCTGTCTAAGGCCAAGTTGACATCTGTGCTGGAACTTCTGTTCTGCAGGTTCTGTCACAGATTTATTGCAGCGCTTTTCCTTCAGCTAAAATGTCGGGCAACTGAGCAGACCCATTAAAGTCAATGGGGTCTGTGCGGCGCTCTTCGGTTCTGTCATAAGATGGATTAGTTCAGCCAGTGGCTTCCCATGTCCTTGTTCCTGTACAGAGCAGAAACATGGAACAACCAGCATAGATGTGAAAGCAGACTAACATGGTTATTGAGGTTGGTGCATGATTAAGGTTCGCTTTTGGAGATATTCTGTTGTGACGACGCAATTTGGCTGTTGACCAGATGAGGAAAAGAAAGGACAAAGCTGAATACAACAGAGTGTTTAGGAAGAATGGCAGCATTGTAGAGAGAAAGGCAAACAACAGGTTTCGGAAAATAACAATAATCTTTATTTTTATAGCACCAACATATTCCGCAGCACTTATATACCGTTGAAATAAGATTTTAGTACTTAAAGCCCTTTTACACGCAACGATTATCACTTCAAATTCGTTCAAACGGCCGAAAGTGAGCAATAATTGTTATACGTAAGTGCAGGCAATCGCGCAATATTCTCTCAATTGTCGTTTAGCAACAGTTTTTAGCCAGCATAAAAATCATCGTTCGAAAGCGCAAAATTTGCTGTATGAATGGAACTTTGAGCGGCTGCAGGATGGGGTTTGTTTGCCTGGCATACATAATAAGAAAAAAACAATAAGGGACGGCGCTCCACCCACTGAGATACAGTTCTTAAAATGCAAGAAAGAATAACTGAGGACTTACCCGGTGTAGGTGGATGGGTCCCTGGGTAAGGACCCTCCACCTAACACCTGCCCGTCCTGGTAGGCGTTGAATATATAATGCGATCTTCTCTCTCCAGTCCAAAATACGGAAATAGATGCACAGGAGCAAGCAGGGATCTGTCGCCTCCCCCAATAGGGGTGCGACTAGATAAACGTGGAAAAACCAAAGAACAAAAAAAGATCCAGCGCTCCAAGGTAAAGGAAACCTAATAAACTAAATCAATAGTAGGCTCCTTGGTTTACAAAACAAAAGAAAAACTTTTATTTAAAAATACGTCCGACGCGTTTCGTCGCATAACAGCGACTTTTTCAAGTGACATCTATACAAACATTTCTTGTCCTTATATACTATCATACAAAACACTTTACCCACATGTTAATTACTGCATACTACCTGTACACTGACCCGGGACGCCGTATCCTGACTTACGGCGGGCGGGAGGGTTACATAAAACGCTTCCGGTTCTTACATAGTGCTTCTGGGTTAGTAATCCATAACAAAATGACGTGCATATTGCCCGTACACTAGCCCGAGGCGCCGTACCTGACTTCCGGCGGGCAGGAGGGTTACATGAAGAGCTTCCGGTTCTTTCATGGTACTTCCGGGTTAGCAATCCCTAAGGGCTCATGTCCACGGGCAAAATATGATTTAAGATCCGCAGCGGATCTCCCGCATGCGGATCCGCATCCCATAGGGATGCATTGACCACCCGCGGGTAGATAAATACCCGCGGATCGTCAATAAAAGGGATTTTAAAAAAAATGGAGCATGGAAAAATCCGGACCATGCTCCATTTTCGTGCGGGTCTCCCGCGGGGACGGCTCCCGCGGGCTTCTATTGAAGCCTATGGAAGCCGTCCGGATCCGCGGGAGACCTAAAATAGGAATTTAAAGTATTTACCATCCGGCGCGGGCGGGGAAGGTCAGCTGTTCCTCACGGCCGCATCTTCCTTGCTTCGGCTCGGCGGATGTGCCCGGCGCATGCGCGCGGCACGTCGGCGACGTGCCGGCGACGTGCCGCCGGCGTCAGGAATTCATCCGCCGGCCGAAAATGAAGATCCGGCCGTGAGGAACAGCTGATCTTCTCCGCCCGCGCCGGATAGGTAAATGCTTTTAAATTCTTATTTTCGGCGCTCATGTCCGCGGGGCAGGATGGACCCGCTGCAGATTCTACATGTAGAATCTGCAGCGGATCTGATTTTCCCCGTGGACATGAGGCCTAAAGAAATGACGTGTGATTGCGGTGGTCATGTGACTGCACCGGTCACATGATCCCACGCCGTCCTGACGTCAATACGCTCCAGAGAAAGGTCACAGCCTTTGTATGGAGGTTGCGTTACCATAGCAATGGAACGCTATCCTCCAGCATAAGGTGGAACTTTACCTATGGGGAGATTATAGGCTATTAGCAAGGAAAAACCAGTAACTATATAAATTAACCGGATTATAGTGTTTCTTATCGTCATAAACTGAGAATGTACATTCTTTTTATAGAGACAAGGGAATTGGAATTTATCCCAATAGCTCCACTCATTACGTCATACTGCAGGAGTGATCAAAGCATCGCTAGTTGTAGTCTCCCAGGGGGACTTTAAAGTAAAGTTAAAAAAAAAAAGTTACAAAAGTTTAAATCACCCTCCTTTTGCCATATCTATTATTAAAAAATCTAAATCATAAAATAAAAATACATATTTGGTATCACCGCGTCCGTAAAAGTCTGATCTATCAAAGTAGCTCATTATTTTTCCCGCACGGTGAACGTCAGCCAAAATAAAAAAATATATATAGAACGCCAGAAATGCACTTTTTCAGTTACCCTGTCTCCCAGAAAAAAAACGCTATAAAAAGCGGTCAAAAAGTAGTATGTATTCCAAATTGGTACTATCGGAAACTACAGGACATCCCGCAAAAAATGAGCCTTTGCTCAACTAGGTTGATGGAAAAGTAAACAAGTTATTGCGCGCACAAAATGACCGCAGAAAATAATTGAAAAAAATTAAATGTCTTTGAAAAAGAAAAAAAAAAGTGTAGTATAGTTAAAAAAAAAGAAAAAACTATACAAGTTTGGTATCGTAGCAATCGTACTGACCCATAGAATAAAGTTATCATGTCGTTTTTGTTGCAGTTTGTGCGCCGTAGAAACAATACGCACTGAAAGATGGCGGAATGTCTTTTCCATTTCACTCCACCTATAATTTTTTAAACGTTTTTCAGTACATTATATGGTACTTTAAATAGCACCATTAAAAACTACAACTTGTCCCGCAAAAAACAAGCCATCATACAGTGACGTCAATGGATAAATAAAGGAGTTATGATTTTTTTAAGGGGGGGGGGGGGGGGAGACAAAAATGGAAAAAAAAAGGGCCGCGTCATTAAGGGGTTAAAGAGAACTTCCAACAAAGAGGAATATATGTGAAAGTACTAAAAACATACTGGGTGCATGCTGTTCCCCCTCAACGGTGTGTGGGAACGGTGGCATCATGACGTGATATCTATGACTATTAGAGATGAGCGAACGTGTTCGGCTCCGCCCCTTTTCGCCCGAGCACCGAACTTTGCGAGCAATTCCGTGCTCGGGCGAAAAAAGTTCGGGGGTCGCCGTGGCAGCGCGGGGGGGTGCGGCGGGGAGTGGGGGGGAGAGGGAGAGAGAGAGGGCTCCCCCCTGTTCCCCGCTGCTGCCGCCCACGCCGCCGCGCCTCTCCCCGCCCCCCGGCGCCGGCCGAATCTTTACGCGCGGACACTGAAGTCCTCGGTAAAGCCGGTGTCTGGGTGTGTAAGTGTTCGTTAAGAACACGTTCGCTCATCTCTAATGACTATCCCCCTCATCCTGAGGACTACTGACCCGATCCTTTGCTGCTGTAACTACATCTGGGAACAGGAGTTGGTAAGTGCCACCGTGACAGGTCCACGCACTACACCCTCCCAACTCCAGCCGTATGCTAGGGTAGAGAGTCATTCCCTGCAATGTCTCCCTCACAGGTGTAGTAGAAGTTGCAGCGGCCTCCCTGCAATTTCCCTTTGCAGGACGGGGGCATTGCACACTAACTTTTTAACAGTCCCAGAAGGCTCCAGAAAGCCCGTTCAGATCTAAACCAGGCTAGAAGGACTGCCTTTCTCAAAATGGGCTGGCATGGGAAGCTTTACGCCAGAATTCAGCATACAACAACCCCACACTCCGCCCAACCCCACATGCCAGCTCCAACGCCTTCTCTAGCCCATCCTGCAGCCTAGAAAAGGGAGGTGTCATTTAAATGGACACCATCCACCCTAAGAACACTCCAGTCCCTGTTCTCCAACTCCCAATGACGGATAGCGATACCCCCTAAGGACTGTACAAATTTTGAAATTTTAATATTAACTGCCTTCTGAGCCCTATCTACCTCTTCTGGATTTCTTGTTCCTCTCTATACCGTCCTAGACACTACGTTAGACCATATTATCACTAGCCTCCTGAAGAAATTCTGGAATCTCTCAATGTCGTTCTTCATTATCACTATCAGCTCCCCCACCTTTACCATTCCCAGAATATTCTCCCCTGCATGGATTAGCAATATGACCTTTTCCGGTGTCCAGCTGCTGATTCTTATCTCCAGAAGCAGCCTAGACCAGTGTAGTCCTCTAATACCCCTCCAACGCACCACTCCGTTCTTAAGTCCCAAGTGCGATCCAATAGGTCTTATCTTCGCTCTCTTCTCGGCCCAGTATATAAAGGAATGTCCAGCAATCCAGACGTTCCATGGTTTGCTGGCTGAAAAAAAAAGGAAAAAAAAACAAGTACACATTCTAATAATTGGAAAACGCAAAAACAACAACCCGCCCGATATGCTCCGCTTAAAACACCCTCAAATCATGGCGGACATAAGACTTATAAGCCTCAGATTTTCATCTTCCCAAGCGTTTCAATCCATCTGCGGACACTCCACATTCGTCGGCCATTGTAGCCACCCCAATCCGGAAAGAGTGAGTCCCAAAATCTCATGGATGCAGGCCTAAACGCTTGACGCATGCACGCATAACTGCTTAAAATTGATACACAGTCACGTGGAGGCCTGAAGCAACAACTGACCTTCCCCCGGATGCGTCGCCATATAAAGCCGCAAAAAAACAACCGGACACCACTCAGATCCTAACGCCGAAATAGATACGTAATCTCCCGGTCCATACACGTCTGTCTTTGATCTTCGTATACAAACCTTTACTGTATCGTCCATCAGCACCAAATTCTTGGCCCATTTTAGGTTTGCTGGCCGGCACCAATTCCCGCACTCAAAGAGCAGCGAAAAAATGCAAGGGAAAAACACGAACGAAAAAGAAGAATTTCAAAAGGGGTAATGCAAATTTCTTCCAAAACTTTTAAAATCAAGCACAAAAGCGGAAAAGTAATGTGCCGACGCTTGTCCACTCGCCTCTTCTCCTTCCTCCAACCTTTCAAAATTTGCTGAAAATCAAAATCTTTCGTGACGTCTGTCTTGCCATGCAGTCGCAGTTAAAACGCGATGCCTGCTAGGTGATGTTTTACCACCCCCGCGGAAACTCCTTTTTGCAAAGCTTTAACAGCGCATCAAAAGTCAATGATCTGCCACGTTCCAAGTCCGGAAAAACCCCACCGGCACCATCCAGCCATTAAGCCCAAATTCAGTTATAACTTTTCCACGTGGCTGTTGCCACTGAAGCCCGCACCAAAGCTAGCAGTTCCCTTCTACTATGCTCCACAAGAAAGAAGGGCAACGTACCCCTTCGACATCCGCTGCCGGGTGAAGTTTCCTGTCTCCATCTGCAGACAAGAAAAGGAATTAGCCATGCTATTCTGTCTGCCAGGGACATATTTTGCTCTGAAACGTATGTTGTGTTGTAAACATCGCAGTACCAAGTGCCTGAGCAAGGCCAAGACTGGAGGTGAAAAAGCAGATTACTTGTTTATTGCTCGCACCACCATTTCATTATCTGACCAAAAACAGATACCTTTGTCCTGCATACTGTCACCCAAAAATTTCCACAGCCACCACACTAGGGAACAACTCCAACAATGCAATATTTTTTACCAACTGGGTCTCCAATGCTTCCCAAAAATAACTTTGAAACCTACAACTTCCGCCGCATCCGAAAAAAGACTTAATTCTAGGCTAGCCCTCTCCTCTTTTGGCATATCACCCGGCCGTTGAACATCTGCAGGAATACCTTCCACACATGTAAATCGGCTCTGATCACTTTTATGATTCGCACAAAATGGTGCGGCTCTCTTACTCCCATAGTAACTTTATGAACAACAATGACCGACTCCACCGCTTGTTTTAACGGCGCCACCTTCTCCGTCGGCAACTGGAAAACCATTTGCACTGAATCAATTTTTATGCCCAAAAACTTTAAGCACGAAACTGGACCCTACGTCTTTTCTTCCGAAAGGGGTACCCCAGTTTTTTTGGTTATGGACCTAAAAGGCAACAGCAAAAATTCAGACCGAGTGGAATCTTTCGGACCTGCAAACAAGAAGTTGTCCAAATAGTGAATATCTGATGTGATGTCATGAACCGGAATCCATTCCAAAAAAGAAGCTCAAAGTAATAGCATGAGATTGAGCATCCCATCGGTAAACAAATATCCACAAGAAAATTGGTTGTTAAGCCTACAGCCCAGGAGGTATAGTATGAAGTTGCGCGGTTTGCACCACAGAATACAATTTTTCCATATGTGATGATAAACTCGAGCGGAGGGTTTTCTAGCCTTTATCATGGTTTGAATGACCAGTTCAACTGCCTTTTAAGACCGTGGCTTAAACCACCACAATGTTAAACAAAGCGTGAACAAACTCGGGTGGAAGAGGGGGTTCCTGTGAGAGAACCACCTTCAAGCAAAATGTCTGTTCTGAAAGCCACCGGCTGCTCCTTTTGGTTTGGGCCCCATTGTGCATACAGACATAAGATCAGGGCCACAATTGGTACGTCTATGAACACAGAACAAACAGGGGGGGGGCATCCATTTTGAGGTGCAAATCCTCATTTTCATGTGCAGTATAGAAAAAACCCTGTGTATAAAATGACATATTTGCAAAAATATGAAGTGTTATTTTTTTCTCCTCTAAATTACATTAATTCCTGAAAACAAGCTGTGGGGTCTAAATACTCCTGACACCACTCAGTGAATAGACTAAGGGGTGTAGTTTTTAAAATGGGGTCATTTGTGGGGGTATCTATCATTCTGACACCTATAAGCCTTTGCAATCTTGGCTTGGTATAGGAAAACAAAATGTTCCTCAAAATGTTGTTAATATTATATTTGTACGTCTCCTAAAACAAATTTTTTTCTAATGTGTGTCCAGAATAAAGTAAACAGATGAAAATATATATCTTATCAAAAATTTCTATATTATGTTTGCACATATTTGACATATTGCAGTTGAAAATGTGAAAAAAATGACAATTTTGTAAAAATAGTCCCAATTTTGACGCTTTTAATATACACAAATTCTACCAGTCGATTTTTACTGCCTACATAAAGTACAATATGTGGCAAAAAACAATGTCAGAATCAGTTGGATATGCAAAACCTTTACGGCGTTATTCCATGTTAAAGTGACATTTCAGATTTCCAAAATTAGGCCTGTAAAGTAAGGTGCAAACAGGCTTGGTCACTAAGAGGTTAACTGGAGCAATCAATGCCAGTCAGCTGCTGCAAAAGCAGACAAAGTCTTACGGTGGATTAACAGCAGTATAGGGGCGAAGGACGAGAACATTATTCTCCCACTATATAAGGCACTTGTCAGGCCCCACATGGAATACTGTGTACAGTTCTGGACACCGGTGCTCAGGAAAGATGTTGCAGTGCTTGAGGGGGTTCAAAGAAGGGCAACTAAACTAATACATGGAATGGGAGGACTAGAATACCCAGAGGCATCAAAAGTGGGATTATTTACCTTGGAAAAAAGACTGTTAAGGGGCAACCAAATGATTATGCATAAATACATGAGGGGACAATACAAGGATCTCTCCCATGATCTGTTTATATCCAGGACTGCGATGGTAAAAAGAGGGCATCCTCTACGTCTAGAAAAAAGCAGGTTTCATCACTGACACAGAAGAAGGTTCTTTACTGCAAGAGCGGTGAGACTGTGGAACTCTCTGCCTGAGGACGTGGTGATGACAAAATCCATAGAGGAGTTTAAGAAGGGACTAGATGTCTTTCTTGAGCGCTATGATATTACAGGATATAGACATTAGGTGACCAGCGGGGTTGATTTATCTCAAATGTTGATCCAGGTAATCATTGGTTTCATAATCATCGCTCTCGCATCGCAAGAAAAAAATATCGCTAGTGGATAGGCACCCCAAAAGAGAGAGATTGAGAGTAAGCGAGAAGAGATGGCCAAAACCACTGTGCAGAGGTACTGTTCTGTGAGAGTGTCTGTGGAGTGACCCTACTACTATCCTCCTCTGGAGAGTTCCCCTGCCAGAAGCGGTTCCTAACAGATAACTGCGGCTGCAGGATCGGTGTCATCCTGTGTTTCCTCTCTGACCTCTAATCTTCTGTTTACCTACACCAGGGTATTCTCAAGTGTATTTTGATCAAGTTTTCTAAGTAGTTTTTCCAGGCCCTGACTGTTCCCAGGGACCTGAGGTATGTTACACAGTCTGCGTCGCATTTACTGCCGAGGGTCATTCCGGTGGGCAACAAAACAGTGGCATCACCTGTGACAACCTTATCTCCTGTTCTTATGTTTATTGGCCATCCCTCTCCTTGGGGTGTCCGGAAGAGGCCCAGTCCTGCCCTGGTCGAGGCTACATATGTCCCTCCGGGAGGGATCCTGGTAAGTGCCACCATGACAAGTGACCACTCTACCCTCTCAGCTCCTCAACGTATGCCCTGCGTATGGAGACACCCTACGGGGCGGATTAAAAAGGCTGAACTAGATAGACATTGTCTTCATTCAGCCTAACATACTATGTTGTTGTTAAACAGTGATTAGGGGTCCGCAGTGCTTACTGAGGGGGCAACACCGAGTCACACAGCAGAGGTACAAGAAGAAATGACTATCCATAAAGAACAGAGCAGAGGAGAAAAAGGGACAACAAGAAATGATTCTACCCACAAAGAACTGTACAGTAAGTGTACAGAGTCCTCTTGAATGGAGAAAAAGAAGTGCTGTTGTGGAGAAGAAAAGGAAGGTGGTGGTTGTAGGGGATTCCCTATTGAGAGGAACAGAGGCTGCTGTCTGCAGACCTGACACTTCACGAGAGGTGTGCTGTCTTCCAGGTGCACAAATCAAAGATGTGTCTGATAGGCTGTCAAGACTCTTCAGTTCTACAGAACACCATCCATTCCTACTAATACATGTAGGGACAAATGACACTGCAAAAAAGGACCTTGCAACTATCTGCAGAGACTTTGAAGACCTCAGAAAGAAGATGAAAGAACTAGGAGCACAGCTGGTCTTCTCATCCATCCTCCCAGTGGATGGCCATCGAATAAGAAGATGGAACAGGATTCTAGAGGTAAACAATTGGCTAAGTCGATGGTGCCGCCAGCAAATATTTGGATTCCTAGACCATGGAGTGAATTACCTATATGATGGACTACTTGCTAGGGACGGGTTGCACCTTACAAAAACAGGTAAGCATATAATTGGTGGGTGCCTTGTTTCACTCATTAGGAGAGCTTTAAACTTGAACAATATGCGAAGGTAAGTGAAAGGCCAGGTAAAAATATACAGCTAATTAATACATTTGAGAACCTCGCTATTAGAAGTGGAAAGAAAATAGACAAAAAAATTCGGAAGGCAAGTAGAGAAGCAAGAGACACCGATCACAAAATAAAATGTTTTTACATAAAACGCCCAGAGCATGGGAAACAAACAAGAAGAATTGGAGCTCCTAACACAGGAAGAGAAATATGATGTCATAGGCATCACGGAAACTTGGTGGAATGATACACGATTGGAATACAAGGCTTGAAGGATACAACTTATTTATAAAAAAAAAAAAGACCTAAAAGGGGAGGAAGTATTGTGTTGTATGTTAGGAAAACATTCATCTCCCTAGAGATTCAAACTTCAGAGCATGGTAGTTCTGTAGAAACTGTTTGAGTAAGAATACAAGGAGAGAACAACACAAAGGACACCATTGTAGGCATTTACTATAGGCCCCCAGGACAAGCAGAAGATATTGATGAACTCTTTCTACATCAGATGGCCAAGCTCTCAAAAAAGCACAACACAGTGATCATGGGAGATTTTACCTATCCAGACATTTGTTGGGAATCTCTCTCAGGTAAAAGTAATGGATCCAACAAATTCTTATCTGCTCTTGCTGACAACTTTATCTTCCAAAAGGTCGAAGAGAAAACAAGGGGATCTGCTATCTTGGACCTAATTCTTACCAACAGGGAGGGAATGCTTGAGGAAGTAAGGGTGGTTGAGACCTTAGGAGGCAGTGATCCTGCTATCTTTGAATTTTGAACAAAAAGAGGAGGAAGACTTGAGAAAACTCAGACCTCAAGGTTGGATTTCAGAAAGGCAGATTTTAATGAACTAAGAGGATAGGAAGAATCCAATGGCTGGATGTTCTTAAGGACAGAAATGCCCAAGAAGGTTGGGAAATATTGCAAAATGAGATTCTCAAAGCACAATCGTTACCAATCCCTAAAAGAAGGAAGAATGGGAAGCATTTAACGAGACCAGGATGAATGAACACAGAACTTGCACACATGTTAAAAAGAAAGAAAATGTTTATCAAATGGAAAGAGGGGAGAATATCTAAAGAAGAATATAATGGGGTCTACAGAAACTGTAGGCCAAGTGTCAGAAAAGTTAAAGGGGTTGTCTCGCGGCGAAAGCGAAAAATGTTTTTTTTCACTTACCCCCGCATTCTGCCCTGTTAAAAAGAAAGCATAGGTTAGTTTTTAAAAAGCACATTGCACTTACCTGCATCAGCATTCTGCAGCTTCTTCTATTCTTCTTTTAAAGATGGCGCCGCTGGTCTTCTCCCACGGTGGACTGCGGGTCTTCTCCCATGGTGCACCGTGGATTTTCTTCTCCTTCCTTGCGTTCCATTGCCGATTCCAGCCTCCTGATTGGACGGGGCGGAGCTACGATGACGACGCGGTGAGCAGCTCTCCGGCACGAGCGGCCCCATTCACCAGGCAGAAGACCGCACAGCGCAAGCGCGTCTAAAAAAAGCAAGAAGCCAGCGAAATTAGACGGAGCCATGGAGACGGGGACGCCAGCAACGGAGCAGGTAAGTGAATAACTTCTGTATAAAATCACAGAGGTGAGGAAAAAGAAAAAAACACATATTCACTGAAAAAGCCAAAAATACCTGAAAGTCTGCAAAGCAGACACGGTCGCCATAGGCACGATCGCCATAAGGCAGGCACAATCGTCACCGGCACAATCGCCGGTGGCGATTGTGCCTGCCTTATGGCGATCGTGCCTATGGCGACCGTGTCTGCTTTGCAGACTTTCAGGTATTTTTGGCTTTTTCAGTGAATAACTTCTGTATGGCTCATATTTAATGTACGATGTATATTACAAAGTGCATTAATATGGCCATACAGAAGTGTATAACCCCACTTGCTTTCGCGAGACAACCCCTTTAAAACTAATTATGAATTGAGGCTTGCAACTGAGGCCAAAAGCAATAAAAAAAGGATTTTGAGGGTATGTCAAAAGCAAAAGAAAAGTCAAAGATGCTATTGGATGCTTACAAGATGAAAATAGTGAATTGGATAAGAATGATGTAGAGAAGGCCGAACTTTTAAATTGCTATTTTGTACCCATTTTCTCTCAGAAAGTAGATGGAACATCAACTGATCTTCCCTGTGCTTTTGGGGGAATAAAAGAATGCAGGCTATCTGTAAGCAGAGAGATGGTGAGGGAACACTTAGCTAACTTAAATGAATTCAAGTCCCAAGGTCCAGATGAATTACATCCTACGAAACTAATGGAAGCAGCGGAGGTAATTGCAGAACCACTCGCCATAATCTTTGAAAATTCCTGGAGAACAGGTGAAGTCCCAAAAGATTGGAAAAGAGCAAATGTTGTCCCCATCTTTAAAAAAGGGAAGAAGGTGGATCCAGGAAACTACAGGCCTGTGAGCCTGACTTCTATACCGGGAAAGGTCTTTGAACAAATTATTAAACAGCATGTATACAAGTACTTGGATAAAAATAAAGTAATTAACCAGAGCCAGCATGGGTTTGTAACAAACAAGTCATGCCAGATGAATCTAATTTCCTTCTATGACAGTATCACTTACTGAGTTGATCGGGAAAATGTGGTAGATATCGTATATCTTGACCTTAGTAAAGCATTTGACAAAGTATCTCATACTATACTTATTGAAAAAATGACAAATATGGGATTGACAAGGCAACTGTTAGGTGGATTCACAACTGGCTGAGTGATCTTACTTAAAGAGTGGTCAGAAATGGCTGCACATCCAAGTGGAAGAATGTATCAATTGCGGTACCACAAGGCTCTGTCCTAGGCCCAGTGTTGTTCAATGTTTTTATAAATGATCTGGAGGAGAGAATTGGTGGGAAACTGATCAAATTTGCCAACGAAACAAAGCTATGAGTGATAGCTAACACTATAGCAGAGAGAGTACTCAAAAAGATCTAGAAAAGCTTGCACAGTGGGCGGCGACTAACAGAATGGTATTTAACAAGGAGAAATGCAAAGTCCTACATTTGGGCAAGAAAAATGAGGAAAGCACATACAGAACGGGAGGAATTGGGCTAAACAGCAGCACATGTGAAAAAGACTTGGGTATACTAATAGATCATAGACTGAACATGAGTCAACAATGTGATGCAGCAGCCAAAAAGGCAAACACAATTCTGGGATGTATTAAGAGAAGCATAGAGTCTAGATCATGTGAGGTCATTATCCCCTCTACTCTTCCTTAGTCAGACCTCATCTGGAATACTGTGTCCAGTTCTGGACACCCCACTTTAAAAAAGACATAGACAAACTGGAGCAAGTTCAAAGAAGAGTTACCAAGATGGTGCAAATCATGTCCTATGAAGAACGGTTAAAGGATCTGGGAATGTTTAGCTTGCAAAAAAAAAGGCTGGGAAGAGACTTAAAGGGGTTGTCCCGCGCCGAAACGGGGGTTTTTTTTCAACCCCCCCCCGTTCGGCGCGAGACAACCCCGATGCAGGGGTTAAAAAAGAACACTGGAGAGTGCTTACCTGAATCCCCGCGCTCCGGTGACTTCTTACTTACCTGCTGAAGATGGCCGCCGGGATCCTCTCCCTCGGTGGACCGCAGGGCTTCTGTGCGGTCCATTGCCAATTCCAGCCTCCTGATTGGCTGGAATCGGCACGTGACGGGGCGGAGCTACACGGAGCCCCATTGAGAAAAGAAGAAGACCCGGACTGCGCAAGCGCGGCTAATTTGGCCATTAGACGGCGAAAATTAGACGGCTCCATGGAAACGAGGACGCTAGCAACGGAACAGGTAAGTGAAAAACTTCTTATAACTTCTGTATGGCTCATAATTAATGCACAATGTACATTACAAAGTGCATTAATATGGCCATACAGAAGTGTATAGACCCACTTGCTGCCGCGGGACAACCCCTTTAATAGCGGTCTACAAATATCTGAAGGGCTGTCACAGTGCAGAGGGATCAGCCCTATTCTCATCTGCACAAGGAAAGACTAGAAGCAATGGGATGAAACTGAAAGGGAAGAGACACAGATTAGAAAGACCTCAGGAGGCACAGAGCGGATGCTGCAGATACACACGGTCATACTACACAGTGATTAGATATTAGACTTTGAGCGGGATCAATGAGTGGAACAGGTTACCACGGGAGGTGGGGGGTTCTCCTTCAGGGTGCATTCCCACGAACGTATATCGGCTCGGTTTTCACGCCGAGCCGATATACGTTGTCCTCGTGTGCAGGGGGGGGGGGAGAGGATGGAAGAGCCAGGAGCAGGAACTGAGCTCCCGCCCCTCTGCACTATTTGCAATGGGGAGAGGTGGGGCGGGGCTAATTCTTGGAACTTAGCCCCGCCCCGGCTCTCCCCATTGCAAATAGTGCAGAGGGGCGGAGGGGAGGCAGAGAGGGGGCGGAGGGGAGGCAGAGAGGGGGCGGAGGGGAGGCAGAGAGGGGGCGGAGGGGAGGCAGAGAGGGGGCGGAGGGGAGGCAGAGAGGGGGCGGAGGGGAGGCAGAGAGGGGGCGGGAGCTCAGTTCCTGCTCCTGGCTCTTCCATACGTTCGTCTGAATGGAGCCACAATGGAAGTGTTCAAACAAAGGCTGGACAAAAATCTGTCTGGGATGATATGGTGGATCCTGCACTGAGCAGGGGGTCGGACCCGATGACCCTGGAGGTCCCTTCCAACTCTGCCATTCTATGATTCTATGACCACCGAGGAGCGGACGCTGCGAATACACACGGTCACACTACACAGTGATTGGGGGTCTGCAGGGCTTACTGAGGGGGCTACACCAAGTCACACAGCGGAGACCTCAGAACGGTGCGCTGCACACAGAGGAGACCACTGAGCAGCGGACGCTGCGAATACACACGGTCACACTACACAGTGATTGGGGGTCCGAAGTGCTTACTGAGGGGGCTACTCAGAGTCACACAGCGGAGACCACCGAGGGGCGGACGCTGCAAATACACATGGTCACACCACACAGTGATTGGGGGTCCGCAAGGCTTAGTGAGGTGGCTACACTAAGTCACACAGCGGAAACCTCAGAGGCCGCACTGCACGGAGCAGAGACCACCAAGGAGAGGACGCTGCGAATAGACACAGTGATTGGGGGTCCGCAGTGCTCTCTGAGGGGGCTACACCGAATCACACAGCAGAGACCTCAGGAGGGGGCGCTGCACGCAGCGGACACTGCGAATACAGTCACACTACATAGAGATTGGGGGCCCGCAGTGCTCTCTGGGGGGCTACAGGGCCCGCAGTGCACAGCTGTGAGGGGCTCCGGCGGCCCTGCACCAGAGGCCTGTGAGGGAGCAGCTGGCCCGCCGTCTCATCCGCGTTCCCGCCATCTCAGCTCGGGGAGGACAGGCAGCAGCCGCCATGTTGCAGCAGTGACTCCGCACATATCACACGGGCAGGAGGAGGAGGTGTGCAGAGATGGATAATAGAGCCGCCAGTAGGTGGCGGCAGGGAGGCCGCATCCGGGGGCCGGGGCGTCCCAGGAGCTGCGGGAGAGCGGCGGCAGGGGGAGAGGAGACAGAGGAGGAGGATGGAGATGCACGCCGCTGCTGCCTCAGCTCCTGACAACAAGATGGCGGCGGATCTATGCAGGCGGGGGCGGCGTGTGCCTGCGGGGCCGGGGAACGGCGCTCCGGCGGCGGACAGGCCCGGCAACCGGCTCATTCTAACCAGCGCGCTCCGCTCTGCACGCTCACCGGGGACGTTTGTGCCTAAAAGCTTCGGTTGCGGTAAGAGGCGGCGGAGGAGCTCCGCGCTACCGCTGAGGTGTCTGCCGGCCTCGGAGCGGCTCCTCGCACGGTAAGCGGCTGGCTCTCAGGCTGTGGCGTGCGGCGGCGCTTTTGTGTGTTTTTTGTGTAACTTCTCATGTGTTCCTTTCTTTACTCCTCAGATTTACAGCCGTCCCGTGAGCGGCCCGCCGTGAGAGGTGACCCGCGGCGCCGGCGGGAGGCTCTTTACTTCACAGTCGGAGATGCAAAGTGTGCGACAAGATGGCGGCCCGGCATTGTCTGCCGAAGAACATTACAGCTACGGAACAAGATGGCGGTGTCTCCTTCAGGCTGACAAGGAGAAAACAACGGCCACGTCGCGTGATGTGGGAGCCCGCCCCGTCTGAGCTCTGCTGCCTAGTAACAGCCAATAGCGTTGAGCAGCGCCTCCGAGTTCTGCCTGGTTCCAGCCAATCACAGAGGAGGTTTTCTTCGATGACGTGGAGGCCGCGCTGAGTCACTCGTCCTGGAGTCCTACGATGGAAAGGGCGCGTCCTCTTTCGCTGCTGCAGTAGTTGTGCTCAAGGCGGCCACTAGGGGCAGTCAAACAACGTGAGACCTGACGACCAATAGGAAACTACATCGTTTGGAGTGGGCGTGTAACATTGTGTTTGATGGGCTCATCGGCCAATGGAAGTGTTGGATCTATCAGAGGGGTTGGCCTTACTCAGCCAATCGTGAGCGGCTGCTGTGTTTATATAAGCCCGGCCTCAGCCTTCCAGGCGCCATTTCGCTGAAGCGAAGAGCCGGAGCTGGAAGGGGGAAAAGCCTGAAGTAGTTGGAGCCAAAGCGATCTCTACGCCCTCAGTCCGAGAGCGGGCGGCTACATAATCCGCATCCATCCGCATGGAGGCAACCCTAAACTCAGCGTTTAAAAGGTAGATGTGACCGGGGGGCGCTGCGGTACCGGACGCGGGCGATATTAGTACAGAAATGTATGTTATGTAGAAACTGCGGAATCCCCGCACCCACCCTCTCAATAGAGATGGCGTCTCCCTCCCCCTATCAACAGTGGTACTATCCGTCTCCATCGCGTCACCCACTACCTCCAGCCGCCACGGGCTTCACAGTAACAGCAACTGCCGGTAGTACTGCCGCCATAGCGATGTGTATTACTGCCCGGGCACGCGGCTCTGCAGTGCCAGGGGTCTGAGAGCGGCTGTCGAACGGTGTGTCCCGACGAAGGGAAGCGGCGGGTTACTGGGGGCAGCGGCCGCTCACGTGTGGGTGTCGGGGGGTGCACGGTCTCTTTACGGTGGGTTGTGGGGGCCTCGCGTGCCGTTACCGTGTCGCAGGGCTGTGTGCTTTCTTTGTGTAGATCCAGTGTTCTGCGGCTGGGGCCGTGGAGGGGGTCTGTGACACCACGTGATGTGATAGAGCGGTGACCGCCGGCACTCCGGGCTGTGAGGGTCTCCTGTAGTCGGTGAGGAGCCGCCATGTCTGCCAGCACTTGTTTATATGCAGTGAGGTGAGCGGGTCACGTGGTGTGATGTCACCGCCGGCTGTATATATTGTGTAAGCGGGGGAGGGGAGGAGTCTGCTGCAGAGGACAACCTGCGGGGAGATCTGAGGGCCTTATCTTACTGCCATGTATACATAGTGTGTGGTACAGGATGGGGGGCTGTCCCTGGGGGGCTTACAGATGTGGGAGGAAACCCCATAAACCTGTAGACTCTGCAGATGATTCTCCCCTCCAATAAATGTAATGATGAGGGGGCTCCCTGCAGACATCTTCGCCGTAGCCCCTAAACATAGTGGTGTTGGGGGGCTATGCTACAGGTGATTGTTCTCCGGACCCCCCTATACATAGTGGTGGTTGGTAGCTCCGCGGCATAGGGGGCTACGTTACAGGTGATTGTTCTCCGGACCCCCCCTATACATAGTGGTCGTGTCTGGTAGCTCTGCGGCACGGGGGGCTACGTTACAGGTGATTGTTGCCCATCTCCTGTTCTCGGGATATCCTATAAAGAGAACCTCTGAGGACATCCTGAAAACATGACCTGCTGGGGGGCCTGGGGAAACCAATTATAGATGGTCTCCCATAAAACAGAGATCCCTGTGACCCCCCTCAGTCTGGTGGTTCACTCCTCTAATGTGACCGAATGTGTTTGTAGTTCTGCCCGGGGGAGGGGTCCTCTGCTTTGTGCTGCCGGATGCATTGCATCAGCATGTCGTTTCTGTGTCAACCGCTTCTCTCTGCCCGCTGCTGCCGGACACCACGTTACATCATTAGCGTGTAGCTTCTCTGTGAGGTCAGGTAGGTTGCTCCAGGGTCACTTACTGAAGCCTTTGCTGCCCACAGGCCGCCTCTGGATATAAATCATGCTATAATGGGTCAGTCTGTGGAGGGAACCCCAGGAAAGCGCATCCGCAAGCCCTCCCTGCTCTACGAGGACTTTGAGGGGCCTAACATGACGTCCGGCGTCTACGGCCACAGCCCCCAAGTGAACCCTCCAGCTCCAGAGGTCAGCAATGTGAAGAAGGCCGGCCGTTCGACTAACCAGCTGCAGTACCTGCACAAGGTGGTGGTGAAGTCTCTGTGGAAGCACCAGTTCTCGTGGCCCTTCCGCCAGGCCGTGGATGCTGTGAAGCTCGGCTTACCGGTATGTTCCTGGGGGGGGGCGGTCTATCCAGCTGCTTGTACTGAGGGGTGTTGTTGGCACGGCCTGGTGACAGCTCTGGTTGCAGATGATTGAGTCATCTGGTGCTGTGGGGCGGAGGGTCCTACACCTATCACAGCTAAGAGGGTCCTCTGAGGTCATGACCTTTTTAGTCTTTCCGTGACTCCCCAGCCCCATCTCTACAACGCTGCGGGTGTCCCGGTGCGCGGTATATAATGTAGCCACAGCCCGATATCATGTGAATTGGTTGATTTTTCTTACTTTGAAATTGCAAATTTCCAATTGATACATTTTGCAGATCTGCCCATCCATGAATTTGTACAGGACCCCAACTGTGACAAAGTATATAAAGCTACACATACTGAGATGTCTTGGATTAGAAGTATGAAGGAAGGTACATTAAACTGGTAGGTGTCCTATTATTTAGCTTTTAGAATACAGTTATATTGTCCCGGCCCCCCTCGTGGCAAGCTTGTGTCCCACCAAACCTGGGCCGTACCCAATGGGGGGGAGCTGTGCTGCCATCGCAAGTACTAGCGGCACTAAAGGCTAAAAGTGGTGTGTGTGGTGATTGGTGTTACTCTGGCATTACCCTCGAGTATGTGACGGTCCTATTCAGAGTATCCCAGAGCTGTCATCAGGTTTGTGCACAGGAGCCGCCCTCCTCCGCAGAGTTTGTCACTCTTTCGGGTTTACCTTATTTTAAAGATGCAACATTGTATTTTATTCTGAAACTTTGCTAAAGTCCTAAAGACCGTTTAAAAAAACTTATCGCTGCTTTCCAATATGTTAATTTCCTCATATTTCTCTCGCTGTGGTGTTACAGGACTATCACAAAATCATAAAGCAGCCTATGGATATGGGGACCATCAAGAAGAGGCTGGAGAACAACTACTACTGGAGCGCGCTGGAGTGCATGCAGGACTTCAACACCATGTTCACCAACTGCTACATCTATAACAAGGTGTGTAGCGTCACCGCACAGGTAGAAAACCTTTACAATGATCGCCAGGAGCTGCCGCTGGCATCTCTGCTCCAGGGGACGTAGCATTACATTGCAGCTTTTCAGATGAATTGGTATCCATGTAATAGAGGTTTCCTTGAGACGGCCAGAATGAGTGGCTCCTTGAGGTGGGCACCGCATCTGTGCTATGTGAATTCCCTACTAAGGCATATTACAAGAGTGTCTTTGTGAAACACCTCTTTAAATGGGTACTTTGGGGAACTTCTTAAAGCTTCGATGGGGCACAATCACCATACAGAAGGATATTGGGTAGATACCATGTTTACAAATCATTATATTGATGAAATAGCTGGTATGGTCCTCCATCACATGGGACTGGTGCTCTGACTTAGAAAATCCTGCAGCAGACAAGAAATCGCTGTCATTAGGTGCGTGGTGCACACAGCATTAGTATGTGTTGTCAGTCTAATGCTGTGTCTTGGACTGAACGATCACCATTCAGAAAATTGTTCGAACGAGTAAAACTGAAAGATAATTGTTCAGCTTAAATGCAGCCAGCGTGAATTGCGCTTATTTTTATTCGTCCAGTTTCAGCCGGCTCACTTGTCTGGCAGTTTAAACCCCCATCAGTCAAGGGAATGTGAAACACTGACCGACAAGTGAGGGAGAACTGCAGGATGCACAACGAGGATTCTGCGGTCTCGGTGCGCGGATGAGCTGGTGATGACGTTACCAGGTTGTTTACTCTGGGCAAATGAGAATCATCCCATGTAAAAGGGGCATAAGATGCTACATCTGCTTTTATAAACCTGGGCTCCCCACATGAGACTGCTTCTGTAGGTCTCTAGGGATTAATAGGGAAAGCCACTTCCAGTCCATAGAGCAGAGGCTGGAGGATTCAAGTAGTCAAGCAGGGCCAATATCGCACGAATCTAGTCATCGGTAAGTATGTTACCTGCCCCAGTATGCTCTGTGTGTGACTTGTGCTCCAAGAAAACCTTTTCCTGTAGTGGCCCTTCTATGTAATATGCAGAGCATAGAACCATTGATGTCGGTTGTTCTTAATAGAAAACAGTTTCTGAGCTTCACGATACTGTGGTATGAGAAAGCTACTAGTCCAAATTGTAGAAATAATAACAGGAATGGCACATGCTGGGCAGGAGGGGTGGTATGATGTTCAGGAACCCCCTCCTTTAAGTGCAGATTCCAGCATCAAAGGGAAGTACACTCAGGCCCATGGAGGTACAATCCAAAGCTTTAATATAACAGGCAACGCATTTTGGTGCTTGCACATTAGAACATTTTTCAAGCAAACTGTGCTAATGTGCGAGCACCGAAGAATTTGAAGATCTAACCCTGTGGCGCATTCCTATTGTGTTTCCTGATTGATGTCGGTTGAGACACTATGGGGAAAACTGCATCTGGGACTCCTACGAATTGGCCATTTCAATGAGCTTGTGTCCCATGCGTGAGAAGACTTGTCCTGCGGAGTAATATAATCTTTATTTGTATAGCGCCAACACAGACAAACGAGACTTGGTCATAGCACAAAAAAGTTGCGCCAAGGTACACGCAGTTGAGTTTACACTCCTGTGAAGCCGGCCTTGGAGTAATCTTTTGCGTTATTGTATTAGAAGAATGCTAATTTAACCTGCATTAATCTGTTGTGCATCTTAAAGCCCACAGATGATATTGTGCTCATGGCGCAAAGTCTGGAGAAGATGTTCCTGCAGAAAGTGGCACAGATGCCCCAAGAGGAGCAGGAGATCCCCAACACCACCACTAAGAGCAAGCATGTGAAGTCGCCAAATACCAAGCCACCAGGTAAATGACTTTACACTTATTGTATGCTTCTTGTTAACTCTCGCAACTGAAACTAAGCTGACTTAATGACATTGGTTAGTTGTTACAGGTGGAATCACAACTGCACACCAAGTGCCGGCCATCTCCTCCATGTCTCAGTCCATGCTGTATCCAAGTTCTCCTGAAGTGCCCACAACAGTCATTAGTTTACCACATCCTGCGGTCCTTTCTAACCCTATACTGAAATCCATACCCTCTGCTCAGACGCTGCTGCCGCTTGTCCCAACCGCCACACAGCCTGTTGCTAAGGTAAGCATCAGTCTGGGAATGCTGCATGTTTCTTGGGACGTCTGGTAGTTTGTACTGTAGCCAAAGCTATTTTTTCTCTCTCCATAGAAGAAAGGGGTGAAAAGAAAAGCTGACACTACAACTCCAACCACCACCGCTATTATTGCCACCAGTGGAGATTCTTCCCCTCTAACTCCATCGGATAACAAACCTGCTAAAATCCCCGCCCGTAGGGAAAGCGGACGGCCAATCAAACCGCCTCGAAAGGACCTGCCAGACTCTCAGCAACATCAAACCTCTAAGAAAGGCAAGCTATCTGAGCAACTCAAATACTGCAATGGCATCCTTAAGGAACTTCTCTCCAAGAAACATGCTGCCTATGCTTGGCCTTTTTACAAGCCTGTGGATGCCTCTTCTCTGGGACTGCATGATTATCATGAAATCATTAAACACCCCATGGATCTCAGCACCATTAAGGTGGGTTGAGGGACAGCGGTGGCCACATGAATTCTTGTGTTAAGCACAGTCTTAATTAGCCTGAAAGCAGAAGTGGCTTTTATGTAGGTCACATCTTGGCTCTTGTGGTATTCACTGGCATTTTTCTTGTACAGAAAAAAATGGAGAATAGAGAATATCACGATGCTCAAGAGTTTGCTGCGGATGTCAGGCTTATGTTCTCCAACTGCTACAAGTATAATCCCCCAGATCATGACGTTGTGGCCATGGCAAGGAAACTGCAAGTGAGAATGATAACATGGATACTGTAAATGTATAGTTATACAGAATTGTATATATAGCTGAATGTCTGCATTATCTTCTCTCCAGGATGTGTTTGAATTCCGTTATGCTAAAATGCCAGATGAGCCAATAGCAGTTACTCCACCGACCACATCCACACAACTGGCTCCCTCCGACTCAAAGTCTTCGTCCGAATCTTCAAGCGAGACTAGCAGTGACAGCTCGGATGACAGCGAGAGCTCCGATGACTCTGAGGAAGAGAGAGCAAACAGACTGGCAGAACTTCAGGAGCAGGTATGTGCAAATAACTCTGCAGGGGGGTCTGCTCTGTCTAGTGTGGCTTGGGGTCTCTTGGCTTTTGTGGCTGGGTTGAATTTTTAAGCTTTTTGCTATTATAAGAATCATTTTAAAAAAACTCAAAACTTAGATTTATGAGCCTTAGAGTTATGGTGCAACTTTTGAAAGCTAAAACTTCACTTTCATGAGTAGATGAAAACCTTGTGGCTGTTTAGCATTCCTCTTATGTAGCAAGCCTGTCCCAGTCTGTTGCTAGTTAGCTTGAGGAAGGTCTACTCGACCGAAACGTCGCTATTGTTCTTTGTTATGGGGTAAATAAATACGTTTTTTGTATTTTTCTACATCCTGGATTGCTGCCAGTTATTACTCCCTTTATCTAGTCTGTTGCTAGTAAGTGAGTTCATTGGGTCTTTACAGTTTGTGGTCTGTTATTACGATGAGCTATCAATTATATCTGTGGATGGGAGGGGGTCAACTCTGCTCCCCCAAAGAGCAACTGTTGTGTGCCACCCCACAAGCATTGCATCCTCTTCATTGTTTACTAAGCACGGCTTCATACTTAGTAGCTGCTATGCCTGATGTATTCACTGCAGCCTCATCCCTTTTTAGTGAATAGAACTGACCTGTGCCTGGTATGACAGTTCTGTTCTATTTGCTGGAATGGGTTGAGGTTATGGTAAACTAATGCAAGGCCCGGCCGCTGCTAAAAGTACAGAGTTGTGAGAGTAGTAAACCATGAAAGGGGTGCAAAGTTTGCCAGAGTATCTCGGGGTCTTCAGTTTCAAACTCTAGTAAGGATAGGCTATTAGTTTTAAAGTGGATATCCCTTTAACTTTAGAATTAAAGAGTAACTGTTGGCTACTTGCTGCCATTGTCTGTAGTTTGAGCAAGGTCTGTTTCATTTTACCAGTGATGTGAAGCAAAGACTTCTGTATTCATGATATGCAGGTTTATGATATGTACAGTAACTAAGAGAAATCTGTCAATCAGCGGCTGGTGGGCTGTGGGAGCCTGCTTATGAATACATAAAGTGCTGACAGTATTAAATTGTGTTTTTGATAAAATGCCATAATTGTAAATAACGCTGGTCATAACTGCACGTGTGTCACAACTGCACGCTTCGCCGACGGGTTCCTGTTAATACAGTCTAGTTCTGCTGTAGTTGCTGGTGTGAATTCATATTTCTACTGTTCACAGCTTCGGGCCGTGCATGAGCAGCTTGCTGCTCTATCACAGGGGCCAATTTCCAAGCCGAAAAAGAAGAGGGAAAAGAAGGAAAAAAAGAAAAAGAAGAAATCTGAGAAGAAGAAAGTCAAAGATGATGATGAATGGAGATGCGGCAAAGCGAGAACATCGCAGAATAAAAAGTCCTCCAAAAAATCCACGTGTGGTGGGACCACGAACACAAGCAGCACAATCCCGTTACTGACAAAGTAGGTTGTCGTGAGTTAGTCTGCAAGTGTTGAAAGTTTTCTCTCCTCGCATAACACACAAGCTTGTTGCAGTTTTTGAATCTGTATGTATATCTTAACTTTTTTTTTTTCTTTTTCAGAAGCTCAAAGAAATCCTCATCGAAGTCTCTGCCTCCGCCCCCACCAGTCATGTATGACTCAGAGGAAGAGGAGGAATGCAAGCCCATGACGTATGATGAGAAAAGACAGCTGAGTTTGGATATCAACAAACTACCTGGCGAGAAGTTGGGTCGTGTCGTACACATCATTCAGTCCCGGGAGCCCTCATTGCGGGATTCCAACCCTGAGGAAATCGAAATTGACTTTGAGACTTTAAAACCTTCAACCCTTCGGGAGCTTGAGAGATATGTGATGTCTTGTCTGAGGAAGAAGCCAAGAAAGCCCTACAGTGAGTCTTCAATCCCCTTCTATCTTGTTTGGAATAATGGCATCTGTCACGTAGTGGGATTTTCTTCCTGTCGTATACAGTTTATTGATGCCCAGATCTTGCAATGTTTACACTTGCTATTGTAAATGGTGCGGAATACTGTAAAACATGCACACAGTGTTGTATGTTCTTATATATCCCTGAGGTCTCGACGGGCGAGGATGTCCAAAAGCTTCTATTATAGTATGTGAGTCTGGTGAATGTCATATGTGGAAGTGATGAGAAAGCTGCATTCCTGTGACAGATCATCTTTCATACTGTTGCACCTGCAGGATTATTGGATTCCTTTCCCAGAACTTCCACAATAGACAGTCAAGAGATTTTAACTAAAATGTTTAGCAACAATTGAGTAAAACAAGAATTCAGACTGGCGCTGCTGCCTTTTACACCAGGGACCCCATAGGTTTGGGTTTTGAGTATGACGCTTGCAGTTGAAGGGGATGTTCCGTGTTTATAACGAATGTTCTTGTTCTCTTCAGCTCCCCCTAACTCTGTGCTCTCTGCAGCACTTAAAAAGCCAGTGGGGAAAACAAAAGAAGAGATTGCTCTGGAGAAGAAAAGGGAGCTGGAGAAAAGACTACAGGATGTCAGTGGGCAACTAAACTCCACCAAAAAGCCACCTAAGAAAGGTAAGTGCTCGCTGGCGCTTATTTTTTTATAATGATGGAGAGGCAGAGATTTTCTTACCAAGGATAACTATAAAATTTCAAAAATCTATTGAATGGTTGTGGTCCAGGTGAGACCCCTGCCAGCACACCTTAAAGGGCTGTACCGTGATACTCCTTGTCTGTGGTGTATAGGCTCTATAGAGGAAGCTTGAGTCTATTCACTGATCACAGCTGAAGGGAGACTCTGCTTTGAGAGCTTCTGCACCTTTGACTTGGTAATGTGTAACTGCTCTGCAGTTTTGATTGCTGGGGGCCTAGATGTAAACTGTCGAGGTTGTTTGTTTTCATTATACTTTAGGCTCACGCAGACGGCTGGGTCGACACTCACTGCAAGAATTCTCGCAGTGACCCATGACCTGCGGCATCTCCTCCCCTGCTCTGCGCCGTGACGTTTTTGTGTGGAAATGGGACACACCGCAGTTTGTTTACTGCGCGAGTTTTCACGCAGTCAAATTGCAGCCGTCTGCATAAGATTGCATAAACTAATGCAATCCTATGGCAGTGTGCTCAGGCGGAAATTCTGCAAGAAATCCTGCTGTGCATTCCCCCTTTAACTGTATTCTGTTGCACTAAAAATAAAGCCTAATTCCTACTGCTTGCCTTATTTTGGAGGTTGCCATGCAGTTTATCACACCAGTCAAGTATGACTACAGTTATGGGTCCTGCACACTGGCGTCGTGATTTTTGCTAAGAAAAAAAAGGATTTATTTTTTTAATTCCTCCCCCCCCCCCCCCCCCCCCCTGTGATTTTTGAGCATCAGCACTACTTTTTCTTGTGAAAACATTGCTGTCGCTTGTGTTTTGTTTTTTTTGTTTGTTTTTTGTTTGTTTTTTTTTTTAAATCGTAGAAGTCAATAGTACTTTCTAATGTTAAAAACACATCACAAGGTTGTGCTTTGTGTTGTGATTAAAAAGGCGGCTCCATTGGGAAACCTAGGAGACAAAAAAAGCAAAACACAGAAATTTTTTTTTTCTCTCTCTCCGCGCAGCGTCGTGTGAAGAAAACCATTGAAAATAATGTTTAATAATTCTGCGTTTTTACATGCATTGTGATATAATATATATTTTATTTTTTCTTTAATTGCTAGTGTGGAGGCAGCCTTAGTGTAGTGCGTTAGTGAGTGCTCAATCAATGTTGCCAAGAATTTGCATATCCTGTTCCTTTTGTGACAATTTCAGCTGTGATTCATGTGGATTGTATGTAGCTCAGATTGCAAACAAGTTTTTGTATTCTTGTATGTGCATTAATACAGGTTATGCTTTTAATTTTTCGTGTCTTATTTAATTACATTTGTTTCTCCCCATTTTAACAGCCCATGAAAAGGTGGAATCGGCGCAGCCAGTTTCTGTCTCCCGCCTTAGTGCTTCCAGCTCCAGCTCGGACTCTGACAGCAGCAGCAGCTCCACCTCCAGCTCCTCAGATACAAGTGACTCGGAGTCGGGTTGAGGGGTATGTGGTCGGTGCTGCACCTTTCACTGAACCAGGGAAGGAAGGCTGGGTTTATGCTTTGTACCTGGTTCTACACGGATCTGCGGGAACAGAACCCTTATGAATCAGACTTGACACCCTTTTAGGGATAAACAAACTGAGGCCTTTGGATGTGTGATTTCCCTGCCTTTCTTTCCCACTGCAAGTGATGCACATAGACACTGCGGGGAAAATTCCTGGAGCATGAGGCATCGCCCTGGATATTCCATCCCTTTGTGGGTAGAAAGCATTATTGTGGGTGGGCAAGTGATAGGATTGATGCAGTGTCCTTATTTTATACTGTTTACAGCTTCTTGTGGAACGCACAGACACCTGGAAGAGACCTGGTTTTACTTGTCTCAGCACAGGGGCAATTTCAAGCCTGCCTCTGGTAGCTTCTGCTTTTTACAGCGTAAAGTTGACTCTTCAAGTATTCTGTTTTATTTTATTTTGGCGCATACTGGGGAGGTCACTCTGCCGGAGTATTGGCTCAGTCGTGGGAGTATTACTAAAGTGCACAGTGGGGTGGGGGAGGGGCTGCACGAGGAGCCAGAAAATTTTGCCTTCAAAATGTCTTAGAAGTTTAAGGCACTTGGATAAGATTTTATCCCTTCAGCCCTCCGACGCACGCAGTGTTCTGTCTGTGGACACGGCTCGCATCCAGACCACCTACAGAAGTTGTGTGAAGCCTTTCATGGTTGTATTTCTTTTTGTTTTTCCCATTTTGTATTTATTTTAAGAAAGAGAAGGAAATGACTTCTTTTTTTGTTTTATAATGTAAAATAATTACAGAGGGTCCCCGTTGATACAGGGGCCAATGTAGATGTAAGATTTTATAAACACTGTATATATCTATATATAAATATATCACAAGTTGCACAAGCGGCATGTTTCTCAATGTAAAGGGTGACTTTATTTTTTACCTGGAAGCAAATGGTTTTTATTTTCTTCCTCTTTGATTGTTTGTTTTTGTTGCTACGTTTGTCTCTATCTGTCTCTTGTATCTGTTCAAACCCTTTAGTTTGGAAACATGTAAATAAAGAAAAAATATACTTCCAAAATATACTGTTGTCTTTATTGTAAATTTATACAAATGTGCGCGAGATTCCCGAATCCTGGCAAGAGGATGAACTCCGGTTTGGTAAAGTGGAAAAATAACATGACTAATCTGCATCAGCGGGACTATTGCCATGCCAAGGTTATAGGTTGTTCCATCACATTCTAAGGTGGTTGGCTCATGGGGGAAAAAAAAATTATTTAAATACATTTTTGTTCCTTCAAGGGGACTTGAAGATGTGATCATTTGAGTGCTGGGATAATACACTGCATTATGTAGTGCATTGTACTTGGCCTATGACAACACCCTATTAGACTGCAGAAGGTGGGGCCTAATAGGTCGAATTACATAGACATGGAGACCTTTTGTTAGGTTTCTGGCTGCCATAGGACCCAGTTGGTACCTTGTCACATGCAGGGTGCCAATTAGTGACAGAAGGATCCTCCTGTCATCTACTTACATGCTGCAGTTACTACTATGGCATGTAAGGGGAGGGGGGGGGGGGGTGTTAAACTGCCAGGACCTGAGGTCTCTGCAGCTGGTGGTCAGAGCAGGAACCTCACTGTCAGTAGGCAACTAGGCCACTGCCTTTGAAAAGATAGATGTGCAGGTTAAAAACCCATAACGGAAGTCAGTAAAATGGCATATGGCTGTCACTAAGTCAAGTGCTTGACTTAAGTAGCATGAGAAAAGGTTTATAATGTACTGGAGCCTCTTTACACGCCAAGAATTGTCTTACAAGTGCAGGATGACAAGTAACACTTTCATAATTGCTGCATCTGACAGGATTGATCACTGGTAATCGCTAGAGATGAGCGAGTATACTCTCTAAAGGCAATTGCTCGAGCGAGTAGCGGCTGTCAGCGGAGGGAAGAGAGGGAGAGAGACATCTCCCCTCCGTTCCTCCCCGCTCTCCCCCGCAGCTCCGTGCCCGCTGCTGGCACCCGAACATGCAGTCTCGAGCGGGGAAGATGCTCGCTAAAGGCAATGCTCACTCGAGCAATTGCCTTTAGCGAGTATACTCCCTCATCTATAGTAATCACTACAAAGAGAGTCAGTAAGGGAAATGTGATGCTGACTAGCAGTCGCTTCTATGTCTGAAAGCATGATTGGTTCAGATGATTTGCCCCCTGCTCATGAGGCAACCGAATGTTCATAGCTTATCCTAGGTGGGTGGAAAGGCCTTTGGACCCTGCTATGTGTGCTGTTAAAGCTGTTTTAAACTGTCCTATGTAAATGAGGGAGATGAAACAATACCTTCACAGCGCCACTTATTGGAAGGCAGGAATCCCTAAGTCAGTGTTAGACTCTTATATACAAGGCTTGTAACAATGACCAGGAAAGCAAAGTAGGAGCCCATGCACAGACATCAGTTTCAGGGTTTTTGCCGCTCATCCCTGCAGTAGGAGTCTGACTTTGCTAGAGAGAGGGTTGGGAACGCTATCCTTTCTCCTTGGGGAGAGAACCTAGATGGTGAGTGAGGAGACTTAATAGGCCAGTTACGTTCCTCTGGGTAATATGCAAATAAGGGAGATGGAACAATATCTCCACAGTGCCACCTATTGGAAGGCAGCAATCCTAGGTATTGCTGCCTTCCAATATTTATTTGCATATTATCCAGAGAAGTGTAAATAACCTCAAGTCTCCTCACTCACTGTCTAGATGCTCTACCTAAGGAGTAAAGATAGCGTTTCTGAAACTGTGCTATAACCCAAATCATCCTATGAGAGTTGGGGGTCCAAAAGAGAGCCTGGTACCTACAGGCTGGTAAGTCACTTCAATAATCGGAAAAATATTTGAGTGGTTTATGAGAGGCGCCATCCTAGAATACCTCCTCACCAGCATGGGTCATGAGGGGTGATCATGTCAGACCAATGTGATCAGCTTCTACGATGAAGTAAGTTCTAGGCTGGACCTGGGAGAGTCTTTATCTCGTATGTCTAGATTTATCTAAAGCATTTGACACCGTGCCGCATTATAGGTTGATATATAAAAGGAGACAGCTTGGATTGGGTGAAAACGTGTATCTGGGTAAAGAACTGGCTCAGAGATAGAAAGCAGAGGGTGGTAATAAAGGATTCATACTCTGATTGGACTGTCGTTATTTGGGTGCCACAGGGTTCAATACTAGGCCCCACTGTTCAATATGTTGATCGACCTGATAAAGGGACTTCACAGTAAAATATCAATATTTGCAGATGATACAAAATTATGCAAGATACTTAATACAACGGAGGACAATGTGCGGCTACAAACGGACCTAAATAAGCTGGGGGCTTGGGCAGAAAAATGGCAAATGAAGTTCAATGTTGATAAATGTAAGGTTATGCACATGGGCAGGAGAAAGGATGTCACCAATATACACTAAATACACTGCTAGGGAAAAGTGATATGGAAAAAGACCTGGGGTACTAGTGGACTGTAAACTTAACTGGAGCAACCAATGCCAGTCAGCTGCTGCAAAAGCAAATGGTCTTGAGGTGCATTAAAAGAGGTATAGGGGCGAAGAATGAGAGCATTATCCTCCCACTATATAAGGCACTTGTCAGACCTCACATGGAATACTGTGTACAGTTCTGGTCACCGGTGCTCAGGAAGGATGTTGCAGTGCTTGAGGGGTACAAAGAAGGGCAACTAAATTAATACATGGAATGAGAGGACTGGAATACCCAGAGGCTATCAAAATTGTGATTCTTCACCCCGAGGAAAAAACCGGCTAAGGGGCGACCAAATAACTATGTATAAATACATTCAGCGACAATACAAGGATCTCTCCCATGATCTGTTTATACCCAGGACTGCGACGGTAACGAGAGGGCATCTGCTACATAGTATGTTAGGCCGAATGAAGAAAATGTTCATCCTGCTCAGCCTGTTTCAACCCCCTGTTGATCCAGAGGAAGGAAAAAACCGTCAACGAGGCAGAAGCCAATTAGCCTATCCAGGGAAAAATTCCTTCCTAACTCCATAATGGCAGTCAGAATAATCCCTGGATCATCCTTTGATAGTTCCTATCTGTCTGTAAGACCCGGAGATACAACCGGCTGGTCACCTAATGTTTATATCCTGTAATGTAGCGCTCTAGAAAGACATCTTGTCCCCTCTTAAAGGGGATGTCCCGCGGCAGCAAGTGGGGTTATACACTTCTGTATGGCCATATTAATGCACTTTGTAATATACATCGTGCATTAAATATGAGCCATACAGAAGTTATTCACTTACCTGTTCCGTTGCTGGCGTCCCCCGCCGCCATGGTGCCGTCTAATTTCAGCGTCTAATCTCCCGATTAGACGCGCTTGTGCAGAAGGGTCTTCTCCCTTCTCTTGGGTCTCGGCACGAGCGGTGTTCTGGCTCCGCCCCCTTCTACGCATCATCGCGTAGCTCGCCCCATCACGTGTGCCGATTCCAGCCAATCAGGAGGCTGGAATCGGCAATGGACCGCACAGAGCCCACGGTGCATCGTGGGTGAAGATCCCGGTGGCCATCTTGGCTGCAAAGAAGAAAGAAGCTGCAGAGACGGGATTCGGGTAAGTAAAATTATAATTTTTTTTTTATCACGTCCCTTGGGTTTGTCCCGCGCTGAACGGGGGGGTCTATGAAAAAAAAAAAAGCTCTTTCGGCGCGGGACAACCCCTTTAAACTCCTCTATGGACTGCTTTTACAGTAAAGAACACCCTTTTGTGTTGGTGATGATACCTGCTTTCTTCTAGACGTAGCGGATGCCCTCTTGATACCATCACAGTCCTGGGTATAAACAGATCATGGGAGAGATCCTTGTATTGTCCCCTTATGTATTTGTACGTCTAGAAGAAAGCAGGTTTCATCACCAACACAGAATGGGGTTCTCTACTTTAAAGGGGTTGTCCCGCGCCGAAACGGGTTTTTTTTTTTTATTCAATAGGTCCCCCGTTCGGCGCAAGACAAACCCAATGCATGTGTTAAAAAAAAACAACGTTTTGTACTTACCTGAATCCCCGCGCTGCGGCGACTTCTTCCTTACCTTAGTAAGATGGCCGCCGGGATCTTCACCCACGATGCACCGCGGGTCTTCTCCCATGGTGCTCTGTGCGGTCCATTGCCGATTCCAGCCTTCTGATTGGCTGGAATCGGCACACGTGACGGGGCGGAGCTACGAGGACCAGCTCTCCGGCACGAGCGGCCCCATTCACCAGGGAGAAGACCGGACTGCGCAAGCGCGTCTAATCGGGCGATAGGCGCTGAAATTAGACGGCACCACGATATTACAGGATATAGACATTAGGTGACCAGCGGGGTTGATGATCTCAAATGTTGATCCAGGGATTACTCTGGCTGCCATTATGGAGTCAGGAAGGAATTTTTTTTCCTCCAAATGAGCTAAATTGGCTTTTTTCTTTTGCCTTCCTCTGGACCAACAAGAGGGATGGAGGCTGAAGCAGGCTGAATTCAATGGACATTGTCTACATTCAGCCTAACATACTATGTTACTATGTCTGTGCTTCCCTTCACACCCATTTATCTCTGTGGGAGTTCTGGAAATGGTCTAGCAAAGGACACGTGGCGGTTTCCATAAATCCTGGCTGCTGTGTTAAACTGGGCCGGAAGTATATAGGGGGACGCCAGCCCTGGGGCCTATCTTCTGGCAGATAGGGGTAACGACATGACAGTCCCCTTCCAGTGTCTGTACAGGAGGTGATAAGTTCCTTTGTGCCCCTGGGACCACTGGCGGGAGCATCATACAGGCTTATACTTGACCATGACTGCACCATTAGGCTTTGTACACCTCCCTGTTGTGGTGCTGCTACATACTTTAATATTGAAGGAATGGCGTCAAAATAAGCTTTATATTAGAAAGAAAAATATACCAATAGGTTTACGGGCCCGACGACCACCAACCTGTGACCTACAGCATCCAGGGGCAGACTGCAGGGCTGACTTATTTCCTGCTCCATGGATCATGCAGTTGTGCAAATGGAGCCCAAATCGCACTCTGCAGGACCCCTCGCTGCCATTACTGACCTACCTGACTCATATACGTATAAGGTGTATATACCGTCAGTAACATCCCTCCCATAATGTGTGCGTGATAGAACTCACCGACTGTAAAGCATGTATGATTATAAAGTCCCAGAACACCCTAAGACTGGGCTCACACAGCACGGAAATCTCACGGAATGTCCACAGCGGGACCACACGAAAAGTTCTGCAATATTTCTGCAGCGGGAAGGCTGCTTCAAAACCTGCACCATTTTGTGCGGCTTTTCAGACTGTATTTCACTATGGCAATCTCTCCCCACAGAGAGAAGAGAGTCCGCAGCGGAAACCGTGCCAAAATGACATGTTGCAGATTTTGAAGGCCACGCAACCTGTCTGCAGCGGACTGTTGGCAGCATGTGACCGAGCTTTTTGCAAATCTCGTCCACTTTGCTGCTTAGTCTGTTTGTTGCGTTGTGAGATGCACAAATCTCACTCAAATATTCATCCTATTCATTTAAATCGGGTCATACACATGAGCAATGTTTCCCCGTATGGCACCTCAATGCTATGCAATAAACACATTGGAGCATATTTTGTCTTCCTGCAATATTGCCCATTGCTCTCTACGGCTGCTGCCGGCTTAATTAAAAGCAGTGGGAGAACTCAGCGATCCTCTGTGACAGCCGCGGCAGGGAATTCCTTCATCCCCTTGGGGAATCCCTTCAGCTGCAACTGGGGGAAAGGAATGCACTGACACTGCTGTCACAGAGGATCACAGAGTTCTCCCATTGCTTTCAATGAAGACGGTGCTGCTGCCACCCCATGGAAAACAATGGGATGAAGGGATTCCCCGCAGGAACGTGAGACTGTTTTCACATGAAAACGCCTCGCATACACAGCGCTTATACATGGTGGAAATACCCTCGCCCGTGTGAAACTATCCTCATAGTCAGTGACATCCCTCCCCTAGAAGGAGTAAAAATAAATTATATATACACACACATACTCATTATCAGTAACATCCCTCCCCTAGAAAAAGTCTATATATATATATATATATATATATATATATATGGAAAATTTTATGAAGCGGTGGTTACTTTAGAGAAACCGAGGAATAAAATCTGTATACACATAGGGGAGCGTTAGATTCTCCTCAGGCTACATATACCGATGTCCCTCTGCAAAATGTGCCGCCCCTCCCACTGTCCTCACTTTATACCCTTATAGAGAACACCCCTTTTTATTTTAAAATTTAGGCCCCCTGCACACAGGAGAAATTCTGCGTTGGGATTTCCCGGAGTATTTCCACCCCAGGATGCCTGGATAGGATTGCATTGCAAAACGCAATCCTATGCAGATGGCCATGATTTGTCCCCGTGAAAATACACACGGAAAACAAATCGCGGCATGCTTTATTTCTATGCAGGTCTCGCAGAGGCCACACAGTATATACACACACAGAGGGCAGGCAGATTCTCCTCAGTATTTACACACACAGAGGGCAGGCAGATTCTCCTCAGTATATACACACACAGTGGGGAGGCAGATTCTCCTTAGTATATACTGTGGCAAGTTGGGGCCACTTGCCTACAGATCGCTGACCTCTCAGACAGGAAAATGGCGCACCACACGTGCAGAAACGCTTACGAGACGTGAATTCTCTTTAAGACTGACGCCTGCCAGCATTTATTTCACAGCCAACAGTGTATACACAGTCCATGTGCAATCCTGTGTGCTACACCCACTGGGTCACCGCCACTACCCCACCCGAGGTGTCTAGAGGAAGTCTTCCTCTATCAGACGTGTCACGGTCCCAAACTGGTCCGCACGGATCAGGCTCCCAGTAACTGGTCCATACTGGATCTTCGGATTTCAGCCCTTCCAGCTCACCTGGGCTGTAGCTTCCCTCCTGAGTATGACAGGATCTACTTTTATGCGGCAATCACTGCTATGCAGTGGCTGTATATCCATCCAGAATAAAGGACTCAATATGAAGCACTCTTTGTGAGTAATACTCATCGGTTTTGCACCTTTGCTGCTGCTCCACTACTTTATATTTAGGATCTACTTTTATGTTGCTTCCTGCCACACTCAGCAGGTGTTAACCCTTTCTTTCAGATTAACAAAACAACCAGTAATCTGCACTCTCAGGCTCTCTACAGGCCACTCTTGCTACTGCCTTGCACCCCCCACCCAGCATATGACAAATTTTCATAAGCATTTTAGATCCCCCCAGGATCAAATACTTTCTGAACTATAACAAGGGGCCTATGCTGTCCCTCAACCTGCCATTGGTTTTTCACTTCATCTTCGGCTTCCTGCCTCGTGTTCTCAGACACTCAGGGAAGTACCTAAAGGCAAAAAAATGGATTATACCTACCTGATAATCAGGTTTCCAGGAGTCTCCACGACAGCACCAATTGAGATTGCCTCCTCCTGATAGGACAGGAACACACTGAGAGGTTAAAAGCTCCCCCCCTTCCCCACTTTCCTCAGTGGATTCTAACGAATTGCCGGGGTAGGAGCTCAACTTAAATTTTTTTTTTTTTCTTTTAACCGGGGTTTTTAAAAAAAAAATAAAATTATATTATATATATGTTTTTTTATATTATACTATATTGTTTCTTTTCTATCAATTTAGGGGGGGAAGGTACGGGTGCTGTCGTGGAGACTACTGGAAACCTGATTATCGGGTAGGTATAATCCATTTTTTCCCCAGTCGTCTCCACGACAGCACCAATTGAGACGTGCCAACTAAAGTTTCCCTAGGGTGGGATTGCTGCCGAGAGGACTTTGTGGCCGAAGGCCATGTCCTCGTCCTGCTGCACTTTTACCCTATAGTGTTTAACAAAGATGTGGGGTTTCTTCCAGACTGCGGCTTTGTATATCTGCTCGACCGAAGCTGAGCTATGTTCGGCCCATGAGGATGCTACTGCCCTTGTAGAATGGGCTTTAAGAGCTAAAGGGATTTCCTTCCCGAGGGCTTTATAGGACTCTATGATGGCCAGGCGGATTCACCTGGCTATGGAGCTTTTTGCTGCCTTGTTCCCTTTATTTGAGCCACTGAACTGGACGAACAAGTTGTCGTCCCGCCTCCAGTGGCTTGTCACCTCTATGTAGCCTAGGACTGCTCTCCTAACATCCAGGCAGCTTAGGGTTTTTTCTTCCTCGTTTTTAGGTTTACTAAAAAATGAGGGGATTATTGTGTCTCGGGACCTATGAAAATGTGATACTACTTTTGGCATAAACGCCTGGTCCGTTTTAAATACTAATTTGGTGTCCGAGGTTTCAGGAATGGGTGGCGAATGGACAAGGCCTGCAGCTCGCTAACCCGTCTTGCGGAGGTGATGGCTACTAAGAAAATGGTCTTGATAGTAAGCATTTTTATGGGTAGTGCTTCGATCAGCTCGAATGGTACCGTTGTCATGGCCCTTAGGGCCCAATTAAGGTTCCAGTCTGGAAAAAGATTTATGGGCCTAGGCCGTAATCTAGTTGCTGCTGCTAGGAACCTGTTGACCCATCTGTTGTCTGCGAACTTTGTGTCACATATGGCGCTAAGGGCTGCGACCTGGACCTTCAGGGTGCTTGGAGAGAGGCCCATCTCTAGGCCCTCTTGCAAGAACTCTAAGATTAGAGGGATGTCCAGGATAGAATCCCCGCGATCCCTTCCCTGTCTCCATGAGGAAAACCTTCTCCAAACTTTGTGGTAGATAAGGTGGGTAGTCTTTTTTCCGCTGGACATTAACGTTTCTACTACTCTCTCTGAGAATCCCTTCTCTTTTAGTGAGGATTCCTCAAGAGCCATGCTGTTAAGTGGAGCTTGTCTAGGCTCGGATGGCTCAGTGGCCCCTGCGATAGAAGATCTGTCCAGGTAGGGAAGATGACTGGGTCCTGGACGCTCAATGTTGCTACAAGACCGAACCAGCTTCTTTTGGGCCAGAAGGGGGTCACCAGGATTAGTGTGCATACCTGGGTTCTGAAATGTTGTAAGACTCTGGGGATCAACGGTATAGGAGGAAAGGCGTACACCAGCCCCTTTCCCCAGTCTTGGCCTAGGGCGTCTACTGCTGTCGGACGATCTCCTGGCCGGAGGGAGAAGAAATTGCTTACTTTGGCATTTTCCCTGGTTGCGAACAGGTCCAATTGTGGGGTCCCCCACTGGTTGATCAGGATTCTGAACGCTTTCAGGGAGAGAGACCATTCTCCTGGGTCTATTTGCCTCCTGCTGAGAAAGCCCGCTTTTTGGTTTAGCGTCCCCTTCAAATGGGTTGCCGTGATCGAGAGGATCCGGCCCTCTGCCCAGTGGAAAATTTTCTGTGCGATGTTTTGCAGAGCGGGAGATCTTGTGCCCCCTTGGTGTCGTATATGGGCGACCGCGGTGATATTGTCTGACAGTATCTTTAAATGCTGGTCCCGTAGCTTGTTCCCTAACTGCTGTAGGACCTGCCATACGGCCTGTAGTTCCCTGTAATTTGAGGACTGTTCTTTTGTCCTTTGAGGCCATGGGCCCTGAAAGAACTGGTTCCCCACATGCGCTCCCCATCCCCAGGCGCTTGCATCCGTTGTGATGCGAGTGGCTGGGTTTTGTAGCCAATGAACCCCTCTCCGCAGATTCTCTGGGGATGCCCACCAACGCAGGCATGTTTTCACCGCGCTTGGAATGTACATTCTTGTCCCTAGAGAGGACTGCTTTTTGTCCCACGTGGATAGGACTGGGGCTTGCAGGGCTCTGGTGTGAGCCTGGGCCCATGCCACTCCTGGAATGCATGAAGTCAAGCTTCCCAGGAGAGACATGGCTTCCTGAATTGTGCATAATCGTCTCCGTAAAAAGGTTTTGACTAGCCGTCGAATTTTTTGTATTTTCTCCTCGGGTAGGCAGGAGCATTGCGATTCTGAGTCGAGCGTTATATCCAGAAACGTTTTCTGTTTGTCGGGATCTAGGCTGGATTTTTCCCAGTTTATGATCCATCCTAAGGATTGGAGCAGTTCTAGCACTATCCTCAGGTGTTTCGTTAGGAGTTCTCTGGACTCTGCTATTATTAAAATATCGTCCAGGTAGGGTACTATTAGGACCGACTTCTTCCTCAGGTAGGCGGCTACCTCTGCCATAATTTTGGTGAAGATTCTGGGTGCCGAGGAGATCCCGAAGGGCAGGCATCTGAATTGATAGTGCTCTATTCCTTTGCCCATATCCACTGCGAACCATAGGTATTTCCGGGACCCCTCGTGGATCGGTACGTGGAAATAGGCATCCTTTAAAATCGATGGATGCCATGTAGGCTCCTTTGGGACTCAACTTTATCGTTGAGGAGATGGACTCCATCTTGAATTTTCTGTATCTGATGCAGGTATTCAGAGGTTTCAGGTTCACTATCATACGCTGTTTCCCACAGGGTTTCCTTACTAGGAAGAGCCTGGAATAATGGCCCTGGGTTTCCTCGTTTTGCGGTACGGGGGATATTGCATTTAGTTGTTGCAGGTCCCCAACGCTTTGCCTTAGTAGGTGTAACTATTGTTTGGAGCCTCCCGTGATAATGAATTTTCTTCTGGGGAGGGACACCAGCTGTATCCGGTATCCCTGCTGTAAGATCTTTGGGATCCATGGGCCTTCGAAAATCGCGGCCCCTTGATCCACAAAGCCCCCCAGCCTTGCCCCTATGGGGATGGTGTCAGGGTCTCTGCTTTGGCTCCCCCTGGTGGGGGTTAAAGAGGATGTTCCTTCCTCTGCCCCCCTTGGGGTAACTCCAGCGGCCTGTCTTGCCCTTGCCTCGGTAGGCCTCTGGCTGTTGCCTTGGGGCCCGGAAGAAGGTCTTCCCTCTCTGTGGCTTTTCTTCTGGGAATCCCTTCTTTTTGTCGGCCGCCTTCTCTAGAGTCTTGTCAAGGTCCGGTCCGAACAAAAACTGGCCGTAGAACGGGAGGGCGCATAGCTTATTTTTTGAGGCTAGGTCGCCTGACCACGATTTCAGCCATAACACTCTTCTGGCTGAGTTAGACCGGGCTGTAGCTGTCGCCGAGAGTTTGACAGTTTCGGCCGCGGCGTCCGCTAGGAAATTTGTTGCCATACGCAGGATCGGAAGGGAATTTAAGATCTGTTCCCTCGGCGTCTTATTGGTTAGGTGTAGCTGTAGCTGTTCTAGCCATACCCCCAGAGTTCGCGCCACACAAGTGGCTGCGATCCTTGGCCTAAGTATGTTTGCCGCTGCCTCCCATGATTTCTTTAGAAGGCCCTCAGCTTTGCGATCCATGGGATCTTTTAACTGTGCGGCTCCACTCTTTTTGGATTATTTTGGTGATATTCTTGTGGACAGGGAAAGTATGCTTACGCCTCTCCCCTAGTCCCCCAAATATCTCATCTTGTAGGGTACGTGGTTCTCTGGGCTCTTCCATTTTTAGTGTAGCCCTGACTGACTTAATCAATTCCATTAAGTCGTCCTGATGGAATAAGTATTTTTTGTAGTCCTCCTAATCTGAGGACTCCTCGGCCGCCTGTTCCTCTTGCTCCGACCCGATAGAACTCTGGGAGTCGGAAGGCTCGTTAGGAACATACGCCCTTTTCTGGCGTTTCGCTGGCGGCGCCAGCTGTGACGTTAGGGCTGATCTAACCTCTTCTTTCACCAGCTTCCTAACGTCCTCCCGATTCCTCTTTAACTAGCCTAGCTACGCATGCCTTGCATAGAGGCCTCTGGTACGTAGCTGGCAGTTTTATCCCGCATTTTCTGAGTTTTGTTCTGGGGGGGATGTCTTTTTTATCCCCCTGACAAATAAAGCATTTTTGCGGGTAAATATGCAATTTTCCATACACAATACAGTGGATATTTGCATTGTATTTTTTGCTGCACTGGCTACTTACGGCCGCTGAGGCTGAGGTTTCAGCTGTCTCTGGGGCTGGAGCACTCATTACTATACCGGTGCTGCAGACACCCTGCGACCTGTAGTGCTGGTTTGTTCTGGCTTCTCTCAGGTTCCTATTTTTTTAAAATTTTCGCGCTCCTGCGCTAAGCCCCGCCCCCTCCACTCCTGATGCAGACGTGATGATGTCATCGCGCTGGACACGTGACGCGGCGCCCCGCCCCTCGCCGTCGAAGGGCTTCCTGGAGCACCGCGCTCTAACTTCTGCAGGGAGGATGAGGGGGACTGAGGCTCCCGCTTTGTACCCCCCATGGGCCGCCGCGGGAGGAACCTGGCCCGGGGGTTACCACCCCATGTGGCGTCCCGGGAGTCGTCTGGCTTGGAAGGGAGGACAGGCTGAGCCACTGCCCTCCGATCTGCCTGTAAGTAATCCTGGCTGGCTTCTCCACCAGCTCCTCTCAGAGATCCTGCCTCCTGGCAGGATAGGAAGACACTGAGGAAAGTGGGGAAGGGGGGGAGCTTTTAACCTCTCAGTGTGTTCCTGTCCTATCAGGAGGAGGCAATCTCAATTGGTGCTGTCGTGGAGACGACTGGGGAAAAAAGAAATATGGGCTCACCTCACCAGCAGTATCTTTCAGTGTTGCAGGGAGATCTGAGATTCAACAGGAGCTCCGTCCTCAAGCAGCCGATGGCAAATGGCTAAATTCCATATAAATAAAAATAGAAGTGGAGAGGAGCTGCTACCGTTAAAAAAATTTCATTCTTTATTGAATAAAAAAAAAAAAAAGTACCTCAAGGCTCAGGGGCCCAGATGCAAAAGTTCAGCTCGGCCCCCGCCCGTCACGGGGCTCCATCACACACTCCTCCGTAGCCATACCTAGATCATGCTGCATACATGACCTGCCCCTTGGCGTAATCTTTCCTCGGCATTGCGATCGGCGCTATGCAATGTATAGCGCCGATCGCAAAAAAGTAAACAAAACTGCAAAAAAAGTGACATATTCAGCTGCTCTGATGGATCGGATCCATCGGAGCAGCTGAAACTACTTACCGAGGTCCACCGCACGGCTCCCCGCTGTCCCGATGCTCCGGGCCCCGCAGCCGTCCTTCTGCGCATGCGCGCCAGGCGGCATTACGTCAGCCGCATGCGCAGAAGGCCCGGCGGCGCGGGAAATTTAAAATCTCCTGGCTCCCGGCTCCTGTAGGTAGCCGGGAGGCAGGAGATGTCAGCGGGGACTGCGGTGAGCGGTTCCCGGTACCGCGATCGCCATTATCCAATGGATAATGGCGATCGCGAAAAAGTTAAAAAAAGTTAAAAAAAAGTAAATGTTTCAGCTGCCATCATGGATCGGATCCATGAGGGCAGCTGAAAATACTCACCTCCATCCTCCACGATGTCTCCGGTGATCTGGAGCCGCCACGGGCTTCTGCGCATGCGCGCCGAGGGGGAAATGGCGGCGCATGCGCAGAAGCGCCGAAGCGCCGCGAAATTTTAAAATCCCCTGTCTCCCGGCTACCTTCAGTAGCCGGGAGACAGGAGATGTCACCGGGGACCGCGGAGTGCGGTTCCCGAGCACGCGATCGCCGGTATCCAACGGATACCGGCGATCAAAAAAAAGTTGAAAAAAGTTGAAAAAAGTTGTAGTTTCATCTCCCCTCATGGATCCGATCCATGGGGGGAGATGAAAATGCTCCCCCAAGGTCCCCAAAAGCCCCCCCAAAGCACAGGGCATTACCCTCTACTGCGCATGCGCAGTAGAGCCTAAGGCAGAAGTTGCCTTAGGCATAGTTACTTGCAGGGACCAAAGTAATTGGTCCCTGCTGACATGGGTGGCTGTGATAAACCTATCACAGCCACCCATGTCTTTTGTTTAATAAATATGGCACACAGTTAGTCCTGGTATCTCTCCCCTGTCACTGAGAGTGATTTGTGACAGGAGAGAGATAGCTGAGAAAAATCGTGTGCCATATAGAGAGTTAAAAAAAGAAAAAAAAACCCCGTTATAACCCGCCTTCACCTTCCCTTATACCCCAATTACCCTATTTTATCCCTGTCCACTTTTTTGGGGGCTATTTTTTTTTTTTTACCCCCATTAAAAATTTTTTTAATAAAATGCAGCGTAGGCGCTACACCACCGAGCAAGCGTACGCGCTGCTCATCGCTTCAAGCTCCGGTAGCGATGCTACCAGCGAGTCGGAGGAGGAGGAGGTTTTTTTTGAGAGTGACAACTCTGCCTCCAGCGCTATGGAGGTAGAGGAAGTCGCTGGGGCAGCGGGGCCAAGTTATGCGGCGCCCGCCACTGTGTGGAGTGCCGCAAGTTTGTTTGCGCCCCGCATCCCAGAATTTTTAGCGGCTCCAGGCGTTAATCTGGACGTCGCAAATTTCACCCCGTATCATTTTTTTAATTTATTCATTACTGACGATGTGCTGCAGTTAATTGTCCAGCAGACAAATATATACGCTGGACAATACGTGACTGCGCACCCCACGTCGGTTTATTCCGTGATGTGGACCGCCGTAGATGTCCCTGAGCTAAAAAAATTTTTGGGACTTATTTTACTAATGGGACTCGTAAAAAAGTCATCAATACGGTCCTATTGGTCCACGAGCGCCATTCACGCGACGCCCGTATTTGCGTCGATAATGCCCCGACGCAGATACGAAAACATTCTGCGTTTTCTTCATTTTGCGAATAATACGCAAATCCCCCCAAGAAGTGACCCAGCATACGATAGACTGGGCAAATTAAGGCCCCTTATATCGCTATTAAGGGACGCCTTTAAAAACATTTATACCCCCAAAAAAAATCTGGCGGTGGATGAATCTCTGATGAGTTTCAAAGGGCGTTTATCTTTCCGCCAGTTTATTCCCTCAAAGCGCGCAAGATACGGCGTCAAGCTGTACAAAATCTGTGAGAGCGCCACAGGTTATACTTGCGACTTTTTTATTTACGAGGGCAGGGATCGCCAATTAAACCCCCCCAACTGCCCTGAAGACATTGGCATCAACGGGAAAATTGTGTGGGAGCTCGTGGGCCCTTTTTTAAATAAGGGGTACCACGTATATACTGACAACTATTATACGAGCGTCCCCCTTTTTAAAGCGTTACACGCCGCAGGTACAGGGGCCTGCGGAACTATCCGTAAAAATAGGGTAGGATTCCCACAGCCCCTTGTTTCCAGGCGTGTCGACAAAGGCGCGTCTTACGCACTGGCCTATGACCCCTTGCTGGCAGTTAAATGGCGTGACAGAAAGGACGTTTTTATGCTGTCCACTGTGCACGCAGACACCTCCGTTACAGTTAGGGAGAGGGGGGCTGCAGCGGAGAAAATTAAACCGGTCTGCGTCACAGATTATAATAAATTCATGGGGGGCGTCGATCTGTCAGACCAAGCTATACAGCCCTACCTTGTAAAACGTAAAACGCGAGCGTGGTACAAGAAGGTAGCCATCTACCTTATACAGATGGCTACATATAATGCTCACGTGATTTATAAATCGTCTGGGGGCACGCTGAGCTTCCTCCAATTTCAGGAGGAGCTCGTAGAAAATCTTTTATTTGGGACCACCGCACCACAAAACGCATTGCAATCGGAGGAGGTGCGGAGGCTAACGGAGCGTCATTTTATGAATCCCATCCCCGAGACTGCGAGCAAAAAATACCCCCAAAAAAAGTGTCGCGTCTGCACTAAGCAAGGGAGGAGGAGAGATACGCGTTTTTATTGTCCCACGTGCCCATCCCACCCTGGCCTTTGTAATTACCCCTGCTTTGAAATTTACCATACAGTTTTACATTATTAATTTTATTTCACATATAAAAAACGCCAAAAGGGTGTGTGGGTGGGGTGGGGGTCTTTTTAGGGAATCAGTTTTACTTTTATTATTAGTCCGTCTCCCCAGTTTTTCCTGCTTGAAACAAAAAAAACGGTCCTAAAAGTGTCAAATTTGGTGAAAAAAATGAAATCACATTTATATTTCACTCACATTATAATTATTTTAAAAAATAAAAATGTAGCGTCAGAATGCCCAGTACACCCCTAGATAAATTAACTAAGGGGTCTTGATGTCAAAATTGGGTCACTAGTGAGGGGCATTTTATTATTTTGGCAGTTTACTATCTCTACTAGTGTGCAATGGGCCCTGTAAATTATTCAGTTGCGCCCTAAAATCAAACGGGTGCTCCATACACTATAGGCCTAGCCATGCGCCCTCTAAGAAAATTGGGGCTACAATGGGTATGTTTCTGAGCAAAGGACAAACAGTGGTATCCATTTTGGGGTGCAGGTCTTTATTCATATATGTGCTGTACAAAAAAAAATTCGCTTTTAAAATGACAGAATTACCAAAAAAATGAAAATCGTAATTTTTTTCTTCTGCTTGGCTTAGATTCATACAAAAACCATGAAGTCAAAAAAGACATTGTACCCCTAGATAAATTCGTTAAGGGGTCTAGTTTTCAAAATGGGGTCACTTGTGGGCGTTCTCCATCGTTTTGGTCACTCAAGGGCTCTACAAGTGTACAATAGGGCCTAAATCTCATTCAAGAAAATTTTCTGTTCGAAAAGTCACCGGTTGCTCTTTTCATTTTGGGCCCCATTGTGCATTCAGACATAAGATCAGGGCCACAATGGGTATATTTCTGAAAACAGGACAAACAGGGGTATCCATTTTGGGGTGCAAGTCTTTATTCATATATGTGCTGTACAAAGAAAACGCTTTTAAAATGACAGAATTACCCAAAAAAATGAAAATCGTATTTTTTTTCCTTATGCTTGGCTTAGATTCATTCACAAACCGTGAAGTCAAAAAAGACATTGTACCCCTAGATAAATTCGTTAAGGGGTCTAGTTTTCAAAATGGGGTCACTTGTGGGCGTTCTCCATCGTTTTGGTCACTCAAGGGCTCTACAAGTGTACAATAGGGCCTAAATCTCATTCAAGCAAATTTTCTGTTCGAAAAGTCACCGGTTGCTCTTTTCATTTTGGGCCCCATTGTGCATTCAGACATAAGATTAGGGCCACAATGGGTATATTTCTGAAAACAGGACAAACAGGGGTATGCATTTTGGGGTGCAAGTCTTTATTCATATATGTGCTGTACAAAGAAAACGCTTTTAAAATGACAGAATTACCAAAAAAATGAAAATCGAAATTTTTTCCTTCTGCTTGGCTTAGATTTATTCAAAAACCGTGAAGTCAAGAAAGACATCGTACCCCTAGATAAATTCGTTAAGGGGTCTAGTTTTCAAAATGGGGTCACTTGTGGGGGTTTTCCATCGTTTTGGTCACTCAATGGCTCTACAAGCATACAATAGGGCCTAAATCTCCTCCAAGCAAAATTTCTGTTCCAAAAGTCACCGGTTGCTCTTTTCATTTTGGGCCCCATTGTGCATACAGACGTAAGATTAGGGCCACAATGGGTATATTTCTGAAAACAGGACAAACAGGGGTATCCATTTTGGGGTGCAAGTCTTCATTCATATATGTGCTGTACAAAAAAAAACTGCTTTTAAAATGACAAAATTACCAAAAAAATGAAAATCGGAATTTTTTCCTTCTGCTTGGCTTAGATTCATTCAAAAACCGTGAAGTCAAAAAAGACATTGTACCCCTAGATAAATTCGTTAAGGGGTCTAGTTTTCAAAATAGTGTCATTTGTGGGGGTTCTCCATCGTTTTGGTCACTCAAATGCTCTACGAGTGGGCAATGGGGACTAAATCTACTTCAAGCAAAATTTCTTTTCGAAAAGTCACCGATTGCTCCTTTCATTTTGGGCCCCATTGTGCATACAGACGTAATACTAGGGCCACAATGGGTATGTTTCTGAGCACGGGACAAACAGGGGTATCCATTCTGGGGTGCAAATCCTAATTTTCATGTGTACTATAGAAAAAAGTCCTGTCTTTAAAATGACATATTTGCAAAAATATGAAATTTTAGTTTTTCTCTTCTAAATTGCATTGACTCCTGAAAAAAAACTGTGGGGTTAAAATACTCATGGCACCCCTCAGTGAATACGTTAAGGGGTGTAGTTTTTAAAATGGGGTCACTTGTGGGGGTATCTATCATTTTGACTCCTATGAGCCTTTCCAATCTTGGCTTGGTGTAGGAAAACAAAGTGTTCCTCAAAATGCTGAAAAGTAATGTTAAATTTGTACGTCTCCTAAATGGTTAAAAAAAACCAAAAGTTTTTCCAATGTGCACCCAAAATAAAGTAAACTGATGGAAATATATATCTTAGCAAAAATTTCTATATTATGTTTACACATTTTTGAGATATTGCAGTTGGAAATGTGAAAAAATGACGATTTTTTCAAAATTTTCCCTATTTTGGCGCTTTTAATAAATAAACACAAATTCTATTGGTCAATTTTTTCCGCCTAAATGAAGTACAACATGTGGCGAAAAAACAATGTCAGAATCGCTTGGATATGCAAAACCTTTCTGGTGTTTTTCCATGTTAAAGTGACACATGTCAGATTTGCAAAATTTGGCCTGGTCATTAAGGCGCAAACAGGCTTGGTCACTAAGGGGTTAAAAAGCTCTGTCAAACGCTGTAACCTGTGTTCAGAAAAGCTGCTTCGAAATTCCGGTAAAAATGCCACAATTTCAAGCTGCGTTTTCCAAACACGTGTGAGAGCGGCCTTAGGGTGTGTTCATGTTTTTGTTGTACTTTAGAACCACAATTAAGAAAAACACATTAAAAAACCTGCATACAGTATTTAAAGACCACGTACGTTATTAAGGAGCTGCAGACACAATTAAAAACTGCATGTGGTTTTTTGATGCGTTTTTTAATTGTGTGTAAAGGGTGAAATTATACACAGTAAATCCAGGGAGATGTGTAACTTATACCAGCGATAGATAGATAGATAGATAGATAGATAGATAGATAGATAGATAGATAGATAGATAGATAGATAGATAGATAGATAGATAGATAGATAGATAGATAGATAGATAGATAGATAGATAGATAGATAGATATGAGATATCTAGGAGATAGATAGGAGATTATCTATCTATCTATCTATCTATCTATCTATCTCCTATCTATCTATCTATCTATCTATCTATCTATCTATCTATCTATCTCATATCTAGATAGATAGATATGAGATAGGATATAAATAGATAGATAGATAGATAGATAGGAGATAGATGATAGATAAATAGATAGATACATAGGAGATAGATAGATATCTATCTATCTATCTATATATCTATCTCATATCTAGATAGATAGATAAATATAAGATAGATATGAGATAGATAGATAGGAGATAGATATATAGATAGATATGAGATAGATAGATAGATAGCTAGATTGATATATAGGTATGAGATAAGATATAGATACATAGATAGCTAGGAGATAGATAAATAGATACAGAGATACACACACATATATGCACATACCTCTGGGCCTACTTCTCCGCCATCTGACAGCAGCAGCACAGGCAGATGCAGCAGCTTCCGTTCAGCAGGAGGCAGGGGCATCATATCATCACTGTGCCCTGCCGACCCATGTGACTGCCTCCCTCCTCCTCCCCCCCTGCTCTTCCGGGCTTCCTCTTAGGCTGGCCGTTCTGCCTGCCGCATGATTAGAGCCTTGCTGCAGACAGAACGGCCAGCCATTATTACACTGAATGTGCATATGTGTATGGCAGAGGGCCCCCTGAGCGCAAGGGCCGGGTCGCCACTGCGACCCCTGACGCTACGCCTATGCAGACACTACAGACATAGCTTTGACGTTCTCCTACTGTCCTGACTTGACAACAACATCTTGCTGTAGTTTTCCCAAGATTTTTGCTGCAGCCTCTTTTCCAAGCTTAACTTCAGCTGCTTCACCTTTTGCCTTCTCTTTGGCACTTTTCACTGCTTTTCTCTCATTCTTACATTTCTTCAGCAAGATCTGCTCTTTCACTCGCTGTCTGAACTGGGCCCTAGACCTCTCTAGTCTCTGAACCTTACCTTCCACAAACACAACTATTTGACTCCCAGAGTTTCACTTTTGCATTTAATTTCTTTGCAAACTTTTGAAACCCCACTTTTTCCTCTGACACCCTTTCAGGGTGCGCGTTATGCTTAGTGCTTCAGTCTTTCTTAATATTTTCCAACAGGGTCTCCATTCCTGCTACCGGTTGTTGGAACACAATTTTGAGTTTTTCCTGTATTCGTGTTCTTTTTTCAGCGTTTGTCTTGGCGCTAACCCAATCTTGTTTTTCCGTGTTTACCTACTTGTTGATGAAAAAGAACGGCTTTTTAGCAGACAATGTTTTCTCCTCAGTAAGGCCTCCCTTACACAGGAGTTTGCAGAAACACAGTGTTTTTCCACGCTGCATTTACTACAGATTCTGCCTGGTTTCAGCAGCGCTGGCATGTGTTATGTCAGCATTTTGGCTGCATTTTCAGCAAGGTTGCTGATTTAATTAAAAAAAAAAAATTATATACACACACACCTAGCAGGTGAAGCCGCTGTCCCCAGCGCCGCTGTCGGGACCTTGTGAAGCCGGCAAATTGCTGCGATTGGCTGAATTGGCTAAGACGATCAGAGCCAGCACTGAATGCGTTCGATCATAGCCATTCAATGAATGATTGGACATATCCAGCGCTAGCTCTGATTGGCTCAGTCGGCTATCACTCAGCTAATCACAGCAATCTCTCGCCGGAGTCAGGAATTTAGAATCTCTGTTACCAGTGAAAGTTCCTCTGAAGGCTGACAAGTCCTGAGAGCGCCGCAGAGACAGCGACATCACCTGCAAAGTGAGTATTATTTTTCTTGTTCTTTTTGACTCAGGCAGTGTAGCTAGGGCGTTTAGCGCTGCCAAAAGGGCGGTACCAAGTTGTGCTGCATTTTCGGCAGCGTTGTAACCACTGCTCATTCATTTCAATGGGCGACAATGGCAAAAAATAGAACATGCAACACTGTCAAAGCGCAGCGTTTTCAGCCTTGTGTGAGCAGCCCCATTTAAATGAATGGGAGCCTAGTACAGTGTTTAACCCCTTAACGACCGCCCCATCGCGAAACTACGTCCTGCTGTTGCAGGACGTGTATGAAGGGAGGTATCGGCGCTATCTCCCTCCATACAGCGCGGGCATCAGCTGTTTATTACAGCTGACACCCGCGGGCAATAGCTGCGCTCGGCCGTTCGCGGCTATTAACCCTTTAAATGCGGCTGTCAATTCTGACAGCGGCATTTAAATCCCCCGAACGCTGTTCGGGGGTCCCGCACGGCCCCCCCGCGGTGAGATCGGGGGAGCCATGCAGGTGTCATGGCAGCCGGGGGCTTAATGAATGGCCCCAGGGCTGCCTTAGCAGACTGCCTATCAAGCCATCCACACAGGGTGGCTTGAAAGACTGCCTGTAAAAAAGCAGTATGACGTAATGCTATAGCATTACGTCATACTGCAGGAGCGATCAAAGCATCGCATGTTAAAGTCCCCCAGGGGGACTTCAAAGTAATGTAAAAAAAAAAAATCAATAAAGTTTTTTTAATTGTTAAAAAAAAAAGTTATAAAAGTTTAAATCACCCCCCTTTTGCCATATCCATTATTAAAAAATCAAAATCATAAAATAAAAATATGTATTTGATATCGCCGCGTCCGTAAAAGTCCGATCTATCAAAGTAATGCATTATTTTTCCCGCACGGTGAATGTCGTCTGAAAAAAAAAAAAGAGAACGCCAGAAATACACTTTTTTAGTTACCCTGTCTCCCAGAAAAAACGCAATAAAAAGTGATCAAAAAGTCGTATGTATTCCAAATTGATACTATCGGAAACTTCAGGACATCCCACAAAAAATGAGCCCTTGCTCAACTACATCGGCGAAAAAATAAAAAAGGTATTGCGCACACAAAATGACCGCAGAAAATAATTGAAAAAAATTAAATATCTTAAAAAAAAATAAAAGTACTACAGCAAAAAAAATACTATACAAGTTTGGTATCGTAGCAATCGTACTGACCCATAGAATAAAAATATCAGGTTGTTTTTGTTGCAATTTGTGTGCTGTAGAAACAGGACGCACCGAAAGATGGTGGAATGTCGTTTTTTTTTCCATTTCTCTCCGCTAAGAATTTTTAAAAAGTTTTTCAGTAAATTATATGGTACAATAAATAGTGCCATTGAAAAATACAACTCATCCAGCAAAAAACAAGCCCCCATACAGCGACGTCAATGGATAAATTAAGGAGCTACGATTTTTTAAAAGGGAGTAGGAAAAAACAAAAATGGAAAAAAGCAAAAAAGCTCCGTCACTAAGGCCTCCTTCCCACGAGCGTGACGGGCTCCGCAGCGTAATATTACGCTGTGAAGCCCGTCACGGCGCCCCCCAGAGCCCCTGTACTTACCTGCGGGAGATAGCGTGAAATCGCTTCCCCGCCCACCGCCGCCGCGTCACCGCGCGTCACCGCCCGTCACCGCCCACCGCCCTCGCGTCACCAGCCGTGTCACGTGCACGGCCGGCCGTGTCACGTGATGCGGCCGGACCGCGTCATTTGGCGTCATATGACGCTCGGCGGTGGGCGGGAAAGCGTTTTTTCACGCTATCTCCCGCTGGTTACAGCGGGAGATAGCGTGAATGGACGGCTTCCATTGACTGCAATGGAAGCCGTCAGTGCGTACAGCCCGTCCTCACCCGCAGAAAATAGAGCATGCTGCGGGTGAGGACGGGAGAAATCGCGGTGCGTAATTCCGCGGTGGAATTACGCATCGTGAGCATTGTGCTATTAGGTTCAATAGAACCTAATAGCTGCGGGCAACGCAGCGGATTTTCGCCGCGAATTACGCGGCGGAAATCCGTTCGTGGGAAGGAGGCCTAAGGCGTTAACGCAGCGCTGAAAAAGCAGCACTAAATGCTGTACAAAAACGCCTGTGTGAGGGAGGCCTGAGCCACTTTTCAGACATCTGTTTCTTCTCCCAGTTGGACGACATCTGACATTGGTAACCAAGCTCCATACTAATGTCTTCTACTTCCTGCTGAAGACTGACTGTAAACTTCAAGTTTATCATAGACATTGGTTTGAAGAAAAAACAGCCAATTTATGGCTTTTACTTCTAGGACTTCACTGTCTTGCTCTTCAGCAGAGACCCAGCATGCAGGTTTCTCATCCAGTTTCTCTTCTATCTCTGACACCTGCACCTGAAGTGATACAATCTGCTCTGACAGATTCCTCTTAGTTTTTCATCTTCCTCTAACTGTTTGACACAACGAATGGTAGGATAGCGCATGGGGACCGAGGGAAGTACACAATGATTCCGGGGGAGAATCTCCAATATCCTCAATCGGTTCACCTCAGTGGAGAGCTGCATGTAAAGAAAAAGGTGAGACCCCGCCATCAGAAATGGGGGTAAAAGTAATGAATAAATGAAATAACTGCTGTGACATAGCAGTAGCAAGAATGGCCTGTAGAGGGCCTCTGAGCACAGTCACTGTGTTTGATTTAGTTAACCTGTACCTGCAAAGGGTGCAGCTACACAGTTTAAATTTCCTGTGGAAATTTCCTTGAAGCCTTTGGAGCTTAGGTCCATTGAGGCCCGTGGGGCCTGAGGTCTATGTTGACCTGGTGCTGGTCTGTGGTCTGGTAGTCGGCCCCTCACTCATCGCCTGTCGGGGGGAAGTTACCTTCCTGGAAGGTCCGCTGAAGGAAGCCGTATGCGTTGCTGTGTGCGCTGTGACGGAAGTTGCATATGACATGCTGGACTGTATGTATACTGAATACGCTGCTATGCTGAAATAAATGCTGGAGGAACCAGCATTTGGACTTTACCCTGCATTGGTTCATGTCATTGCGGTGCTGCCACCCCTGGGCAGGGGAAAGTAAGCAGGAGATCCTGGGCAAATAACCCCAACTTGCACCTCCACTCAGACACAAAATCAAGGAGGAAGGAGATGAACTCACCCAGCAGAAGGGAGGGAGAGCGTCGGATGCCGGAGAAACTCTCTCTCCCCTCTGGACGTCCAAGAAGGCCTTGTATGCTAAATCACATAGGATCAACGTCCAGAGTGTAGATTTAGAAGGTTCTGTTTTATTGTTAATAGAAGAACTACCATGTGAGTCTCAAACAGATGACCCACTACATAAAATCCAAGAGAAGTGCAACGCGTTTTGGCTATCAGCTGTAGCCCTTTTCAAGCACAAATAAAATGTAGATTATAGCACAGCCAAATATATAGAGAGAACTTACTTGGTCCAAAGGCTGTGACAGTTATTGCGCTGTCCGCGCTGGGGGATGATGTTCCTGACCAGGCTGGATGACTTGTATAGACCCGCGTCAGGGATCGCCCAGCTGTGTGTGGAACACAAGGTGCGTTTCACATGACGTAATCCGGGGTCGGCGTCAGGGAATTGACAATAGGTAGGATGCAGGGTGCGTTCCACATGAAACGTGACTATAATTATGCCCATGTCAACCGATGATGTGGGTGATCACCTAATCTGGTGATCAGCATTGCGTTCCAAATAGGAAAGGAGCAGGTGACGGAGATAGCACCTGACTGCTTAGCCATCAGGAGAAGGGGGAGTCAATTTGTATATATTGCCGCTAATAACGATTCTGTCACATGACCCTTGTGGAATCCATTACAATAAAAATGAATTGATAGAACAATGGTGTATTAATAAATTACCAATAAAATACCAATGAAATATATCCCCACTCATAAGTTGGTGAAACACTGATAATACTTAATGAAGAGACCTATTCACTGTTCAACAACATTAAATAAATATATTAAATTCATGTATATATGAACACAACTAATTCGATAAATGATTAGATAAACATGAAAAAAAATATATATCCTATCCATAGAACACAGTAAGGCCGCCTGCAGACGGGCGGAAATTCCGCGGTGGGATTACCTGCAGAATTTCCGCCCGTACACGCCTGCATAGGATTGCATTACAGCACGCAATCCTATGCAGACGGTCGCAGTTTGTCTGCGCGAAATCACGCGCAGAAAACAGACCGCGGCATGCTCTATTTCTGTGCGGGGCTCACAGAGCCCCGCACAGAAACGTCACTCCCCGGCCGCCGGCTCCACTCTGCGCATGCACCCACTGCCCGGCAGCCGGCACATGAAAGAGCCGGGGCCGCGGAGCAGGTGAGTGACGTGCTGCTCTCTGCAGGCGCTGGGGTCAGGTCCCGCTGCGAGAATTCTCGCAGCCGGATCCGACCCGGCCGTCTGCAAGGGGCCTAAAACATAGAATTCTAAGATAATTGTATACATTTCAGAATACTGTATCATAAAACTCGTATGGAAATAAATGAATGAATAAATACATGATTAAATAAACGTGAATAGAAAGATAGATATCTATGCATGGAACATAGTAAAAAATAAAATTCTAAGATGATTATGTACATTTTAAAATACTGTATCATAAAAGACGTGTGGCGACAATGTAGAGGGGAGAAAAAAAAAGGAGGAAGGGGGAGGAGGGGTTATACAGGATATTAAAATTCATTATTGTATCAAATACCCCTAGATGATCTGATGTTGTGTTCTTTGTTTATCTTATAAAAAGATTTTATTCACCCTCCTCTTTATAGTTTATATTTTTATCTAAAGAATAATATAATACCATTATTTATTGGAAAAAAAGGGGGGGGGGGGGGAATCTGGAAATATATAATCAACAGTTGACAGTGAACATTCTAGTGTTATTAAATTTTTTCCAACACTTTATTGAGACCGCAGGGGATTAAAGTGTTCAATCTATAAATCCAGAACATCTCACGTTTTTTTGAGATGAGAAAAAGATTTGGGAAGTAGACGTTCTAATGGTGTAACTTTGAGATGTTTGGTGTTGCCAGAATATTTTTCTAGAAAATGTCTAGACACACTATGTTTGGTGTAGCCTTTTTGAATGTTGAACCGATGGTTATTTATTCTAATCCTTAAAGTTATGGTTGTACGCCCTATATATTGTAAACCACATGTGCACTCTAATAATGAAAAATTATGAGCTGTAATTCAAAAATTCTTTTATCTTAAAAGTCCCATTGTCAGTTTCTACCGTCTTTCTCCCACTTTGTATCTCCTGACAACATTTACAACGAATATGGTCTCATTTAAAAACTCCTATTGTTGGATGCAGGAGTTTTTTATCACTGGGGTATATTGTTCTCTCCCCACTTCTTGGGCATGATGGTGCGAAGAGATTTTTGAGAGATATATTTTTCGAAAAATTTTAATTTGAGTTTCTCGTAAATGATTGTTTAGAAAGGGGTCATTCTTTAAAATCTCCCAAATGTTTAGTTAAAATACTCCTAAAAGATTGGTGCTGGGAGCTATATTTAGTTATCACAGGAATCTTAAAATCTGAGTTGTGGGCTCGTGTTGTATTAGCATTAGGAGATGACCGTTCATGTAGAGCCTTCCGATAGGCAGACTCGACCAGAGTTGTAGGGTATCCTTTCTCAATGAATCTTGTTTTCAAAATCTTGACTTGTTCCTCATATAACGCTACGGTAGAGTAATTCCGTCTTATATGGTAAAATTGGCCATATGGGATATTGGTCCGCCATGGTTTGGTGTGGCAACTGTTAAAATTCAAGTAACTGTTCGTGTCAGTTTCTTTGAAGTGGGTTTTGCTATTTACCACTTGCCCCACTTCAGACTGGAGTTCCAAGTCAAGAAATACGATCTTATGCTTATCAATTGATCTGGTGAAATCCAAATTCCATTCATTCTGATTAATCTCAAGTATAAAGTCTTCCAGGTACTTGGTTCTCCCTCTCCATATTATTAAAATGTCATCGATAAATCAGTTATAAAAAACTATCTGTTGCTTGTTAAAAAATTCTTTTTCAAACTCCCCCATAAATATATTAGCATAACTGGGTGCGAATCGTGTACCCATGGCGGTCCCACGAGTTTGTTTATAGAAATTCTTTCCATATATGAAATAATTATTCTCTAATATGAATTTAATGGAGTCTAGTAAAGAAAATTCTTCTGGTGCATGGGCATCAATGGATCCCCCATTAAACATGCTCTGATTGCTGTAACACCAAGATCATGTCCAATGTTAGGGTATAATGCACTAACATCAAGAGTGCACCAGATATATGATTCATGCCAAAAAAATCTTTCATCAGATCCAATAGATGACCTGTGTCTCATAGATAAGATGAGAGATTGACTACATAGCGTTGTAAATGATGATCTACTTAACGAGATAAATTGCTAGTTATTGAGCCCACCCCAGCAACGATGGGTCTTCCAGGTGGTGAGAAAATGGTCTTTTGGATTTTCGATAGATGATGGAAATAGGGAATTTCAGGATTACGGATCATAATGAAATCACATTCAGCCTTTGCTAGACAATTGTTTTCTAAGGCTTCGTCTATCAATGAGTATAGGGATTCTGCCACTCTTTTTGTGGGGTCACCATCTAATTTCCTATAATATCTCGTCACCTAAAATTCTTAGTGCTTCTTCTTTATAATATGATGGATCCAAGATCACAATACCTCCACCCTTACCGCATTTTTGATGACAATCTCTTGATTCCTGGATAATTCATATAGAGTTCTCCACTGTTGTTTGTTCAGGTTGTGGGGGCCTCTATAATCCTTACATTTCAGATCTTTAAAATCTTGTAATACTCTCTGGTAAAATAAATTAATATAATTTCATTTACTTTCAGTGGGAAAAAAGTGCTATGGGGGTTTAGATCAGTTAAAATCGGATCCTCAAGATGAAAGGATTCAGATAATGGGTCTTGATTTCTGGATAATCCCATATCTCCATTATTATCGAAATTCTTTATTGAAAAATGTCGACAGAGTGTTAGTTTCCGAATAAAATGGTTTAAATCTACAAATAGATCAAACAAATCAGAGGGTCTTGAAGGACAAAAAGACAAACCCTTGGCAAGGAGTGAGGCCTCCTTCCTCTGTAAAATGTATTGTGAGATATTAAATATACCAAGGGTTTGGGCTTCTCCAAAGTTTATTTCGTGGTCCTGGATAAGACTCTTGTTGACTTTTTGGGAGAGCCGTGTGCCCCCTCTCTTACCGCTTCGTCTGTGACAGTTTTTACTGTGTTCTATTTATAGGATATTTATTTTTTCACGTTTATCTAATCATTTATCGAATTAGTTGTGTTCATATATACATGAATTTAATATATTTATTCAATATGTTGTTGGACAGTGAATAGGTCTCTCCATTAAGTATCATCAGTGTTTCACCAACTTATGAGTGGGGATATATTTTATTGGTAATTTATTAATACACCATTGTTCTATCAATTCATTTTTATTGTAATAGATTCCACAAGGGTCATGTGACAGAATTGTTATTAGTAGCAATATATACAAATTGAATCCCCCTTCTCCCAATGACTAAGCAGTCAGGTGCTACCTCCGTCACCTGCAATTCATTCCACCTCCACATGATTCCTTCTCTGTCCCAGATCAGGTGATCACCCACGTCATCGGTTGACATGGGCATAATTATAGTCACGTGTTTCATGTGGAATGCACTCAGCATCCCACCTATTGTCAATTTCCTGACGCCAGCCCCCGGATTAGGTCATGTGGAATGCACCTTGCGTTCCACACACAGCCAGGTGATCCCTGACATGGGTCTATACACGTCATCCCGCCAGGTCAGGAACATCATTCCCCAGTGCAGACGGCGCGATGACTGTCACATGCACCCTTCGGAGCAAGTAAGTTCTCTCTATATATTTGGCTGTGCTATAATCTATATTTTATATGTGCTTGAAAAGGGCTACTGTTGATAGCCGAAACGCGTTGCACTTCTCTTGGATTTTATGTAGTGGGTCATCTGTTTGAGACTCACATGGTAGTTCTTCTATTAACAATAAAACGGAACCTTCTAAATCTACACTCTGGACGCGGATTCTATGTGATTTAGCATACAAGGCCTTCTTGGACGTCCAGAGGGCGGAGAGTTTCTCCGGCATTCGACGATCTCCCTCCCTTCTGCCGGGTGAGTTTATCTCCTTCCTCCTTGATTTTTCCTCCAGTTATTTCATTTATTCATCTCTAACTGTTTGAGGAACACATCTCTCTCATCTTGCATTATCTTCAGGTCTGCACTAATGCTAAGCCTCTGATGCGTCTCTTCTTGCAGCAGCTTCTGGGACTCTTCCCTCTGAGCTTCCAGCACCACCTGCAGTCTGTTCACCTTCTCAGACAGCTCTGTCTGCACTCTGTCACCTTCAGTGATCTTTACTTGTAGCTCTTGAAGCTGCTTCTCTACTGCATTTCTCTTGCATTCAGATGCACGCTTGTCTTCCAACAACACCTTCAGCTTTTGGGTCAGCTCAGCACACTCACTTCTCAAAAGTTTATTCACCTTTTCAGTTTGCTCCAATTACTTGGACAGTCCCCCCACAACTAGAGCATGACTCAGTTCAAGCTCCTGGATTTGGGTTTCAAATAGTTCAGCTTTCTCATCCAAGCTCATCCGTAGCTGGGACACCAGTCTCTCATGGAGTAATTCCTGGTTTTCCTTGTAACCCGGTATATCTTTCAAGACCTCTGTTTGCTTCTCTGACTGCAAGCAGCTTTCTCCATTTCCAGCTTTTCCTTGAGCCGACTTATCTGGGACTCCAATTCACCATTTTTCTTTGCTAACTGCATTTTCAACTCTGCAACTTGATTCTACAAACCTGTAGTTTGATTCCATGCATCTGTAGAATCTCTTTCTAACTTGCAACATGTCATCTCCAACTCTTGGATTTTCATTTGCAGTTTCCTACAGTCCTCTTTATACTGCACAGATTGTGCCTCCAGACATACTCTGCGATCAGCCTCATCTCATCTCCTCATGGGCTGTTGAAAGATATCCCTAATATTTCTTTTTCTCACTTTTCAATTCATTTACGGCTTGTTCACAGTGAACGGTTTTCTGTTCTAGCAACAACCTGTGATCAGTTTCAATTTTAGCCAAGCTTTTGGCACGCTCATTCTCCTCAGCCCTGACTGACTGTCAGTGCAGACATTTGCTTAAATAGGAACAGCTTTGCCTCCTGCTCATGGGCTTTTAAGCAGCTGCTCCATGCTTGTGGGGTCCATTTGCAACTTTTCACTTTTGCTCTGATTTTGGACCTCAGGGTCCGCACTGACTGCCTCTTCTATCTCTCTAGAAGCAGCCTTTTTCTTTCTCTTCTTCTTTACACTTTTAGCACTGTCATCCTAGCAGACTTCTAGTTGCTATTAGCGACTATTTTAGTTTCACAGGAAACTCTACATGCATTAGTTTCACTCTTACCCCTTTCTTTCACTAGAGGCATATTTGCACTCCCTCTAGGGCCATCAACAGTAGATCAGTGGGGATCCACAACTTGGGACTCCCTTCGATCAGCTGTTTGCTTGACCAGTGTTTTCATCCATGGAGCTTATTTCTGCAGGAAGCATACAGGTCCGTTGCTACTGCAGTGGCCAGGCTTGGGTTTGCAGGCCAAATTCTCGTTGAAGTGAATGGGAGCTTTGCCTGCAGTACCAAGCCTGACCACTGCAGTAGGAATAGAGCTGTCTGCTTCCTGCAGAAATCAGCTTCATAGATGAACACACTGGTTCAGTGGACAGTTCATCAAAAGGAGTCCCAAGTGGTGAATCCCCACTGGGCTACTATTGATGGCATATCCTGACAACAGACCATCAACAGTTTACAACTGGACAACCCCTTTTAATGATAACATTTTTGGCACCTGCATCCACCACTAGGGAGAGCACTATATGTTTATATTTTCTATGAGGCTCAATAAAAGCTGTATACAGAAGCATACATAGAATTGTTGGGTCCCCATAGCGAAAACTTAATTGGGTCCCTTATTATGATGTCTGTTTTTGCCACCCAGGACAGGAGGGGCTGATGTTTGTTTCCAATTCCATGCCCTTTAAAATGACCTTTGGGCCAATTCTCTACCTCATTTTTTGCTAACAATGAGGTCCACTTTGGAGGATTATCCTGCATATGTTAGAGATACTAATAATAATAATCTTTATTTATATAGCGCCAACTTATTCCACAGCACTTACAAAGCATGGGGGAACATAAACAATACAACAGTTACATATAGTATTCAATTAGGAACAGAATGGGCTGCACCAATGAGCTTACACACAACAAGGAGAAGGTGATGCAGGAGGTACAAGAGGTAGGGGATATACACGGTGGGCAAAGTGGAAAAATGTGGGGTGCCATAGATAGTCCATAGTTCAGGTGTGGAGGAAATGATGTATGGGTGAGGGGGATTGGATCAGGAGATTTGGTATGCTTCTTTGAAGAGGTGCGTTTTTAAGGCACGTCTGAAGTTCCATGTGTTGCGGATTGTCGGGATGCATTGAGGTAGAGCGTTCCAGAGGATCGGTGCTGCTCTGGTGAAGTTCTGGAGGCGAGCGTGTGACGTTCGGATTAGGGGGGCTTCTAGTCTGAATATGTTAGCAGATCGGAGTGTGCGGGCTGGGTGGTGTACTGACAGGAGGGAGGCAATGGATGGTGGCGCGGTGCCATGGAGAGCTTTGTGGGTGAGGGGGATCAGTTTGAATTGAGTTCTGCAGTGGATGGGCAGCAAATGCTGTGACTGGCATAATGCAGAGGCATCTGAGAAAAGTCTGGATAGAAAAATTAATCTAACTGCCGCGTTTAGTATGAGGTGAGAAATGGTCAGATTTTAGTAATATTCCTGAGGTGCAGGTGACATAAATTGGGCCAGAGATTGGGTGTAGGGCGAGGTCAGAGTCCAGTGTGACCCCAAGGCAGCAGGCGGACGCACCCTGTCTGGGGGTTATGGTGGTGCTAGATACTGAGGTGGAGATGTTGAAGGGAGGTCAGCTAGTTGAGGGTGGAAAGACGAGAAGGTCAGTTTTAGAGAGGTTAAGTTTGAGAAAAAGGGAGGACATAGTATTAGAGACAGCAGACAGACAGTCGGGGATATTTTGGAGGAAGAGTGCAGAGATGTCGTGAGAGGTGGTCTATATTTGGGTGTCGTCAGTGTAGAGATGGCATTGGAGGCCAAATCTGCGGATGATTCATCCAATTGGGGCTGTGTAGATAAAGAAGACGAGACCAAGGCCCCCACCCTGCAAGACCCCAACAGCAAGGGGAAGTGGAAAGGAAGGGGCCGAGGACCGAGCCTTGCGGGACTCCAACAGTAAGGGGCAGAGGAGGTAGAGCCAGCAAAGGAGACGCTGAATGAGCAGTCAGATAGGTAAGAGGAGAAGCAGAAGAGCAGTGTCCTTTAGGCCGATGGAGTGAAGCATACTGAGGAGGAGTTTGTGGTCAACAGAGTCAAAAGCGGAAAGGTTAAGGAGGATTAGTAGGGATTAGTCGCCCCTCGACTTCGTCATCGTCTGGTCATTTGATACTTTTGTGAGGGTGGTTTCGGTTGAGTGTAGGCGGCAGAAGCCGGACTCGAGAGAGTTGTGAGAGGTGAAAGTTGAAAGCCGGGAGGGATGTTGAAGTCACCTATGATGAGGGTTGGGATTTCACAGGATAGAAAGTGGGGGAGTCAAGCAGCAAAGTGGTTCAGGAATAGGCGGGTGAGACCCGGGGGCCGGTAGATGACTGCAACTCGAAAGGACAGAGTAAGGGAAAGTTGTTGGGTATGAACTTTTATACAGGGAGAAAGCGAGTGAGGGAACCCAGGGGGATAACTTGGAAGGCGCAATTTGGTGAGAGGAGAATGCCTACTCCTCCTCTGCACCTGTCATCCAATCTAGGAGACCTGTGGAGAATTGCAGGCCGTTGTAGGACAGTGCAGCAGAGGAAGCAGTGTCAGACTTCTATAGCCACGTTTCGGTGAAGGCGAGCAGGTTGAGACATTTGGTAGTGAAAACGTAGTGGATAGTTGGGAGTTTTTTGCATGCAGACTGGGAGTTCCAGAGGGCACTTAGGGTGATTGAGCAGTTGGGTTGGTAAGGCAGGGTGTATGTGGAGCAGACTATTGTAGGAGGTGAAGCATAGGCAAAGGAGGAATGGAGCGGTCAGTATGGAATTTGGAGCAAAAACATAAACATGAGCAAAAGCAGTGGAGTGGAGATGCAGTTAGAGGTGATTAAGACATGCATTAGGTGGAAACACGTCCTGTTCCCGACATGTGGCACCATATATAAATAAAAGTATGTTTGTTTACATGTATATAATAATATTATTATATAATAATAAAATTGGTGGCGTAACTACAATGTTGCAAAATAGGCATCTGCCATGGGGCCAATGGAGGTGGGGGCCCAATGGCTAAAGAAGAGACAGGCATAAGATGCATCAGCAGCTGCTCCAAGTGTGTTCTGACATTGTAGGTTCTGATCCTAGCAGCTGCTACAGCTGCCAGATAAGAGCTTCCCTTTTACTGAATAGAAGCTCTGATTGGTAGAAAGCCTGTCAGCTGATACCTGTTTCACCAATCAGGTCTGACTGCAGGCTGTTGGATGCCATAGGGGAGGGCTCTCTGGTTGCTCCATGTATAAAGACAGGGGGGCTTTCTGATAATATCCACGGTCTCCTGTCAGTGAATGAAAGAACAGCAGGAGGAAACAGAACTCTGTCCCCACCTAGAGAAGCTGGAACAGTCTCCGGGCCGGTGAGCGGCTGATGCAGCTTAATATGCTGTAATCAAAGAGAGGGGAGACATTGTTTCAGATTTCCTTGCTGTATGGGGGAGGGTAACCTGTGGGCTGGGGGCTATTCAGGTTTGGTACCCACTGGGGAAGTGGAGGTTGTAGGTGGCGTTGGTATGGGCCCTGTGTATTGTGGGAGAGGGGATATTAGGCCCATGTTTGTGTAGGAGGTAAGAAAAGCTAAAGTCTGTCACCAGTAGACCGTCTGGCAGAAAAACCTGGACTTTGGGTGGGTTTGTAGATTAAATATCCGCAGCAAAATGTTCATTTTTTCACGTTTCTCCTTCCTGAGAGCCTCTTTGATTCTTGCCATTGGCCCTGCGATTCCTGTGATTACTGCTAATACAGAAACAAAGCATCTTAAAGTATAACAGGACTTGTATGAGGCAGTTGTATGGACTGTTCCAATCAATATCTTCATGGGGGGAGGGCAAAGACTCCTGTCACACAGTACAATGAAGGAGATGACAGCTTGACATCCCAACTCTGTACTTCTGGTATCCTCAGTTATTTATTGGAATGCACAGTAATCACACTGTGTACCCCCCAGCAGGCAGAAATGGTACAGACTGCAGCTACTCATGTGATACTGTGCTGAGGCATTATGGGATTGATAGAACAGAGGGAGATGATGGCTAATTAGGATCACAGAGGAGGCTGCACTGCAGGAAAGTGAGTACAGCACACACTGAACCGTCCCTTTATTAGACCCCCAACTAGTAGTGCGTTGGACCTTCTTTGCCTCTCAGAACCACAGCAATTCTTCATAGTGTCCTTCACCAGTGTACAGTAGTAGTCTGGCTTTGCTAGTGAGAGGCCTGGGATGGGGGGGGGGGGGGGGGGGGGTCAGAAACGCTATATTTTCTCCTTATGGAGAGTACCTAGACGCTGATGAAGGGCAAATACCCTGAAACAGCTGTCTGTATATGGAGTCTGGCTTTGCTGTTAATTCCCAGTTATTGTTACGACGCTTGTATAAAGAGTCTAACTTTGGCTTGAAGGAATGCTACCTTCCAATAGGTGGCACTGTGGAGGTATTATTCCATCTTCCTTATTTGCATATTACCCAGAGAAGCATGAATGTCCTTTTGAGTCTGACCACTCACTGTCTAGGTGCTCTCCCTAAGGAGAAAAGGTAGTGTTTCAAAAAGCCCTATTCATACTGGGGAGTTTAATGCCCGAGTTTGCATCTAAAGGTAGTTTTACGTGGAACGGTTTGGGTTCCTGCAATCCAGCAAGAATCTAAACGATTATTGTTCTGTGTGAACATGCCGTATCAATTATGAATGCCTGCCTGTTTACTGTGAATAGAGGCCGGTGGCTGGAATGCTCCCTGACCGGCTCCACCGCCATTCACGGAGCAATAATCGATCATGCATAAAGGGGTCCTTACAGAACTTGGACCCATTAAAGCACATGTGTCAAACACAAGGCAGCCGCTCACCACTGAAGTGATTACCAGCTAGGGTGCCACAGCTCCCCGCTGGTAATCACTATTAGCACTGATCCCGGCACACACTCTGATGTCAGTGTGCAGCCGGGATCCTCCTCCCCTTAGTTCCCTGCTCCTCAGTTCCGCAGGAGAGGACTCAGGGAGGAAGCGTGCCGGGCGCATATTAACTTTTTCCACAACCCTTCTGCACTATTCAGCAAATCCAGCAACCTGATTGGTTGTTTGGGTTGGCTGATTCACCAAACAACCAATCAGGTTCACTATTACTACTGCGACCACTATAGGGGTCACTATTACTACTGCGACCACTATAGGGGTCACTATTAGGGCTCGTTCACACGGGTGTAATCATATTTCGGTCGCACAAATATGCTGTGTATTTGCGCAATCGAAAATTGCTTATGCCTGCATTTTTGGGCACACAAAAAAAGAACACAGATGGGCCCACTGAAATGGTGCACAAATATGCAGTGCAGACACAGGTTTCTTGCGCATTCACCACGTATTTGCGCGTCCCATTCACTTTAATGGCCTATTAAGGTGCGTAGTACGCAACAAAATAGGTCATGCTGTGTGAAAATATACATCATGTGAATGAACTCATTGAAATGAATGGCTTCTATTCACTGCATATTATGTACGCAAATACACTTGTGTGAACAAGCCCTTACTATACGGTCTTACACTCGGCCCTTTGAAGGTCACCATAAGCCTGATGTGGCCCTCGGTGAAAATGATTTTGACACCCCTGCATTAAAGTGAACTCAGACACTCATACATGATTATTTTCACAGACCGATCTTCAATGTTAAAAAAATGTAATCCAAAGAAATAGGAAACTTGATTGACTTTAAGAAGAAAGTGTCCTACTTTATTAAATAAGTGCCATAAAATCAGGATATAGAGAACGCGTTTCGAACTCTGAACTGAGTTCTTGATCACCTCAATGTTCCTTACACACATGATCCTTTAAATAAACTAAACAAATCAATTAAAAACAACACCTGATTTTTAACCACCTCAGCGCTGCTGATTGACAGCTATTGCACATATGCTTGAAAGAAAACCTGTTCATACATCCAGGTAAGCAATATACATGTATTGCATAAATAGTGTTACAGTATGAATTCATAATGCAAACGTCAAATAAGGAAAGAAACACATTCATACATACTAATCATACTAGATCATATTTCCTTTCTTTAAAAAGTAATTCATCGAGGGCTGGAGCTACCTTCTAAAGGAGTGAGACGCTTCCGTGAAGAGCTCCGGCGGCAGCGGCAATCTTGAGGCTTAATAGGCATCCTCGGCGAAGTGGAGAGCCGGCATGGGATGCAGAAGAGCCCAGAGCACCTCGGGCCGACCATCGGACCCCGAGAAAGGCAGCCTGGAGCAGATTCTGCGGCCGCAAACGGAGGTGGCCGGCAGCCGGGAAGAATCCAAGATGGCGCCAGCAGGAGGTCCAGTGCGGCACACTGGCGGCATGCCGTGGGAGAGATCCTTTGAATCGGAGGACACAGGAGGCAGCCAGATGCCCAGGGCCATGGACCACCCACAGCCTTCAGGGGGAGCAACAGCCGGGCCAGCCAGAGACCGCTCCAGAACAGTAAGGCCCCATGCAGCATCACACTCCTCACCACCTTCCCCAGTCACAGCAGTGGGGGAGGGGCAGGCCACATTCGGGGCAAAAGAGATAGGGATCTCCCAGGAGTCTCAGCCCCCAAGCACCCCACCTCTACAGGCCCCTGGAGCAGGTTTGCAGGGCCCACCCCAGCAATCCCCAGCAAGCATGTACTGCGACAATGAACAGTGGGACTGGTGGGCACATTTACGCGCACTACCCACAAAGAGAGATCTGGATGGCTCCCTACATAAGCTGGAGTTGTCGCATAAAAGGGACATCACAGCCTTACAAAAGGATATCTTACATGTGGGCCAGCGCTTGGTGGAAGTGGAGAAAGTACAAGAAAAGCTGATAGACATTGTAGAATCCCATAGAAAGGTTATGCAGTCCCAGTCTGTGCAAATCTCAGAGCTCTGCCTCCACCTTGATGACCTTGAGAACCGCGACGGAATAATCTACGTATAAGAGGCCTGGAGGAAAGTATTGAGCAAAACCAGCTTGCTGCATGGGCCCAGAAATTCTTTAATGGCCTGCTTAAGCATCCGACAGACGATCTAATTGAAATAGACAGAATTCACAGCACACCGGGCCCGAGATCCGCAGACCCTGCGAGGCCACGAGATGTCGTGTGTAGGGTGCACTTTTTTCAAGAGAAGGACATGATCATGCGGTGCGCCAGAGAGGCTGGAAATCTGTCACATCGGGGTTCCCCTATTTTTATCTTACAGGACCTATCCCGCCGCAAATTACAACTAAGAAGAGCGCTGAAACCGCTATTGGCGGTGTTGAGGGAAAAAGACATTCAGTACCAGTGGGGCTACCCCTTCCAGCTACAAGCCCGCAAAGGAAACAAAAGGGCTACCTTCAGGTCCCTGGGGAACTTGCCCGGCTTTTTGAGCTCCTTCGAACTCCCGATGATCAGCCTCCCGGATTGGCCTTAGCGAGAGGGGGCACTTGCCCCTGCCTTTGTCTCCTCGTGGCAGAGTGTCGGAGGCAGAGCTAAACGCTGATTGTTCGAGCCTCATCTCGCTCTCCTGCAATGTTCACTAACTGTTGATATTCCCGCATATATACATTCTTATGTCTCTGTTTTCTCTTCTCCTTCCGGATCCCGCCGAGCTGTGGTTTATATAACCGGATAAGGTGTCAAGTTGTTATAGCCTTAAGAGTTTACCAGTGTTCTGTATGTTTCAGCCGTAGTCGCCAAGGGGCGCAGCTTCGACGTCAGGTTTAGTTTGCTCCCTAGTAGGGTGAGCATCCAGTGCACTGCTACTTAAGGGTTTTCCTTAGATAGTACTTAGGAATGTTTGTTGGGGCTTTGCTTCATGTTTGCCTTGGTTTTTTTTCTGTCTGCTCTTTTTCCTTTTTCCCCCCTCCCTCGCTTCCTATCTGTCTCTCTCAGGTGTTTTGGGGGTTTGAGCACGAGACCTCCATATACGTTTTTCCCACCTACGCTGCTATGGCTAAGGTAACTGTATGCACATATAATGTTAAAGGGTTGAATGCCCCGGAGAAGAGAAACCAGGTCCTATCACTTGCACAAGAAGAGGATTATGGTGGTCATGCTACAGGAGACCCACTTCAGGGCTGACAGCATCCCACGTTTTTCATCTAAATTCTATACCACTTGGGTCCACAGCCCACACCCAGCGAAAAAGCAGGAGGGGTCTCAGTGGCATTGCACAAATCTCTACAACATGTAGTGGCTGACCAGATGGTGGACTCGCAGGGTTGTTACATTTTCTTGAAATTGGAGGTTATGGGCTCTGTAATGTCATTTGCCAATGTCTATTTCCCCAACCAGGGCCAGATCTCCTTCGGGCTGAACACTTTGAGAAAGCTGTCTGATTTCGCTGACAGCTCTGACGTGATCCTGGGTGGAGACATCAACCTGGTGATGGACCCCGTGATGGATTCGTCGGTGGGTAAGTCCCCCATTTCCCACACTGCTCGTCGTGCACTGAGAAGAGAGTTAGAGAGACTGAGGTTGGTGGACATGTAGAGGATCTTACACCCGGGGGTCAGGGATTATAGTTTCCACTCGGCCGTACATAATAGTTACAGCTGGATAGACCATCTTTTCATCTCCCACAAACTACTGGACTATGGTCCGGCGTGCTCCATGAGCCCATTCTTATGATCGGACCACGCTCCAATGTATGGGGAAAATCTTGCTCAGAGTGGCTCCCCAAAATATTTCAGTGAAGGCTTAAGGACAATCTTCTCAACGATCCTGTTTGCATCGGGGACGTCAAAAAAGCGATCGCAGCATTCGCTGAGTCCCACAGAGAGGATCCCACCAGCTTCCCCATTAAATGGGAAGCCCTGAAGTGCGTCCTGAGAGGTGTTTTCATCTCCCACAGGGCTTGCTTAAAAAAAGATAGATCAGCAAAACTAAAAAGGCTTTTGGGCGAGCTACTGACAAAGAAGCAAATAAATAAGGGGCGCCCATCAGAATCTATGAGAGCGGAAATTTCCACGATTCGGCAGCAAATTCTCTTGATTCTCGATCAAAAGTCGATGGGTTTCAGGGACAGAATGCGCAGATGCACTTTTGAATATGGAGATAAATGTGGGAGATGGCTTTCTAAGACTCTCCATCTCAAAACTCCCTTGACACATCGCAAAGATACAAAGACGGCAGGGGGGTGTCGCTCACTCGACCTCTGAAATTTTAGAGGTCTTCCATGAATACTATAATAACTTGTATAATATCGAGCGGAACTCTACTCAGGCTCAGGGGGAGAGGAATATGGAGGAGTACGTGGGTGGCATCGCTCCTGTACCTATGGACCCAGAGGCGTCTGCAGATATGGAGGAGGATTTCTCTCTCACGGAGATCTCAGCCCTAATTAAGGAACTTAAAGTGGGCAAGAGTCCGGGACTGGATGGCTGGTCCTCAAAATTTTACAAATTCTTTAAAGATGACATCGCACCGCTACTACTTGACTCCTTTAATGCGATAAGCAGGGATTGACCCTTCCCGACCCAGGCCCTGCAGGCGCACCTGGTCATCATACCTAAACTGGGGAAAGATGCCACAGAGTGCGGAAGTTACAGGCCTATTTCACTCTTAAACGTAGACGTCAAGCCTCCAGCCTTATATCCTGAAGCTGGTACACAAAGACCAGGTGGGATATGTCCCGGGAAGAGGGAAGGGACAATATAATAAAGTCTATGTCACTGATCTCGCACACCAGGAGTGCAGGGTCCCTGCTCTGCCTCATGGCGGTCGACGCCGAAAAGGCCTTTGACAGGGTTGGCTGGGGATTTCTAGAGGCTACCTTGAGGAGAGTGGGGCTGGGCCCTCACATGAGGGACTGGATAATGGCGTTGTAAAGAGACCCCTCGGCTAGGGTTAGAGTTAACGGGGCCATGTAGGACAATATTTGCATATGGAATGGAACGCGGCAGGGCTGCCCACTGTCCCCTTTTCTGTACATACTGACGGTGGAATCCCTGGCCAGTGCTATAAGGAGAAATGACGCTATTAGAGGCGTAAGGTTGGGGCAAGCGGAGTTCAAGCTTTCCTTTTTTGCAGATGACCTTTTGCTATATTTGTCTTGTCCAAGGGTAGGAATCCCAGTATTACTACAAAAAGTTGATAGGTTTAGTGCGATGAGCAACTTTAAAATTAACCTCCAAAAAACTGAAATTATGAATGTTTGCCTCCCGCAAGCCAAGGTACAGTCCCTACGGGAGTTATTCCCGCTTAAATGGCAGGCTAATTCCTTCAAATACTTAGACGTGCAGCTCCCGGAGGACCCTGCAGAAGTGTTCGACCTGAATTTCAAATCTTTCCTAGCAAATTTAGAAAGGGACCTAGGGAAATGGAACCCTCTTTTTCTATCTTGGGGGGGTAGGATAAACGCGATTAAGATAGATGCCCTGCCGAGGTTCTTATGTATATGCCAGGCATTCCCCATTAAGATACACAGATCTTTTTTCAAATACATTCGCCCTTGGTCACAAAATTTGTCTGGTGAGGCCGCAGCCCCAGACTAAAATATAGTACTGGCTAGAAGTAAGCCAAGGGGAGGCCTGGGCCTCCCGGACTTTTCTTTATATTATAGAGCCAATTTAGCAAACTACGTGCTGAACCTGCTCAGACACCGGAACTCCAAACTATGGGTCAAAATGGAGCAGGACCTGGAGCCTACATTGACCCAGGTATTTTTTGGGTCCCAAGTGACCTGACCAAGGGCTTCCCCGGTCTATCACCTCTGCTGAGTCAACTGATGGAAGCCTGGTCGGGGTTTGCAAAGGAAAATGCACTGATCTCGGTACTGGGTCCTCTCACGCCTCTACTGGTCAACCCCCAGTTCAAGGCTTTTATGCAACATAAGGCCCTGGCGACTGTCCCTGCGAACCCTGTGCCACGACTGAGAGATGTGATGGGTGGGGCCGGGCTGAGACCCCTGACGGAGCTGTTCGCGGGGCGCGCTGTCTCTCCAGGAGCTTGGCTGGAATACTTCCAGTTGAGGGGTTCGGTGGATGCCCTAGCCCCTGCGTCTCATGTGACCCTTTTTGAGAGACTCTGCATGTCCACGGAACCTATTAGCCACCCAATATCATTGCTGTACAAGATGCTGCTTGATCGGGAAATGGGGGACACCCCTCCGGCTTATGTGGATGCGTGGGAGGAGGAACTGGGCAGGAGCTTGCCCCTGGCTGTGTTGGAAAAGGCCTTTGCTTTGACACACAAGGGGTCAGTGTACTCCAGACTTCAAGAACTAAATTTTATAGAACCCCAGCCAGGTTGCACAAAATGCTTCCTCAACTTTCCCTTGCGTGCTGGAGATGTCTGGACATACTGGGAAGTATGGCCCATATTTGGTGGGAATGCCCGCCGATAGCTTCTTTGTGGAAAGATGTATCAAGACTCTACAACAACCTATGCAGTGGAGATGTGAAACTCACCCTTGAAGTGGCTGTGCTATCCATGTTCCCGGGTTCAGTATCCAAAACGAAGAAAAGCCTGCTGCGCTTTTTTGTACAAGCGGCTAGGCAAATCATTCCAAGGTTCTGGCGGTCTGATGCCTACCCCTCTAGAGGTCACTGGGTTGAAGCTATTAATAAGCTGGCAAGGCTAGCAAGGCAAGGATACGAGGGGATGAGGGCGGACGAGGACATGAACCCCGAGAGATATTATGCGCTTTGGTGGCCCTGGCTGGAGTTCAGAGCCACCCCTGGGGCCACGGAGTGGGTGGTGAGGGGGTCAGTACCTTCATAGACTCCTTGCCCGATCTCCTTCCCCTCTGCCTGGGATTGGGGGACCGGGAGTGTGCTTGGTCGAGGTCTGACGCTGAGAGGTCTGCCCGTTATGACTCGAGCAGCGCGCCCTCGGAGATTCCCCACCACCACCAGACCCTAAGACCTTAGTTGGAGTGCAGGGCTAGCGTCGTCTCTTGTCCCCCCCACCCCTTTTTCCTCCCTCTTCCCCTCTTTTTTTCTTTTCCTTTCCGTTTTTTTTCTTTTATCCCCACTTAGAGGGACTGAGAGCCCTCACCTTATTTACTGGTTGTTTTTTTTAACTTCTGATGTGTTTTACTTTAAATTTTTGTTTGGTTAGTTAAGTATTTGCAAACACAAAACCTAGGACAGTGTGACTTAGGGCTCCTTCCCACGGACAGATTTACGCTGCGTAATACGTGGCGGAAATCCGCTGCGTTGCCCGCAGCTATTAGGTTCTATTGAACCTAATAGCTCAATGCTCATGGTGCGGAATTCAACCACGAAATTCAGCACTGTGAAATCACCCAACCTCACCCGCGGCATGTTCTATTTGCCGCGGGTGTATGCGCGGACGGTAGTCAATGGAAGCCGTCCGTCATGCTATCTTCCTCTGTAGCACAGCGGAAGATGGCGTGAAACCGCTTCCCCTCCTACCGCCGTCGCGTCATGTGGCGCACCGGCCGCGTCATATGACATGGCCGGCGCGTCATGTGACGCTGTGGGCATGTCATGTGATGTGGCCGGCGCGTCACGCCGAAGCGCCATGCGGGACGTAGGACGCCGGATCCAGAGGTAAGTATTGGGGTCTCTGGGGGGGGGGGGGGCGCCGTGACGGGCTCCACCGCGGAATTCCGCGGCGGAGCCCGTCACGGCCGTGTGAAGCCGGCCTTATGCTGCAATTTGAGTGAGGGTGTGGCAGGGGGGGTAGATGCCTACGCCCCATTGTGGATCTGAGTACATGCGAAGCCCTCTGAGGCGCACTGCTATTATGTCATTACATTGAATGTCCTAATAAAATCTTTTTGAACTAAAAAGTAATTCATCACTTTATAAACATGTAAATAATTTTGTTTCCTAGCTTTTACAAACTCAGTTCAGAGTTCGAAACGCGTTCTCTGTGTCCTGATTTTATGGCACTTATTTAATACAGCAGGACACTTTCTTTTTAAAGTCAATCAAGTTTCCTATTTCTTTGGATTGCATTTGCTGAACCACCAGGACTGAGCGTGTAGATTTGACAGAAGAAGTGTAGCTGCGGGAGCGGTGAAGTGTAAGTTCCCTGAACAGGTGAGCTTCTCTATTTTTACTTTTGTTAAAAAAATTGTAGTCTGTCCTCTTTTAGGGCTTAAACAGACAAACATGTTTGTGCACGTTTTTGCGGTTGTGAAAATCACACATGCAAAATGTAATGAATAAAACACATTGATTTCAATGGGTGGGTTCTCATGAGCGTGTTTGTTGTGCGCAATTCCTGTGTGCGTTAAAAGATAAGACCTGCTCTTTCTTTCTGTATTTTATGCAGCAAAATGCCATAGAAGCCTATGGCAGGTTCAAAAAGAGCTAGGAGAAGGATGCGACGCTGCGGGCAACGCAGAGAAAAAGTAGACAGCCAGACTTATTAGGCTTTAGTAGCCATTACATTTTACAGAAAGACAGTATCGCACAGGCATGTGAACTGGCCTTGCGAGCGCAAAAATGACATTACTATGCGCAGACATGCATTTATCACCCTGATTACTGCTATCTCAAAACCCTGCTCATGCGCAAATATACTGAGTTGTGGAGAGTATATTTCTGCATACGTTCAACTGTCGAACTCCTTAGTTAGCTATCACACACCAAAATCGCCCCACCCCCTCCCCAGGCCGGCTTCACACAAATGCATTTGCGAGCGCAATACGCAGTGAATAGAACCCATAGATTTCAAGTGGTTCGCTCACATGCACGTAATTTGCGTGCGCATTTTGTTTTTAAAAGAAAACATGCGTGTGTTCCATTTTACTGTGTATTTGCGCACCAAAGGTTTCTAGAAAAAGACCACATCTGGAACTCATTAGTCATTTCATTCAGTGTGTTTGCTTGCCACATGCAAACGAAGTTGCCCTGAGGACAGAAAATGTACAGTAAAATGTGTCAAAATGTGCATTAAAAAGCCTATTTCAGTGTATAAAAATGTTGCGCTAAGACGTGTACAATTGCATTTACACTCATGTGAAGCCAGACTTAAAGTCAGTGGATGTGTGAAAAAAATAAAATGCACTTGCATGGCATGAGTTTGCGCTTTCTTTTTTTCACCATCCACCCTCTGACTTCAATGCTTGTAATGTAAATGACATCAATTGCCCCACCTTACCTTACTTTCCCTCTCCTTTCCTTACCTCTTATTTCCTTCCCTCTCATCTCCTCATCTCGTATCTCATTCCCTCTCCTTTCCTTCACTCTCCTTTTCATACCTCTTATTTCCTTCTGTCTCCTCTCCTTACCTCTTATTTCCTTCCTTCTCCTCTTCTTCCCTCTCATTTCCTTCCCTCTCCATTCCTCTCTTCTCCTCTCATTACCTCTTATTGCCTTCCCTCTCCTCTCTTCTCCTTATCTCTTATTTCCTTCTCTCTCCTCTCCTTACCTCTTATTTACTTCCGTTCCCTCCTCATTTTACCTCTCATTTCCTTCCCTCTACTCTTCTTACCATTTATTTCCTTCCCTCTCCTCTCCTTCTCTTCCCTCTTCATTCCTCTCTTCTCCTCTCCTTACCTCTTATTTCCTTCCCTTTCCTTTCCTTTCCTCTCCTCTCCTTACCTCTTATTTCCTTCTCTTTCCTCTCCATTCCTTTCTTCTCTTCTCCTTACCTCTTATTTCCTTCCCTCTCCTCCCCTCTCCTTACCTCTTATTTCCTTCCCTCTCCTTCTCCTCTCCATACCTCTTATTTCCTTCCCTCTCCTCTCCTTCCTTCTCCATTCCTCTCTTCTCCTCTCCTTCCTTCTCCATTCCTCTCTTCTCCTTTCCTTACCTCTTATTTCCTTCCCGCTCCTCTCCTTACCTCTTATTGCCTTCCCTCTCCTCTCCTTACCTCTCATTTCCTTCCCTCTACTCTCCTTACCTCTTATTTCCTTCCCTCTCCTCTTTCCTTTCCATTCCTCTCTTCTCCTCTTCGTACCTCTTATTTCCTTCCCTCTCCTCTCCTTACCTCTTAGTTCCTTCCCTCTCCTTCTCTTTCCTTTCCATTCCTCTCTTCTCCTCTTCTTACCTCTTATTTCCTTCCCTCTCCTCTCCTTACCTCTTATTTCCTTCCCTCTCCTCTCCTTACGTCTTATTTCCTTCCCTCTCCTCTCCTTACCTCTTATTTCCTTCTCTCTCCTCTCCTTACCTCTTCTTTCCCTCCCTCTCCTCTTTCCTTTCCATTCCTCTCTTCTCCTCTCCTTACCTCTTCTTTCCTTCCCTTTTCTTCCCTCTCCTCTCCTCTCCTTACCTCATATTTCCTTCCTTCTCCTCTCCTTACCTCTTATTTCCTTCCCTTCCCTCCTCATCTTACCTCATTTCCTTCTCCTCTCCTTACCTCTTATTTCCTTCTCTTTCCTCTCCATTCCTCTCTTATCCTCTCCTTACCTCTTATTTCCTTCCCTGTCCTTACCTCTTATTTACTTCCCTCTCCTCTCCATTCCTCTCTTCTCCTTACCTCTTATTTCCTTATCTTTCCTCTCCATTCCTCTCTTATCCCCACCTCTTATTTCCTTCTCTCTCCTCTCCTCGGCTCTTAGTTCCTTCCGTCTCCTCTCCATTCCTCTCTTCTCCTCTCCTTCCCTCTTCTTTCCTTCCCCTTCCTTCCCTCTCCTCTACTCTCTTTCCCTCTCTTCTCCTTACCTCCTATTTCCTCCTCTTTACTCTCCATTCCTCTCTTCTCCTCTTCTTACCTCTTATTTCCTTCCCTGTCCTTCTCCTTCTCTCTGCCCTCCTCACCTCTTATTTCCTCCCCTCTCCTATCCATTCCTCTCTTCTCCTCTCCTTACCTCTTATTTCCTTCTCTCTCCTATCCTCCAATTCTCCCTTTAAAAAAAATTGCACGTTTAAAACGCAACAAAAACTGTTGTTAGGGCTCCTTCACACTAGTGAATACGGGACTGTGAATCACGGTCAGATATCGCCCTCGCGATCCATGTAAAATCCGTAGATATTATGCATTTTTACGTGAAAACAGCTTCTCATCACTTTGGGAATGCAGGGAATCCCCTCAGCGCAGCATTGAAAACAATAGGTGATTTTGCAGGAAGGTAAAACATATTGCAATTTTTTCCCTGCATCACATCGCGCTGTGAATGAGGCCGTAGATCGGACTTGCACAACTTGGTGGATATCCTATGGAGTAAGGAATGGTTGCATCACCTGTAACATATTTCTCCAAGTCCAGTACACCATTTATTCAGGTAACCACTGTCCCAGCGTTGCCTGGAAGAGGCCCGTCAGTGCCTTAGCCGAGGTTGCACAAGTCCCTCAGGCAAGGAGTTGGTAGTGCCAACGTGATATTCTTAACAAATACCCCCGCCATCTCCTCAGTGGTGTGCCTTGTGTCTCGGTCGCTGCACAGGGAGGCTTTCTTGGGGTAATACGGACTATCCACAGTCCCAGTTATCTGTGTGATCCCGCTTCCGGTGACTTTCTCTCCTACTCTCTACCGGTCAACACTCACACTACAGGTTCTTATCTTTCTCTCCCTCGTTGCTTTAATGGTAGCACTGGCACTTCCTGGGTAGCATAGGCCCAGGCCAAGCTGAAGGGTATTGCTTAGCTTCTTCCATTCTCCACACACAGACCAATCAGTGTCTGTGTGGCTCCCACTCTGGTTCCTACAGACTTAGACTCTCTTTCAGAACCTCTTGCAAACACATATATAAATCACAGTCACTTGACATACAACATGATACATTTTCCAGACATTAACCCATTCAGTGCTGCAGAGATGCAATACACATCTTAAATACACACTACATGTAAGACACTGACAATACAATAGCACGAGTCAGACACATAACATTATAGAGGGGCCCCACTAACTCTGGGCCACTACAATTCCATTACTTTTAATGGATATCTGCACTGATGTCTATATTTTCAAATTCCTTCGAAAGCATTGCCCACTGTTTTCAACGGGACAAGAAAACACATTGCACGGCATGAGTGCGATGCAAGGTTTCCCATTTAAAATGCTTTGCATCACCTTGAAAATGCACGTTGGCACGTAGCCTAAAGTGGATTCACACTGAAACTGATCCACAGAAAACTTGCATGCAATTTTATGCTGCACTCTGGGGTCATGGGGATAATGTCCATACAGGGAAGCAACAATTGTGAGAAGGTTTGGGGTCTCATAAAGGGGCCATCAGTGTGCAGAATGTGATAAGTAGCGAGGTGAACATGCTGTGATGGAAAGTTTTGCTTCCGATGGGGGTAGTTAAAAAAAAAAATATATATATATATATAGTAGTTGTGCGCTACAGAGGATGGCCTGAAGGGGGCAACAGACAATCAGTCTGGTGCCTGAAGTAAGAGGGAAAACACCCACAGGTGTGGTCAGTGATATAAAAAGGGATGTTCTTACTGCAGTGGAAAAGAGTGTCTGGCTGAGAAGGCCAGGAAGACAGCTCAGTGGAGCTGCAGGGCTGTTAGCCCAGAGTGTGTGGCTGAGAAGGCCAGAGGTGGACAGGGAGACGCCCCTCACCTCAACACCTAGGAGAGTTGTGTGTCTGGGAGGACCAGACTTCAACAAAGGCTATATCGCGACAAAACTGCTGTTGAAAGAAAACTCCTGTTGTATGCAGTAGAGAGACGTTATGGACCAGAAACTACGTGGTTCCAGCAGGACCCCTGGAGTATGCCTGCCCTTGGGCTAAGGGTCTGAAGGCACTACAGACTAAGGACCATCTGTGATCTGGACATCTACAGGTCTGTGCAAATCAAGTGGACTTGTTGTTGCTGTTGCCTTCAACCCTGTGGAGAATTGTACTGAGGGGACTTTGAAAAGGACTGTGAATGGACGTTTATAAGAGACTTTGTTGTTGCCAAACGTTTATTATTGCCCTGGAGACCCAGTCATCTATGTTTCGGTTAAAGATTGTGTATGAATAAAGTGAACAAGAAGGAAAGTGACCGTTTGGCATGATATGTAACCCCTGTGGTGATATATAACCCCCGTGTTGTCACATATGGTGGAGAATGCGCTGGCACAAGCGGTGAAGGTCCTAGCTCAAAGACGCCAGTGAAAAGGCAGACAACCTTTATGAGTATGGAGGAATTGCTGAAGCAGTTGTTACAAGAAAGGCTGCAGCAACAGGAGGCTATGCAAGTAGAGCTGGAGGAAAGGCAACTCCTAATAAAGCAGTTGGCTGCACTGACAGAGTCAGTCAAAGCTACAGAGAATGAGCACCTCATAAAAGAGACTGAAACTGATCACAGGGCTTTGTTGGGAAAACAAGCCCATAAGTGTGAACAAGGTTGTAAAAAATTGAAGGCACAGTCAGCAAAGATAAATATATTCAATGGGAAGTTCAGGTAAAAAAGATCAAAGAAAAGCTGGAGGTGGAGAAAGCCACCTGCAGCAAAGCAGAAAAGCAAGCAGAGGTATTGAGAGGTATACTGGACTTCAAGAAAGCCCAAGAAGCTCGTCAAGAGCAGATGCTGACCCAGCTACAGATAAGCAGGGATGAAGAAATAGAGCTATATGATGCTCAGATCCTGAACCTTAAGCAAACTCATGCGCTAGCTAAGAGTGAACTGTCCCAACGATTAGAACAACCTGTGCATTGTGAACAGAACTGTAAGAAACTGCAAATGAAAACCAAAGAGTTGGAGATGACGTGTTGTGAGTTAGAAAGAGCTTCTACAGATGCACGTAATCAAACTACAGGTTTGCAGAATCAAGTTGCAGAGTTGAAAATGCTGTTAGCAAAGAAGAATGGTAACTTAGAGTGCCAAGTAAGTCAGCTCAAGGAAGAGCTGGGAATCTTGAAAGACTTACTGGGTGACAAAGAAAACCAGGAAGCGCTGGATGAGAGACTGGTGTCCCAGCTACAGATGAGCTTGGATGAGAAAGCTGAAATACATGGAGCCCAAATCCAGGAGCTGGAATGGAGTCATGCTGTAGTTGTTGGGAAACTGTCCAAGCAATTGAAGCAACTTGAGAAAGGGAAAGAAACATGGAAAAGTGAGTGTCTTGAGCTGACCCAAAAGGTGAAGGGGGTGTTGGAAGACAAGTGTGCATATGAATGCAAGAAAAATACAGTAGAGATGCAGTTTCAAGAGCTACAGATAAAAATAACTGAAGGTGACAGTGTGCAGACAGCGTTGTCTGTGCAGGTGAGCAGGCTGCAGGTGAAGCTGGAAGCTCAGAGTGAAGAGTTCCAGAAGTTACTGCAAGAAGAGACGCAGCAGAGGCTTGGTCTCAGTGCAGACCTGAAGACTATACAAGGTGAGAAAAATGTGTTCCTCAAGCAAGTAGAGGAGGATGCAGAAGCTAAGAGAAACCTATCAGAGCAGATTGCAACACTTCAGGCAGAGGTGGTGGATCTGGAAGGTAGACTGGAGAAGAGTGCTTTGTGTTTGGATTAGGTGGAAGAGCAGAAAAGAGAAATACAAGGAGAATTAGAAACTACAAGGCAGCAGTGTGAAGAGAAAACAGCCGCCTGTGATAAACTTGAGAAGGTTAAACTAAGTCTTCAGCAAGAGGTAGAAGATGTTACTGTTAAGCTGGGTCAGCAACAGGAGCTTATGGCCAAACTGTAGAAGAAACAGAAGCTGTGTGAACAGGAGCTGACTGAAGAGAAAGCCAGATCTGCAAGATATGCCAGTGAACTGGAGCATGCAGAAAAAAGGGCTAATGAGAAAGAAACAGAGGTACTAACCCTGACACGCACCCTGAAAGTAGTGTCAGAAAGAGCAGAGCTTCAGCAGTTCTCAGGGAAGTTGGGCATGAAGATGAAATGCTGTAAATCAAATAGTCAAGCGGCTGAAAGAAGTGTTCTGAGACCAGAGATGTCTAAAACCCAGTTCACACAGAAAAGGAAAAAAGGTGATCTTGTTAAAGAATCTGAAAGAGTTACAAGTAGTAAAGAATGCCAAATTATGTTTACAAAAGGAGACTACTGAAGCTCAGAAGGTCTCACAAGTGGCGGCAGAAGTCTTGGAAGAACTGCAGCTAAAGAATAATGACGTAAAAAGGCAAACCCAGAAAGTGAAGAAACAGTTTGTCCAAATGGTAGAAGCCTATCACAGGGATGCTGGCTCCAAGGACCAACTCATCAGTGAACTGCATGCTGCCAAGCAAAAGTCAGAGTCAGAGGGAAAGGAACTTCGAAGAATGCTATTGGTTCTAACTAGAGATGAGCGAACGTACTCGTCCGAGCTTGATGCTCGGGCGAATATTAGCGTGTTCGGGATGCTCGTTACTCTTAACGAGTACCACGCGATGTTCGGGTTACTTTCAGTTTCCTCTCTGAGACGTTAGCGCGCTTTTCTGGCCAATTGAAAGACAGGGAAGGCATTACAACTTCCCCCTGTGACGTTCAAGCCCTATACCACCCCCCTGCTGTGAGTGGCTGGGGAGATCAGATGTCACCCGAGTATAAAAGTCGGCCCCTCCCGCGGCTCGCCTCAGATGCCTTGTGAGTTAGCTGAGGGACAGTGCTATAGTGTTGGAGCTGCTGTAGGGAGAGTTTTAGTAGTGAGTGTAGGCTTCAAGAACCCCAACGGTCCTTCTTAGGGCCACATCTATCCGTGTGGAGGCTGCTGTTAGCAGTGTTGCCCATTTTTTTTTTTTTCAAAATCGGCTGTGCAGAGCATTGCGCCCTGCAGTAATACTACAGGGACAGAAGTGGTGGTTAGGCAGGGAGAGTGTTAGGAGTGAGTGTAGGCTTCAAGAACCCCAACGGTCCTTCTTAAGGCCACATTTAACTGTGTGCAGAACTGTGCAGGCTGCTGTTAGCAGTGTTGCATTTTTTTATTTTTTTTTAAATCGGCTGTGCAGAGCATTGCGCCCTGCAGTAATACTACAGGGACAGAATTGTGTAGGCAGGGCCAGAAGACATATATTATTGATTGAATATGGTCAGTGGGCCTTTTCTTTAAAAAAAAAGGGAAACATTCTATTTGGCCTGCCTCTGACAGTCCTCAGCGTTCTGGGTACGTGTGTGGTGGGTGCAGAACGTAAAGAAATCATACGCAGCCAGCTACGTTTAACAGCAGGCTTGCGCCAATTTATTTCCTGCCTGGGAAAAATCACCGCTCTGCTGTAGTTAATAACTCTGCAACCCTGCAGTTCTGTGACACATTTGCAGGGCCAGAAGACATATTTATTATTGATTGAATATACGCAGTAGGCCTTTTCTTTAAAAAAAAAGGGAAACATTCTATTTGGCCTGCCTCTGACAGTCCTCAGCGTTCTGGGTACGTGTGTGGTGGGTGGAGAACGTAAAGAAATCATACGCAGCCAGCTACGTTTAACAGCAGGCTTGCGCTAATTTATTTCCTGCCTGGGAAATCAAATCACTGGCAATACACCATGCTGAGGGGTAGGGGTAGGCCTATAGGACGTGGACGCGGGCGAGGACGCGGAGGCCCAAGTCAGGGTGTGGGCACAGGCCGAACCAGTGCGGTGGCCAGGGGTAGAGGCAGGGCCAGACTGAATAATCCACCAACTGGTTCCCAAAGCGCCCCCTCGCGCCATGCCACCCTGCAGAGGTCAAGGTGCTCTACGGTGTGGCAGTTTTTCACAGAGACGCCTGACGACCGACGAACAGTGGTGTGCAACCTTTGTCGCGCCAAGATCAGCTGGGGAGGCACCACCAACAGCATGTGCAGGCATATGATGGCCAAGCACCCCACAAGGTGGGACGATGCCCGTTCACCGCCTCCGGTTTGCACCACTGCCTCTCCCCCTGTGCCCCAACCTGCCACTGAGATCCAACCCCCCTCTGAGGACACATGCACTACCGTCTCCTGGCCTGCACCCACACCCTCACCTCCGCTGTCCTCGGCCCCATCCAGCAATGTCTCTCAGCGTAGCGTCCAGACGTCGCTAGCGCCACAGTTTGAGCGCAAGCGCAAGTACGACGCCACGCACCCGCACGCTCAAGCGTTAAACGTGCACATTGCAAAATTGATCAGCCTAGAGATGCTGCCGTATAGGCTTGTGGAAACGGAGGCTTTCAAAAGCATGATGGCGGCGGCGGCCCCGCGCTACTCGGTTCCCAGTCGCCACTACTTTTCCCGATGTGCCGTCCCAGGCCTGCACGACCACGTCTCCCGCAACATTGTACGCGCCCTCACCAACGCGGTTACTGCCAAAGTCCACTTAACAACAGACACGTGGACAAGCACAGGCGGGCAGGGCCACTATATCTCCCTAACGGCACATTGGGTGAATTTAGTGGAGGCTGGGACAGAGTCAGAGCCTGGGACCGCTCACGTCTTACCCACCCCCCGAATTGCGTGCCCCAGCTCGGTGGTGGTATCTGCGGGGGTGTATGCTTCCTCCACTAAACCACCCTCCTCCTCCTCCTACGCAACCTCTGTCTCGCAATCAAGATGTGTCAGCAGCAGCAGCACGTCGCCAGCAGTCGGTGTCACGCGGCGTGGCAGCTTAGCGGTGGGCAAGCGTCAGCAGGCTGTGCTGAAACTACTCAGCTTAGGAGATAAGAGGCACACGGCCCACGAACTGCTGCAGGGTCTGACAGAGCAGACCGACAGCTGGCTTGCGCCGCTGAGCCTCCAACCGGGCATGGTCATGTGTGACAACGGCCGTAACCTGGTGGCGGCTCTGCAGCTCGGCAGCCTCACGCACGTGCCATGCCTGGCCCATGTGTTTAATTTGGTGGTTCAGTGCTTTCTGAAAAGCTACCCCCACTTGTCATACCTGCTCGGAAAGGTGCGCCAGCTCTGCGCACATTTCCGCAAATCCCACACGCACGCTGCCACCCTGCGGACCCTGCAACATCGGTTTAATCTGCCAGTGCACCGACTGCTGTGCGACGTGCCCACACAGTGGAACTCTACGCTCCACATGTTGGCCAGACTCTATGAGCAGCGTAGAGCTATAGTGGAATACCAACTCCAACTTGCGCGGCGCAGTGGGAGTCAGCCTCCTCAATTATTTACAGAAGAGTGGGCCTGGTTGGCAGCCATCTGCCAGGTCCTTGGAAAATTTGAGGAGTCTACCCAGATGGTGAGCGGGGATGCTGCAATCATTAGCGTCACCATTCCTCTGCTATGCCTCTTGAGAAGTTCCCTGCAAAGCATAAAGGCAGAAGCTTTGGAATCAGAAACGGAGGCGGGGGAAGACAGTATGTCGCTGGATAGTCAGAGCAACCTCATGTCTATATCTCAGCGCGTTGAGGAGGAGGGGGAGGAGCATGAGGAGGAGGGGGAAGAGACAGCTTGGCCCACTGCTGAGTGGACAGATGCTGCTTGCCTGTCATCCTTTTAGCGTGTATGGCCAGAGGAGGAGGAGGAGGAGGAGGATCCTGAAAGTGATCTTCCGAGTGAGGACAGCCATGTGTTGCGTACAGGTACCCTGGCACACATGGCTGACTTCATGTTAGGATGCCTTTCTCGTGACCCTCGCGTTACACGCATTCTGGCCACTACGGATTACTGGGTGTACACACTGCTCGATCCACGGTATAAGGAGAGCCTTTGCACTCTCATTCCCGAAGAGGAAAGGGGTTCGAGAATGATGCTATACCACAGGGCGCTGGTGGACAAACTGATGGTAAACTTCCCATCCGACAGCGCTAGTGGCAGAAGGCGCAGTTCCGAGGGCCAGGTAGCAGGGGAGGCGCAGAGATCAGGCAGCATGTACAGCGCAGGCAGGGGAACATTCTCCAAGGCCTTTGCCAGCTTTATGGCTCCCTAGCAAGACTGTGTCACCGGTCCCCAGTCAAGGCTGAGTTGGCGGGAGCACTGTAAAAGGATGGTGAGGGAGTACGTAGCCGATTGCAGCACCGTCCTCGGTGACGCCTCTGCCCCCTACAACTACTGGGTGTTGAAGCTGGACACGTGGCCTGAACTCGCGCTGTATGCCCTGGAGGTGCTTGCTTATCCTGCGGCTAGCGTCTTGTCAGAGAGTGTGTTTAGTGTGGCTGGGGGAATCATCACGGATAAGCGTACCCACCTGTCAACCGACAGTGCCGACAGGCTTACACTCATCAAGATGAACAAAGCCTGGATTTCCCCAGACTTCTCTTCTCCACCAGCGGACAGCAGCGATACCTAAGCAATACGTAGGCTGCACCCGCGGATGGAAGCATCGTTCTCTCTCACCATCCAAAACGGGGACATTTCTGCTTCATCAATCTGTGTATAATATTCCTCCTCCTCCTCCTGCTCCTCCTCCTGAAACCTCACGTAATCACGCCGAACGGGCAATTTTTCTTAGGGCCACAAGGCTCACTCATATAATTTTTCTAAACAATTTTTATACGTTTCAATGCTCTTAAAAGCGTTGAAACTTTAACTTGAACCAATTTTTCGTTCAACTGGGCTGCCTCCAGGCCTAGTTACCACTTAAGCCACATTAACCAAAGCGATTAATGGGTTTCACCTGCCATGGCATTTTGGTGCTCGCTCATCTCTAGTTCTAACCAATGACAACACTGTACTAAGAGAAGAAATGGAATTGTTACAAAGTGAGGAAAAAATGATAGTTATAAACCTGAATATATTGAAAAATGAAGTGGAGACTGTAATCCACAGCAAGGCCATGCTGGAGCATGAGCTACAAGAGGAACTGGAAGAATACAGAGACAAGGTTCTTGAGCTAGAAGAGACCTTCAAAATGGAGGCTCAGTAGGAAAGTCTCCACAAGCCGTTCTGCACTGAAATGGAGGACTGTGTTAGCTCCAAGGATGATGGTGAAAAGACTGTACCTAAACTAGAAAAGTCTACTAAAGCCTTGGAGCAGCAAAAAGAAGAACTGAAGGGTCAGATAGGGAAACTTGACTATAAGTTAAAAGCCACAAAGTTGCCCTTGGGAGTCAACTTGCAAGCAGTGAGAGCACAGTCTGACAGAGATCTACAAGGATGTGAGGAGCAGAGTGAAGACAAGAAGAAGGAACTTGTCAGACAGGTAAAAACAGAAAGAGACCCCCGAGGCTGGAGTTTTGACCGTGGAGGGTCAGAAGAAGAAAAATGTGATATGGCCTACAGCCTTCATTAGGGGTAGGGATATGTAGGGGTGCGCTACAGAGGATGGCCTGTAGGAGGCAGCAGACAATCAGTCTGGTGCCTGAAGTAAGAGGGAAAACACCCACAGGTGTGGTCAGTAATATAAAAAGGGTTGTTCCTACTGCAGTGGAAAAGAGTGTCTGGCTGAGAAGGCCAGGAAGACAGCTCAGTGGAGCTGCAGGGCTGTTAGCCCAGAGTGTGTGACTGAGAAGGCCAGAGGTGGACAGGGAGACGCCCCTCACCTCAACACCTAGGAGAGGTGTGTGTCTGGGAGGGCCAGACATCAACTAAGGCTTTATTGCGACCAGACTGCTGTTGAAAGAAAACTCCTGTTGTATGCAGTAGAGAGACGTTATGGACCAGGAACTACGTGGTTCCAGCAGGAGCCCTGGAGTACGCCTGCCCTTGGACTAAGGGTCTGAAGGCACTACAGACTAAGGACCAGCTGCGATCTGGATATCCACAGGTCTGTGCAAATCAAGTGGACTTGTTGTTGCTGTTGCCTTCAACCCTGTGGAGGATTTTACTGAGGGGACTTTGAAAAGGACTGTGAAGGGACGTTTATAAGAGACTTTGTAGTTGCCAAACGTTTATTATTGCCCTGGAGACCCAGTCATCTATGTTTCGGTTAAAGATTGTGTATGAATAAAGTGAACAAGAAGTAAAGTGACTGTTTGGCACGATATATAACCCCCATGTTGTCACAATATATATATATATATATATATATATATATATCACTGAAAAACTACAGCTGGGGTGGTGATGCGTCCAGGTGGAGGTCGGCCAGTGCGGGTGAGACCACAGGGCTCTCAAGACGGTTGTCACAGGTGGCTCTGTGATCTCTCCCCAACAATGGCGGAGCGTGGCCCAGCTCGGTCGCGTGGAATGCAAAAAGAACAGGTAGATGTAAACAATGGTAATTAGTCCTAATGGTGCTGTCACATGACACCAGTACCTCTTCTCAAGCAAATGGTTGCTCATCCTCCTCCACCGACTACATCTCTTCACTCCCTCTACTCACTCTATTCTAGACTCCACCTCCCAATTTCTCCTAAACTCCCAAACTGTCCCACACAACAAACAAGTTAGGTAAGACAGATTTGCCGCAACAAAGCTTGTTAGCACTTACAAAGAACACAGATCCACACAAGTACACACAGATACACACAAGACAGTTTACACAAAACGGACATACACCTACTCTAAAGACACTCGAACTCTGGGCCACTACAGTTCCCCCCTACTTAAAGAAAGCCAACCCTGGCTTCCTCTGCACCATGTCGTAAACCTCATAATGCTGCGTCACTCAGACGGCCCCATAGTCTGTATTACCTCGCGCGAGGTTAACGCGTCATCACGATGTACGTCGTACTGCGTCATGATGCTGTACGTCATCACGTGCGTTATCATGTGACCTGAAGGATCAAGTCAGCTGACCCGCAACCTCTAATTCGCGGCGTCATCCGCGTCATCGCGTTCTCCCATGCGCATGTGTCAACGGCTTCCCTAATCAACCAATATATACCAATAAGGGATACACCGCTGGCCACTCCGTCACCATACTATCGAGCTGCTACAGTGTCCCAGAGGTATCAAAAGACAAACCCATCAATCCTTCAAGGCTACACCTTATTAGCCCAATGTTAATCACTACCCTTAGAGTTAAATCATGTTAAACCTACAGATGGAATTAACACTTCAACCTACAACTCACAAATCACTCACAAAGAGATATACATCTCTATATGCTTATACACAAACTTAATTAACATTTAAAGGAAGAGGGTCAAGATAAAGTACACATTATCAATGCAGCCACCAATGGTACTGAAAACTTTTAAAACTGCATAAGGTAAGGAAACCAATCAGGTGCAGTAATAAATTGCCACATATGTATTGAGGAAAATCTCCGATCATGTTGCAAGAGGAAGAGCATGCCAGTCACCACGAAGAAACCCTGCAAGAAGGAATACACATTAAAATCATTAAAAGTAACAGTTGGCGACAACAGCAAGCCAAACAAAAAAAAAGGGGGGGAGGGAAAAAAAGAAATAAAGGAAACACGGGAGGGGAGAAGGGGAAAAAAAATAAGAAAATGGTTATTTTCAACACAGGATACTGGTGTTTCTTTTGTTGGTGCGTAGTCCAACTCCTGTGAGGCCTTCACCTCGGTAGCAGTTGGACTGCGCAACAAGAGCACCTTTCAGCCTCCAATTGTTGACAGCGTAACTAGCGCCTTTGAGAAGCTGGTCCTGAAGGACGTGTCTAAATTGAGAACTGAGTACAAATTCATGAAGATCAAGAATAATTTAAAGCACACGGAATGGACGGCTTTGAAGGCGTTGAGAAATGATTAGAACATTACAATACGTATGGACGATAAGGGCGGAGCAGTGGTTGTGTTGGACACACCGCAATATGATAGAGAAGTCTATTGACAACTTAATGACATCGATGTCTATGAGTGCCTCCAACACAACCCCACTGCCCAGTATCAAGCCAATCTACAGTTACTCTTGGATGAGGCGGTCGATCAATTGATTATTGATAAAAAATTACATGACTTTTTGTTACCTAGTCATCCTTAGACACCAAATCTATACATTTTACTGAAGGTACATAAAGATCTTGTGAACCCCCCCGGACGCCCCATAGTATCCAGAAGGGAGTCCTTGTTTAGTAGAGCTTCCAGGTTTCTGGATGCCATTTTACACAAGTATGTTACAGAATCGGTGTCTTACATAAGGGACACATCTGACTTCCTGAGTAAAATTAAGGGAGTTAAGGTGAACCCCGGTGTGTTACTAGGGTCCTTCAACATCGTCTCGCTCTACACAAACATCAGCCATGATAAAGGGATAGAAGCCGTGAGAAAACGTCTAACCAGGACATATATATCGAATAGATCCCTCTCCTTTGTACTCACCTTGTTAGAAGAGGTTCTGACGAAGAACTACTTCTTGTTTGGTGGGAAAATTTACTGCCAAAAAAGAGGGACTGCGATGGGGTCCAATATGGCCCCAACATACGCTAACCTCTACATGGATGATATGGAAACCAGTCACGTATATACCTCCCCAAGCTGGACCTATGGAGCAGTTGAATTTGTTTCATACTGAACTTAACGACATCTATCCAGAACTTAAGTTCACCTTGGTGTACTCTAGTACACAGATACAATTTCTGGACGTTTTGATTTCTAACATTGATGGTAGTTTGACGACAGATTTGTACGTTAAATCCACTGATAAAAATAACCTCCTGATTTTTGACAGTTTACATCCTCCACGAATGGTGAAGTCATTGCCCTGGAGCCAGCTACTCAGGGTAAGACGTATCGTGGACGATAGATTTACTGACCATAGACTGGAACAGATGTGCCAAAAGTTTCTATCGAGGGGTTACCCTGAGTGGCTGGTGGCGGAGTTGAGTGAGAAGGTGAAGGGAGTTGAACGAGACTCACTTTTGACTAGTACATGCAGAGACAAGAGGGAATTGACTAGAATTCCTTTTGTCAGCACTTACAGTCCCATGAGTGGCAGAATTGCTCAAATCTTACGTAGGCATTGGCCACTGTTTTCTAATGGACATCTAGAAATTTTGGAATTTAAGTCCCCCTCATTGATGTCATACCGGAGGGGGAGAAATCTTAAAGATACTCTAGTGAAGACGGCTCCAACCCCTTTGTCATGTACTTTGGTTTCTGGTAAGAGGGGCAACTTTGCCTGTTTGAATTGTGCTAGTTGTAACAATCTGATTAAGGGATAGACTTTCTCGCACCCTAGGACAGGTAAAAAATATTACATCAAAGGGACATACAACTGTAATTCATTTTATGTTGTATATTTAATTAATTGTCCCTGTGGTTTATTGTATGTAGGCGAGACGACGAAGGACGTGAAATCTAGAATTAGTAAGCACAAGAGTACCTTTAGAACTGGCCGCACCGATGTCCCGGTAGCAAAACATTTTCATGAGGCTGGCCATACGGTGAGCCAACTTCGCTACCAGGTGATTGACCAGGTACCGGTGGATATCAGGGGAGGGGATAGGGAGAACAGACTTAAATACCTCGAGTTAAAGTGGATTTTCGAGTTGGAGACCCTGCATCCGAAGGGCCTCAACATCGAGTATCACGTGACCTCCCATTTGTAGAGTTGTCTGCACTTCTTCTGTTGCCCTTTCCCCTGTCCCATTTTCTTATTTTTTTCCCCTTCTCCCCTCCCGTGTTTCCTTTGTTCCTTTTTTTTTCCTCTCCTCCCCCCCCCCCTTTTTTTTTGTTTGGCTTGCTGTTGTTGCCAACTTTTACTTTTAATGATTTTAATGTGTATTCCTTCTTGCAGGGTTTCTTCGTGGTGACTGGCATGCTCTTCCTCTTGCAACATGATCGGAGATTTTCCTCAATATATATGCGGCAATTTATTACTGCACCTGATTGGTTTCCTTACCTTATGCAGTTTTGAAAGTTTTCAGTACCATTGGTGGCTGCATTGATAATGTGTACTTTATCTTGACCCTCTTCCTTTAAATGTTAATTAAGTTTGTGTATAAGCATATAGAGATGTATATCTCTTTGTGAGTGATTTGTGAGTTGTAGGTTGAAGTGTTAATTCCATCTGTAGGCTTAACATGATTTAACTCTAAGGGTAGTGATTAACATTGGGCTAATAAGGTGTAGCCTTGAAGGATTGATGGGTTTGTCTTTTGATACCTCTGGGACACTGTAGCAGCTCGATAGTGTGGTGACGGAGTGGCCAGCGGTGTATCCCTTATTGGTATATATTGGTTGATTAGGGAAGCCGTTGACACATGCGCATGGGAGAACCCGATGACGCGGATGACGCCGCGAATTAGAGGTTGCAGGTCAGCTGACTTGATCCTTGAGGTCACATGATAACGCACGTGATGACGTACAGCATCATGACGCGGTACGACCTACAGCGTGATGACGCGTTAACCTCGCGCGAGGTAATACAGCCTATGGGGCCATCTGAGTAATGCAGCATTATGAGGTTTACGACATGGTGCAGAGGAACACATGGCAGACACCAGTGAAACACCTGTAAGTCCTTCTTTTTAATTGTTTGTGGGTGGTTACTTGTATGGTGATTGGGTTTTGGTACTATTTAATGTGATCAGTGATGCCTGTGGTACATGCTTGACAAGGACCATAGCAACATTGGTCGAAACGTCGCGTCTTTTGTACTGTGGACTATGATTAAAGGACCATATATGATTTACATCTGGTAAGAAGATTTATTCCCATGTGCTGCCTCTCCTCTATTTATTGATTATATTGTGCTGTGGATGCCTGGAGTCCGGCGTCTAGGTGGGCGTGCACAAACCAGCCAGCTTTTTTCTCCCACAGCTTTTGCTGTCATATAAGTGCTGCAGTTCCTGTCGGCCTTTATTGTGACTTTTCTCCCTAAGGTCGGCTCCACACTGGTGTATTTGTGCTTGAAATATGCAGAGAATAGAACCCATTTATTTGAAGAGGTTCATTCACATTTCTGTATTTTGCGCATACATTTCGGTCACGCAAAGATTTCCAGTATTCCCACTTTCAACTTTTTTCAAATTGAAAAAACATACAACTGGGCCATTTTCTTGGTTTTTAACGGTGCAGCAAAAATGACATCTTATTCTGCGAGCCAATCACTGAAAATGGCAAGATACTTACCAATGCAAGAGGGCAGATAACTGCATCCCCTCAGCATGCAGGCAGCCAAACTACCAAATGAGGGAGCCAGTTACACCCGTGGAGGACACTAATGAGACAGCCATTCACACAACCTTCTAATGTAGTGGGGTGTGGCTGCTTGGTATATACTCCTGCACAGAGTAAATACAAAGTGCCAGACCTTCTGATACATGTGGTGCACCATGCAGACTAGCAACCTATTAATGACGCCATAATAGTTCGGCGGGCTGCTCTGCACCTCAAAAAGTGAACCACATTAGTACTGCCACCCTGGGCTGTTAGTTTTTGTATTTCCCTTTCTGTGATACATTATTCTGTGGGTCAGTACGAGAGACACAATTTATGGAATTTTTTATGTTGTTCTGCTTAAAACAAATAGCTTTTTTTAATAAAAGAAGTTCCCTTTTGCCGTCTTTTGCACCTAATAGCGTCTTAGTTTTTCTGTTGATGCAGCTTGTTTTTTACGGGGCGTCATGTGGTTTTTATTGGTGCCATTTTGGAGCAGATATGACTGTATCAGAATTTTTTTCTTGGAGACAAGTTGAGCAAATAACTGCAATTCTGGCGTTGTGTATTGTATTTTTTTACCAATGTTCACCATGTGGGATTAATAATGTGATACGGACGTAGTGATAATGATTATTACGTTTTTTTACATGTTTTCCATAAGATTTTGTCTGAGCTCTTCCAGCTGTCTGTAATTGGTCACTGTGGGAGGTGCAGGGCATCTCGGCCTCCTTTTACACGGAGCAGTAAATGGTTGGCACGAATGAATAATGTCAAATTTCAGTCATTTGCAGTCTGTTTATACTAGCAGAAAAAATGTTTGCAATTGTATTCGCAAATCATTCGGTCCCATTACTGCACTAGTGATTGTGAGCGACTAAAACGATCGCAATTCACACGCAACGATGTGCGAATGAGCGAACATTTACTTCCAAGCCTGCATAAAATGAACGATGATGGAGAAGCAAACAAATTTTCACTCCACATACAATCGGTTCCATGTTTACATGAGCGATCTTTGCTCATATTCGCACAATCCAACGATTTTTTTAAGCGATAATTTTTCCACATACGAGGTCCCTCGGGGAGACGAGCTCTTACATAGCTTGGTGAATATCAACCTATTACTCATGCAGTAGATAACGCTGCGCAGATCAGGAGGCGCCGCGCTCAGCATCGTCCTCAGGATGGGTCATCCATATACACTTGTATAAAAGTGTATATGCACCTCCAGGCTGCATTCACTCGTAGTGGAATTACTGCAGATTCCCCACAGTGGAAAATCCGTGTCAATTTACGAACCAAGAGTTGCGTTTAAATCCACACCATTGGTATAGATCAGTTGCGGATCCGTGGTAAAAATCACATAAAAGTCCTAACTGAATGCGAATTTTAACATGTTTTTTTTATGTGGAACAACACCAAAATCTGCAATGTGTGACCCCCAAGGATCCGTCTGGACGGCAGAGGTACTGCGGATTTTACATGGTGAATTTCGCTTTAAAAAAAACGGTATCGAAATCCGCATCTTTCAACGATTGTTTTTGGCACAAGTCTGCACAGGAATTTTCCCCGTCTATGGTCCGTTCCGGCACAGAAATGAGCGTCTTCGCTTCAAGATTTGACATATCATTTCCTGGTAGGGAAACCTGTGGAAAGGCAATCTTCTGCATCAAGATTTTGCGCCAAAAACCACAGCAGAAGGAAACAGATTTTAGAGACATAATTCACAAAGAATTTTCCGAGGTGAATTCCGCCGTGTAAACGTGCCGCTAGAGCGCGCTGCTACTTAACTGCTTCATATTCTGTGTCCGCCTTCATCTCATATAGATTTTGGATTTATTCCGGAACCGCCACTTGCTGACTCCCGTTCTGCATCCTTCTGTCCGTCCCTGTGTATTAATGTGCAAAAAAGGTCCTAACTCTTAGTACTTGTCATAAAAAGTCGGCAAGGGGGTGTGGCCAGCAACTGTTCAACACATTTATCATTACTAAAGACGGAATATGCTGCAAATGTTTTTAGTTTTATGGACAACCAATTCTTTGAGGTGCACAGCTTTTAATAAATTTGGCGCAACTTACTCCAATGGACTTTTCTTTGAGGCGTATGAATTGCTCGTTCACATCGGCATTCTTATAGTCAGCTCTGTTGGAGGAGCAACAAAACGGAAACTGATTTGACTTTTCTTCCTGTTGATTTCAGTGGGATTTTTAGAGCTTCAGTTTTGCGCAGTTCCGTTCCATCCGCTATCTGTTTTTTTAATGTAAAACTAGCGCAGACTGCAGTGCTTTCTTTTATCTGCTAAAAAATAGAAGGCAGACAAAAAGGACTTCCGTTGTTCTTTAGACTGCAGTCAACGGCGACAGAACAGAACGGTTTCCGTTTGGTTCCTTTTAATGGCTTTTACTTGAGCATGAGAGGAAGGAAAGACAAGAAAGATGAAGCCAAGTCTTTGAGAACTAATGAAAATGGCAAAAAGAAAACAAACTGGTAAAACTGGTCCTTCCCCAACAGCTCTGCCTCCCAGGTCTACTGCAGCTTCCGTTTGGTTCTGCTGTAATTCCATTTTGCTACTTGTTGCACTTTTACAAAACAGAAAGTCAAAGACTGATGTGAATGTGCGCTTAGTAACACGCTCCCCATGGTCCCCAATTAGAAGCGGTGTCGTGTCTCCTTAAGGAGAGCACCCCAAAAAAGTGTGGGGACACCAAGGAGGGGAGGGGGTTATAAGGTCACTTTGAATTGAAGGAATGCTGCAATCCAATAGATTGTGCTGTAGAGGGATTTTTCCATCTTTCTGATTTCCATTGTCCCCCAAAACTCCTTCTAGCAAGACTTGTTACTTGTAACCTCTTCTGCCCCCTTGTGGCGGTTTGCAGCCATAACAAACAAAGATTGGAGCAAACAGTAAGTGTGTGTTGTGGTGGCTTTGCTGCTGTAGCCAAGTGTATTTTCAGGCTGCAGCTGCAGTCGCTCTTATTGAGCTGCATGACTTGTAATTCTCTCATTCCGCTTCTGTCTGATTTCCCCCCCCCCCCCCCCCATCACCAGAATCACTCTAATGTCTCAACAGGAAATGTTCTTCCTGTCCCATTTGCACGCTGAAGGGATTCCATCCGCACACTGGACGAGGGAGTTGCTCCTGCTGTTTGCAGTACAGACCAGTGAGCTGCCCAGCAGGACATATGGTGTCACCTTACGACGGCTTCCTATATACTTGGTCTTATCCCTCTGATTTAGTGAGATAATGGCCCAACTAATCCCAGGGTGCTTTATGGGGTCGTTCCAGATGCCCAACACCCGTCTTCATACTGGATGCAGCATCACGCCTGTGGATGCCGGAGCACAAAGGACACCAAGATGGCATCAGTTGTCCTGCGCCAGCTGCCAAAATCCTTACGACCAGCCACCATCCTGGCGTGCGGCACTTCTATCCGCTGTCACGTCGCTCGCTAGCGGCCATAATGTATTCACAGGAGGCAGTTTGTAGAAGTAATGCCTACAGTGGAAAAGTCATGTTTTTCTGTAGTTTTGCTGTATTTGTGATAAAGGGTAAGTAAAATGTTATCAACAAAAACCCAGGCCAGCGTGACAACATGGGGGCTCCTCTACACCCTTCATGGGGCAAAAAGGGAAGACATTGTATACATTTTATTCTGCGTATCAGTACGATTACGGTGAGACCAAATTTATAGTTTTTTATGTAATTCCGCTTAAAAAAAACAACTGCTTTTTAATTTTAAAAGTTCCCTTTTGCCGTCTTTTGCGCCTAATCGCATCTTAGTTTTTCTGTTGATGCATCTTGTTTTTTACATGGCGTCATGTAGTTTTTATTGGTGCCATTTTGGAGCAGATATGACTTTATTGGAATTTTTTCTTGGAGACGAGTTGAGCAAATAAGCACAATTCTGGCGTTGTGTATTTTCTTTGTATAAGGAGTACAAAAAAGGCATTATCAATGTGTGGGGCACCAATGGAAGCATTATTAGTATGAATGGCACCAATGGGAGCATTATTACTGTGTGGGATACTACTACTATGTGGAACAGTATGATTTGAGAGTTATTTAGGTTAGGAAAAGGTAGGGAGGTGATGGAAAAGCAAGGAGCCAAAGTTTGTATGCTAATTATGCAGAGATGAGTGTTGGGCTAGTTGGGGAAGAACAGGTAAAGTTCATAACACCAATCAGAGGTGATCTCACCCCTGATGACTGGCTATAACAGTACTGTAACCACTTATATGGTCTGCAGAATGTAGAGCCGGCATCTACCACTATATGGTCAATGTTTTGGGGTAATCTTGATCTTAGTATATTAGTCTTAATTCATAGTGGTGGTATTCACTATGCGGTGTTAGTGGCAGTATTATTTGTCCCTTTTATAGTGGTATCATAGGTAATATAGGGTTTGGTATTCTGGGGTTTCTTCAGTAACAGTACGGTGATATTTGTCCCATGTGGTTTCTTGCGGTAACTGTATGACTCCAGTATAAGAGCTGTTCTGTCATACGTAGATAATTGACTTACAGCTATATAGTCTTTGAGCAACAAGCCAGCATTGGCCCAGGTCCGTTTGCCATATATCCCATAGTTACACTGCGCTTCAGACTATTTGTGGTAAACCGTAGATTAGGTTCAATCAAAACATTTCTTGGGATAAAGAATTCAGCAAAAGTGTAAAAAATATGCAATGAAATAAGGAGAGTGTAGTGCAGTGTGCTCTGTGCCCAATAGGTGGAGACTCGTCCTTCTCCCTGTAATAGGCTCATATGTGATCGGACTCCGCAGCGTATGAGAAATGAGCCATAAACATGTATACTATAGAAACAGATGCCAAGCAAGTCACGGACAAACCATTTCTGTGCGTGAGATTAGATTACTCACAAGATGCTGCTGCCTGATTTCTAGTTTCAGAACAGAATAATCCTAAAGGGAAACTATCAGAATATGACATTAGATATAACTCAGTAAAAAAAATCCTCCTGCGCTCTTAATCGGGGTTTTTTGCAAACCAAAAGGGAAACTAAAAAGTCTCCACAATGAGGAAAATATATTTAATTGTACAATAAGTACATAAAAAACATATGACTAATAAAAATTCTTGCAATGCGTTTCGGCACTATATCAGTGCCTTTTTCAAGTGCTTGAAGGAGATTTTTTTTACTGAGTTATATCTGTTTCTTTCCCCATTTGTGTGGTACAACACCCACTGGGGTTTTTTCTACTGCTGCATCTCCTCTTATGAGGATTTTTGGGGACCTTGCATTAAGAAGAACATCTATAGTTCTACAGGTGACCGGGGATCATCGGTGCAAGCGGGTTTTTTCTCCCTGAGGTGGGGATCCTGCTTTGCACCAGGTGAGTAAAAATCCCCTTATTTCTCTATTTCGGATCCCTGTATGGTGGCGCGGATCTACACTTTGAGAATATGACATTACTTATATCAAACTTTAGGGTAAAATACTTTTGAAAATTTTTGATATTATTTTTTGTTAAAATCCACAATACTGAAATATTCCAGTTTTCACATTCTTTACCAAAGCTGACACAAAAGGCAAACATTTTACTTCTCAGCTTTGCTGCGTATACTGAGAAATGAGCAGAGTCATGTCATTATAATGAAAAGGTAAATGAGTATATAACCTCTCTGTTAGGCCGTGTCCACATGGCGCCGACAGCAGATCCACAGCACAAACTCCGCACCAAAATTCACACCATTTGGTGGAGATTCTGACGTGGATTTTTTTTGTGATATGCATCCCCTCAAATGAAGAGGTGGAATCTGCACAAAAAATCTAGTGCGGTAACTGACATGCTGCTGATCATTAATCCACTCTGTAGATCAATTTCCGCAGCAGTTTTTTTTCCATGTAGACAAGATTTTGAAAATCTCATTCACTTTGTTGCTACTATAAATGCTGCATCAAATCTGCCTGCCTGAACTTAGCGTAATGCTGCTGGAGGCTTAGATAAGACACAGAGGCTGCGGCATTGCCATGGCACATTTGCATTAACATCCGTCTCTCAGGGCTCCTGACAAAAAAAATTACCTAACTGAAAAATTTAGGAGCCAAATAAAATTTTTGGTCACCAAATTTAAAAAAAGACATTAAAATTTCTACAGCCTTCTAAGACTTACTGCGTTTGGCTCTCTCTGCAGCCCTAGTACAGTTATACTCCATCTCCCCCACCTCCGCAGTACAATAAGGGTTCTATTACACAAGTGGTAATGGTGGCTGCCAGCGCTCACGTTTTCCTGACAATTGCTGGCTAAACCTGCAAGCAGCCCAACAACTAACACTTTTACATGACCATTAATGTCCCTTATGTAATAGCAGCTTTATGGGGGTCCACATGGGGTGGATTTGCCATTGAATTTATGTGGGGACCCTCATCCACAACCCGCAGAAATAATCCGCACAAAAGCCATTTGAAAATTAAGATTTGATAAAAACCTGCTGTGGTACTGCCTCTTCTCAATGAGGGGGAGATTTCTGCACAGGAATATGCAATAAAAGTTGCCTCAAAATCCACACCAAATGGTCAAGGTGTGGGGGCTGACTATCCGCTGAGATCTGCTGCAGAACGTCCGCCTCAGACATTCCACTGCATACCAGCCTCCATGTAGACACAGCCCTAGGCCTCCTTCACACGGGTGTTCTTTTAACGCTAAATAGGCGCACCAAAAAATCGTAACTATTAGAACCAGTGGTTTCCTATGGATCTCTTCAGATGCGCACATTTTTTAGCGCACAAAAAAAAATCGTACCGCAAAAGCTGGGACATAGGTGCGTTTTTTCAATGCCAAAATTTCTATTGACGACAAAACGATGTATCCTCCATAGACTGCTATGGGAGTCTATGGGAGACACCCGAATAAGGGAGGGGAGGGAGTTTAACAGCAGCGAGCGCTGCTAAACACTGATGGGCGCCTCTAGTGAGGCATTTAAAGGGATTAAGGCCTTATTCACATGGGCGAATCCGGAGTGGGTGTCCACCTCCAGGTTCCACAGCAATAACCTTCCATAGCATGCTGTGGAAAAATGACTCTACCTGCACCACGACCAATTGTTTCCACTCGCGGATGAAAAATCGCAGCATGTTCTATTTTACTGCAGTTCCTGCACGGGCGGCTTCCAATCCGTGGCCCGTCTGCAACTGATGGGCCACGGATTCTGCAGGAAAAAGAGTTTTTAAATAAATCTGTACTGCGCATGTCTGACGGCGAGCCGTGTGGCCATCAGTCTGTGGTACAGACTGAAGAAGGCAAAGCAGGTATGCACAGATGCCACTGCTGCAGGGCCGGATTCCTCTGCGGGATTCCATATTCGGAATAATAGCTGCGCCTTCATGCGATTTTGTGCTCCGTTATTCGTGATTTTTTTTAGCACGGCTAACTGAGCGTTACAATAACAGCCGTGTAAATGAGCCCTTAGAATAACTTCATTTGGCTGCGAAAATCATGTGAGATTTGTTCATTGCGAAACGCACAAATATGAATCCCATTCTTTTGAATAGGGTTACACAAGTGAGCGATTTCTTCTAGCATTGCGGTAAAAAGATCGTGGCAGGCCCTATCTTTCGGCATGCCCTGGCATCACCCATTGTTTTCAATGGAACAGAAGAACACATGGCACAGCGTGGGTAAACAATGGGAAGCACTTGCTGATCCTCAGACATGGCCGACAGCAGGAGGATCGCTTCTTTACCAAAGTGATGCTAGGCTGACATGAAAAGGTCCTGCATCCCTGGGGAACTCACATGGTGAGGAGCGGCCCAAATTTCGCTCGCTTGTGTGGTTAGCCTTAGGCCGGCGGCACACGAATGGGTCGAATTACGCATGCCAGAGCCCGCAACAGAATCCGACCCTGTGCCCGTTGGTGCCAGCGTGTACCTTGCTTAATCTGTATTGCAGATGGTCCAGATGGCTTGCCATCGGGTATGCGAGGTAAAGATATATTTTTTTTTACATTTTTTTTTTACCCGCGCCGTTGCAAAGCGATGATGCAGAGTCAGTGACTTTTCCACAATGTCACTACACAAGGACTGCGGGTTGGACGGATTCCATTGACTTCAACGGAAGCTGTCCTTGCAGAATCCACATAAAAATGGAGCATGCTGTGATTTTTCCTCCGCTTGTGGACATCATGATTTGATTCCACCAGTGTGCAGGAAAAAGAGCTTTTACAGAGCATTCCCTGAACGGTATTTGCTGTGGATCCACGGTGCAGATGCCGACCATGGATTCCACAATGCAAATCTGCTCGTGTGCCTCCAGCCATAGGCTGGCTTTAAATGGGCGTATGCATATTTGCACCTGAGTGGTACATTTTTGTGAAATGAGCAATGCTTTTTTGCGCGCACATCGGCGTATTTTACTGCACCTTTTTCCACCGCAGGTTATAGTAACATAGTATATAAGGCCAAATGAAGACAATGTCCATCTAGTTCAGCCTGTTTATCCTCCTATGTTGTTGATCCAGAGTAAGGCAAAAAACCCCAAGAGTCAGGAGCCAATCAGCCCTTTTGGGGGAAAATTCCTTCCCGACTCCCTAATGGCAATCAGACTAATCCCTTGATCAACCTCTAATAGTTCCTACCTGCCTGTATACCCGGATTAAGAATTAACCTAAGATTTATATCCTGTAATATCCTTCCGCTCCAGAAAGACATCAAGTCCCCTTTTAAACTCCTCCATGGATTTTGCCATCACCACATCCTCAGGCAGAGAGTTCCACAGTCTCACTGCTCTTACAGTAAAGAACCCTTTTCTGTGTTGGCGATGAAACCTGCTTTCTTCTAGACGTAGCGGATGCCCTCTTGTTACTGTCGCAGTACTGGGTGTAAACAGGTTGTGGGAGAGATCCTTGTATTGTCCCCTATGTATTTATACATAGTTATTTGATCACCCCTTAGCTGTCTTTTTTCCAGGGTAAATAATCCCAATTTGGATAGCCTCTCTGGGTATTCCAGTCCCTTCATTCCATGTATTAGTTTAGTCGCCCTTCTTTGACCCCCCTCAAGCACTGTAACATCTTTTCTGAGCACCGGTGACCAGAACTGTACACAGTATTCCATGAGAGGCCTGACAAGTGCCTTATATAGTGGGAGGATAATGTTCCCGTCCCTTGCCCCTATACCTCTTTTAATGCACCCCAAGACTCTATTAGCTTTTGCAGCAGCTGACTGGCATTGGTTACTCCAGTTTAATCTACAATCCACTAGTACCCCCAGGTCTTTTTCCATCTCACTTTTCCCTAGCAGTACCCCATTTAGTGTCTATTAGTGACAACCGTTTCTCCTGCCCATGTGCATAACCTTACATTTATCAACATTGAACTTCATTTGCCATTTTTCTGCCCAAGCCCCCAGCTTATGTAGGTCCGTTTGTAGCCGTACCTTGTCCTCCGTTGCATTGGTTATATTGTATAATTTTGTGTCATCTGCAAATATGGATATTTTACTATGCAGCCCCTCTATCAGGTCATTGATAAATATATTGAACAGAATGGGGCCTAATGCTGAGCCCAATCAGAGTACGAACCATTTATTACCACCCTCTGCTTTCTATCTCTGAGCCAATTCTTTACCCAGATACACACGTTTTCACCCAATCCAAGCTGTCTCATTTTATATATCAGCCTATTAGCGGCACGGTGTCTAATGCTTTAGAGAAGTCCAGATATACGAGATCGATAGACTCTCCCAGGTCCAGCCTAGAACTTACTTCATCGTAGAAACTGATCAGATTGGGTCTGACATGATCGACCCTTCATGAATCCATGCTGGTGAGAAAGTATTCCGTTCTCCTTGAGGTATTCTTCGATGGCGTCTCTCAGAAACCCCTCGAATATTTTTCCCGTTACTGAAGTGAGACTTACCGGCCTTTAGTTACCAGGCTCACTTTTGGACCCCATTTTGTAAATTGGAACCACATTGGCAATGCGCCAATCAAATGGTACAATCCAGGTATTGATAGTATCCATAAATATTAGATATAGCAGCCTAGCTATCACATCACTTAGTTCCTTTAGTACCCTTGGGTGTATTCTGTCTGGGCCTGGCGATTTATCAATTTTAATCTTCTTTAACCGGTTCCACACTTCCTCCTGCGTTAGGTATGAGATATTTTGTGAGGGGTTCATTTTATTCCCCTGCATCTCATATGGCTTTTCGTTTGTGAATACACTTGAAAAGAAACTATTTAATAGGTTTGCCTTCCCTCCATTATCTTCATTGATTTCCTCTGCATTATTTGTTAAAGGGCCAGTGCTCTCAGTGAAATTCCTTTTGCTGTTAATATAGTTGAAAAATAGTTTTGGGTTGTTTTTGCTCTCTTTGGCGATCAGTCTTTCTGTCTCCTCCTTAGCAATTTTGACCTTATCTTTGCATATTTGTTTTTTTCACTGTACGATTTTAGTGCTTCTTCGCTGCCTTCTTGCTTTAGTAGTTTGAACGCTTTCTTTTTTTCGTTTATTGCCCCCCTTACCGTCTTGTCGAGCCACATTGGTTTTCTTTTACTTGAATTTCTTTTATTTTTAAAGGGAATGAACTGCTTACATGAGGCGATTAGGATCCTTTTGAACTTTTCCCATTTGTCCTCTGTACTGATATTTTTGAGGACGTTGTTCCAATTAATGTTACCGATAGCAGTTCTAAGCTGATCAAATTTTGCTTTACTAAAGTTTAATTTATTTGTCACTCCCTGATAAGCCTTCTTATTGAATGACAGCTGGAAGTTGATTACATTATGGTCACTGTTTCCCAAGTGACCCTCAACCTGTACCCCCGTTATTCGGTCTGGTTTGTTAGTTAGTACGAAGTCCAGAATGGTCCTCCCTCTCGTTGGTTCCCGCACAAGTTGGGTAAGGTAGTTATCTTTAATTGTTCTCAAGAACGTATCACCCCTATGAGATTTGCAGGCTTCGTTTTCCCATGTTATGTCCGGATAATTAAAGTCCCCCATGATAATTACTTCGTTGCAGCTTGACACCTCTTCTATTTGCCTTAATAGTAAGGTTTCAGTTTCTTCTGTTGCTTTTGGTGGTCTATAGAAAACCCCTATCAGGATTTTGTCATTTTTTTCTTCTTGTATTTCTACCCATAGAGATTCCACATGTTCACCTCCTGCCCTTATATCCTCCTGTAGCCTCGGCAATACATACGATTTTACGTACAAACACACCCCTCCCCCTTTTTGGTTTCTACAGTCTCTTCTGAAGAAATTGTAACCCTGTAAATTTACCGCCCAATTTCACTTATCATCAAGCCATGATTCCTTTATTCCGACTATATCATAATTTTCATCGGTCATTCTCGCTTCAAGCTCACCCACTTTACCGATCAGACTTATTGCATTCGTGGTCATACAATTTATACAGTTTTTTTTGTTCTTTAAATTCATTTTGTTACTAATGGTACTATTGGCTGATCTGTCAGTTCTAACTGTACTAAACCCACCCCCTGCTCGACCCCCATTCCCATTGCTAGCTACACTGACTACCCCACTATTTCTCTTTTTGCCCTCCCCCCAGTTCCTAGTTTAAACACTCCTCCAACCTTCTAGCCATCTTCTTTCCCAGCAGAGCTCCACCCTCTCCATTAAGATGCAGCCCGTCCCTACGGTAGAGCCTGTAGCCGACAGCAAAGTCAGCCCAGTTCTGCAGGAACCCAAATCCCTCCTTCTTACACCAACTCCGGAGCCACTTGTTTACCTCCCTAAGATCCTGCTGCCTTTCTAGTGTGGCCTTAGGTGCAGATAGTATTTCCGAGAAAACTACCCTGGAGGTCCTCGCCCTAAGCTTGGACCCTAAGTCCCTGAAATCATTTTTGAGGGCCCTCCATTGATCTCTAATTTGTTCATTGGTGCCAACGTGCACCATGACCGCTGGATCCTCACCAGCCCCTTCCAGTAATCTGCCAATCTGATCCGCGATGTGTCGAACTCGAGCGCCAGGAAGACAACACACCGTTCGACGATCCTGGTCTTTATGGCAGTTCAAGTACCGCATACATTGCACAAGTAGCACGCTGGATGACATTGCCAGGCATGGAGCTCATCCTAATGGGGATCTACAATTTACTTGTGGAAGTAGTGAAGATAGACTTGCTCACACTCCGCTCACACCTCGCCGCCTACGCGCAACCGCTCACACCTCGCCGCCTACGCGCAACCGCTCACACCTCGCCGCCTATGCGCAACCGCTCACACCTCGCCGCCTATGCGCAACCGCTCACACCTCGCCGCCTATGCGCAACCGCTCACACGCTGCCGCCTATGTGCAACCGCTCGCACGCTGCCACTCCCTGTCCTCCTGCCGCTCCGGGAACCTGCTCCTCCGCTTCTGTCCACTGACCGGCCGCTCCCTCGGACTCCTGGCGGCGCCGGCTTCTGCGCTGCTCCGGTGTCCCCTGCTCCCGGCTAGCTCCCCTGCTCCTGCTTCTGGCGCCCGTTACCTGGCGTCTGACGTCCCTTCTGGTTATGTTCATTTGTGTGCAGCAAACAAAAAAGGCACCGATTTAAATGGGTAATTAGTTCCAGATTTGTCCTTTAATCTAGCAGAATTACGTAGTGTATCACAAACCTCCTAGTGTACATTCCCCATTGACTTCTATGAGGGCGTTTGGTGCGCAAATACGCAGAAAAATAAAGGTTTAGTTTTCCTTTTTGCACGACTGAATTGCGCTCGCAAAATACACCCATGTGACGCCGGCCTAAGAGAAGATTGCTCTCCTCTGCGAGCTCTACTACCTACATTACTGACGCACATCCAGCCTCTCCTAGCAGCCAAAATGGCAAATATAGTTGTGTTTGGCTATTAGAAGTGATCCGAGAGTCCAGCGGACACATAGAGAGTCCAGTGTATTCATGAGGAAGGTCGCCCCTCTCACAGTGACTGGTGGTCACACACATCTGTCAGTCACTGTTAGGAGTGCTTGTATCGCCCTATTAGCAGCCTACACTGCACACGGGGTACCCGCTGTTCTGGGGTCTTCAGCGCAGTTCACACTGTTAGATGAGACTGTAACCTGTATGATTTCACATATAATGCAGGATATTCACAGAGGAACCATCAATGCAGGATATTGCCAGCCCATCCGTTGCATGAGAGCTCTGCAGTTCTCTATTTCCCCACTTGAGGCGCTGCAGGGATATTGGTCTCTACTACTGGGTTTCCTCAGAGATCACAGCCAATCACTGAGGTCCTGGCCGCTGGACACCCTGCACACAATCCATGACTGATCCCTGTAACAAGAAGGGACTGTACAAACCGCAGAAACCCACTAAAGAATCTTTATAGCACAGCAAATTCGGACATTTTCTTAGATTTGCTGTAACTTGGGGTCTTTTTTTTTGCGTAATCTGTTTATTAAATATAACATACAAAGGTAAACCGGTACAGTTATATATTGTTAAGGCATGGCCTTGAATTCCACGGCAAGAGTTCTACCAAATAGTTCTGCGTAACTTTTTTCCAGCTTTTCTCATAGTCCTTCCAGTACTATAACAGCATGTATAGGGTTCCCAGCCATTTCTTTGGTAACAGCCTGTAGAGGTAACCTTTATACTACGAGTCTCTTTGTCGGAGTAAATTGCACATCATGAAGTCATTGGTCATGTATAATCACTGCAGTGGATTATCACTTGACAGCTGAGAGAACCCAGTATCGTGGCGACTTTAGAGCGTACTAACGGTAATATAGGTTATAGAGAAGAAACATAGAGAAAAGCTAGGAAATAAGAAGAGGAATTGAGAGATAGAGAAGAGGAAACATGAGGAGAAGGAAAAGAAGAAAGAGAGAAAAAAACAACAGGGGAGAGGAAAGGGACTAATAAGTTGGAGATGCGAAAGGGCAGATATGGGTGGATGTGCTTGCATATTTTAGGAGGAGTATTGGGTATATGACGGAGGGTACTGCTCAGTGCTGTGTTCTCACTCTGATAAATGTAAGAATTCTGGGGTTTTCTGAAAGGCGGTCCATGCCCACCATGAGTTCATGTTTGTGTGTAGGTTGGGAGAACTCTCGGCCACCATCTCCTACATGTGCTTTATATGGTTTAGCTCTTGTATAAACTCCAACATAGTCAGAGGGTGAGGGGTCCTCCAGTACCGGGGTAGCACGGAGCGTGCTGCTGCGAGGAAGTGTCGCAATAGGCCTTTTTTGTCTTGGCAAAGGGACCAGGGATGATGGAGAGTAGTTCTAGTTGGGGGGGAAGCCTCTACCGATGTATATGGGGTTTGCTCATATAACTGGGAAATGGAATTCCAGAAGATTCGAATAGTTGGACATTTCAACCAGATGTGACACGTTTCCCGGCCCAGATCCACAGCACCAGCAGGAGTCTGATACAGACGCATAAATGTGATGGATGAGGTCCAGACATCTATAGCACCTAGTGAGCAGCTTGTAGTTCTTTTCCTGTGCTGCACAAGCTATTGATAGTTTATGGAAGAATATAAGTGCTTTGTCCCAATCAGAGTCCAAGAACGTCATAGACATCTCCCTGTCCCAGGATCCAGTGAAAGAAGGATATCCTGGAGCAATCGGCGTCAGGAGAATGTTATAGATCTTTGATAGGGCCCTGGTGGGAGGTTCCTTCCTCAGCAGCAGGTCTTCCATTGGGGGGGGGGGGGGGGTTGTAGCTGATAGGTCCCAGAGTTGGCCTTTAGAGAGGAAGACAACTGGATGTATTCCAACAGCTTTATTTTACGGCTGGGGCATATAGCTTGAAGGGCATGGAACAAGGGTACAGAGGCACTGTTGGTTATGTTACACCACCGCATATCCTCTGACTCCTGCCAACACAGGAATGTATGTGTGCTAAGCCCGGGAGAGAATGCTAGATTATGAAAGAGGGGAGCCATTGCCCCTACCCAAATTGGCAGGTCCCTCCTGGAGGTTAGCTTGTCCTACCTCTCCATGCATGTTGAGGTGACATTTGTATGAAGAACATGGCTAGGTATGTCTAGGGAAATCAACGGCAGGATATGGATATGCGTCCAAATTAGAGCCGCCTCCAGGCCAACCCACTGCTTAGATTGCCGGGAGAAGTGCCAGTCTAGTAGTCTGGTCAGTATCACTGATGCATACTACAACTGAGATCAGGCATACCCACCCCTTCCCGGGTCTTAGGGCTCCTCAAGGTCTGGAGCTTAATTTGAATGTTTAATCCTGCCCACACAAACCTAAAGAACACCCCCTGAATCTGTTTGAAAAATTGGGATGGAATATTTATTGGGAGCATCTGGAAAAGGTATAGAAATCTCTTTACCACATCCATTTTTAATACGCTTATACGACTGGACCAAGATAGCTTTTTTTTTTTTTTAGTAATTACTCAGATTCTTGATTGTCCTTTCCAGCAGAAGGATATAGTTCAACCGGTACAAGAAAGAAAGGTCTGCCGATACATTCACCCCCAGGTATTGTAGAGAGGTCGAGCGCAACTTGAAATCAAATTGGCTTGTCCGTTTTGTTTATATTTGCTTTAAATTTGCTCAGGTGGCCAAATCTCTTGAATTCCCAGAGAATTATTGGGAAAGATATTAGGGGCTGTGAAACGTACATTAAGAGATTATTTATGCATAGTACTAGTTTACATGTCTGAGAGGCAGCCGTAGGCCCATACATCTGGGTTGTTCCTCAATGCCACGTCAGAAGTAGGGGCCGGAGCAGGAACTGCAGGTTCCATTATTGCAGGCCACTCATGACTGGGGTGGTGAGGGAACGAAGGAGAGGAAAGGGTTAATGGGGCTAGGGAAATGGCAGGTGGAACAGGAGTTTAATGGGATGCGGCGGGGGGAGTTAGGTTTAGGGGGTGTAAGTCAGAAGGTATAAGAGGGATAGGGAGTAGTGAGGTGAGCGCTATTTTAGGTGAAAAATAACTTGGTAGTTCTGCCCACCCTCCCTTATGTTTGGTGGTTGGTGGGTATGGAGGGCTAATGGATGTTTTGGTGGGTAGGTACGAAAGATTGTCATGGCAGCTTGTCGGGTGGGGGGGTCCTTGGAGTCGGTTTTTATAGTGGTTGGGGGGGGGGGAGTCTGATGGGTACGGCCTCACCTTTAGTATTCCCTCCTTCATGTTAATTTTGGTTGTCTGGTGCTGGAGACACGGCCTATGGGGGGGGGAGTCCCTCCAGGCCGATTTATTCTATGCAATATTGACCAATTAAGGTGGCTAGTGGTGCCCCCGAGCAGGGCGTTATGGTTGGGGGCAAGGTATGGGTAAAAGAGTTATGCACAAGATTTTGTGGCTCCAAGGACCTCCCTCTCGTTGTTTGGATTAAAAACTGGAATTGTTATTTGTTCGTGTGTTTAATAAATGGTTGCTGTGGCCAATTAATCCACAATGCGGTGTATTGTTTTATTCCTGGGAAGGGATGGGTTGGCTGCAGCGGGAGTGACTCTGACCTACCCTGGTCATGTTCCATCACACTGGCATATTAGAGTGTAACGGTCCGATATAGGAATTAGATTTTATATATATATATAAGTGACTACCAACTGTAATATTCCGAGAGGGAGTTACCGGTGGAAATGATTCCTGAAGGGACCCGGGTATAGTAGGCACTGCTGTCTCATTTATGTTTGAGGCCATCTGAGCTCTTAAGATTGTATAGGTCGTGGTAATAATCCCTAAAAGTTTCTGTAATCGCGCTAGGGATATGCATTGTGGCCTGTTTTATCCATTATTATATGGGACGAAGGTATGTCCTATCCTAGTATTTAGGTAGCGTGCAAGCGAGCATCTGCACTTGTTGGCGTGTTCGTATGAGTAGTTTTTCAGAGCATCTGAAACGCAAATAAGGAAGATGGAATAATACCTCTGCAGCAGCACCTATTGGAAGGCAGCATTTCTTCATATCAATGTTAGACCCTTTATACAAGTCTTTAAAGCAATGATTGGGAATAGGAAATCAAGCCAGAGAACCATGCACAGACAGCTGTTTCAGGGTGTTTCCCCCTAATCAGTGTGAAGCAGGCTTAGCTGGTGAGAGGCCTGTGACGTGGGTCAGGAAGGATGTCATCTCTCCTTAAGGAGAGCAACCATGCAAGTTCCTCTGGGTAATTTAAAGAAGATGGAATTACTACCTCTGCAGCGCCACCTATTGGATGGCAGCATCCCTTCATATCAATGTTAGACACTTTATTCCCAATCATTGCTTTACACACCTGTAAAAAAGGGTCCGACATTGATATGAAGGAATGCTGCCATCCAATAGGTGGCGCGGCAGAGGTAGTAATTCTGTTTAGGCCCTCACACAGGAAGATCCGATTAGCAGACAGTCGAGCATTTGCCCATAGTTTGTCCTTTTACAGCACCCAACAATGAGGCTGCGAACGCTCAGGTGGATGTCCGATAACTGGGCTGTGTAAAGGCTGTTACGGATCAGTGGGAGTCCGTCTGATGGGTCACTGCGTCACGGACGCTTATCCAATCACGCAACGCCTTCTGACTTCTGTGTAGTGGGACACCCTGTAAGTGCAATGCCCCCCGTTCCCCCCCCGTAGCCTGTTGCTGGTGCACGTCTTGTAGCAGCCCCCGTGGTCGGAACCTCCCTGATCTGCAAGCCATACACCTGCGACAAACTGCTGTAGTGGTAAGAGAAGACGCCCGGGCTCGCTTGCAGTAAACATCTTGTACACGCAGCCGCCGGGGCTGCTTGGAAGCTCATCATGAAGCTATCAGTATCCTGTGAGCAATACTAGCTGTCACGGAGTAATGGATTTCGTTTGCAGCTGGATCCAGTTATATAAACAGGAAGACCGCGGCGGACGCGTCTATAAGTGAATATGAGGCCACAAGATGGGAACAGGAGGGACTGTACGTTTTTAGATGTTTTCTATAGCTTTGCCTAATCCACAAATGGCGCAGAAAGCAGGCAAGATCATTGTGTTAGTAAAACCTCGCCCAACCGTGTGAGGGCGGTCTTGTGGTCTGTCATACGAGTACGTGAATTCAGTAGATAATTGTGTTGGTCAGTGGTTCTAGTGAGCAGCTCGGATAACCAGTAAGTGGGCTCACGCCAGGCACAATATTAAGAAACAGTCCGCTGGGGGGCGGATCCCGTAATGCCATTCTATCCCGTGTGAAAGATCCCTGAGGTTTTGTTTACACGGCGGCATCAACCTCATAAAAATCTGTGACATTCGGCCTTGTTTTTGGCGCGGATCTGCCCACGGATTTAGCCCTGTCAGTGGGCGGACTCTGCATGCGGGATTCTGCTTCCACGTCATGAAGTGTTACTTCTTCTTAGGAAAACACGATTTTTCTGCGTTGGAATTTCTCCCGTGGATTTTGCGCCTTGACAAAGATAAATCTTTGTGCAAAACCACAGCAGAAAGTCGCGTTTTCTAGAAGCAGAATTCACAACAGAACGTTCCAATTCCGACAGTGACCATAGCTTAGGAACTTAAACAGATTGAGGTGTTTTCGTAATGTATTTGCATGGATGAAACTCTCACCTGCAAAACGTGGCGTAGCGAACCCTTTGATTTTAATGGCTTCGTTCTCACAGGCGTGTTTATCGCGAACAGGACCTGCCCTATCTTTCTGTTACGCAGAAAGCTGCCCTTGTCGTCTATGGAAGGTTAAAAAACCAAAGAGAAGGTGCGACCGGCGGACAACGCAGGAAGAGAAGACCGCTGACCTTATAGCTTTTAATAGCCTTTCTATTCCACGGAGAGGGAGTAACGGACGCATGTGAACTGGCAAATTGTTTATGCGCAAATACTCCCCATTGCGGCGAGCATATTTGCGCACATGCTTGTTTGTTAAAGCCCTAAGGGCTCAAACAAATCAGTGTGTTTTCTTTGGTTTTTACCCACATGATGATCACACCTGCAAAACATGACGAAGCAAAGCCAATGATTGTAATGGTTGTGTTCACACGAGCGTGTTTTGCATGCGCAATAGTGCGGGGTTTGAACCGCCACATCAACAAAGCCTTTTAACTTGTTCATGCGCAAATACGCTCCGTTGCGGCGAATGTATCTGCGTATACTTTCGTGTGTTTAAGCCGTAAGCCTGCTATCACAAGACGACGTTCTTCCCTGGAAAACGCCGGCAGAGAAGCGCTAATTGCGGTCGGCATCTGGATTTGTAATAACTGTAGATTTTGGAACAGAACTTCCCAAATGCAGCATTATAATCGCTGGCGTGCGAGTATCCTCCGGTTGGCTTCACACAAGGCGTAAATGCTGCAGAATGTACCGCACAGCCACGCAGATGAGATTTTTAAAAAGACACGGAAACTTCTGCAGCTCGTCTAAAATACTCTGCGGGTCATAAATCTGAGGGTCAATTTATGCTGCGGATGTTGACAGCAGATCTCCATCTCTAAGGTGGAAATACTGAAACCCGCAGCAAATCTGTACCAAATCCGTGGCGAGGTCTGCGCCATTTTAGTGTTTATTTGCTGCGTATTCACTGCTGATTTTCCACTGCGGATGGTTGACAGCGAATACATCTTGTGTGAAAGCCTGAGTGTCTGTCTGTAGGGTATCCTATAGGGGCGAGCGCGATATTGGGCCAAGAAACCTCAGCGGGATATCTCCCTTGCCAACGTGCATTTTCATGCTAATGCAAGGAGTTTTTTTAAATCAATGGTTTCGTGTTGTTACGTTCTGCGGCGTAATTTTAATGTCCACAAAGCCTGAGGAAATTTTGGTTGTGTGTTTAAGGGCGGATTGAGACGAGCGCGGTTTTCTTCCCTTATAATTACGGCCGTATAACAGAATAGAACGAAACCATGGATCTCAATGGGATCTCAGTGGTTTAATTTTGACCACCTCTTTATATAGGACCTGCACTAGTTAAACTTTGTATGTGCAATTGCGCTGACCTCAATGTAATATATTTGTGCAGTGAATGAACCTTTTTTGCACGCAAATGTGACTGTACTTTTTACGCTCACATTCGTGCCCTGGTCTGCAAGGCCCCATTGGTTCCAATGCCTTCGAATGGACAGCATTTAATGTGCAGAAATAGAGCATGCTGGGATTTATTTCTCTGCTGTATGGATATGCAGTGTCTACACACCGGTGTGCATGGAAGAGTGACAGTCCATAGACTTTCATCGCCTCCATTCACCGCGTGTTACGCACATGAAATACACGTGTGTAATGGGCAGAGACGATATGCCCGTGTGAATGAGCCCTTCTTTGGCTCTTTCCGGCAGCGCTGCTATACGGGGCCGTCTTCAGATTCTGGAAGGGGCTGGAAAAGGCCGATGGAGCAGATGCGCTCTGAAGGAGAGAGCGCAGGGACTTTTTAAATTACCAGCAACAAGGTTCATTGACCACAAGATGGCAGTAAAATACAACCGCGTGGCGAGCGGCGCTGGACGAGTTGTGCTTGAGTGTTAAACACTGTAAAGAGAATCGATCACTCAAGCGGTTTTTATACAGCATTTAGCTAAAAACGCTGCGCTGAGCCTCCATACATTTCAATGGGGCCTCTCAGACGAGCATTTTAGTGCAGCGTTAACACACGATAAAATGAGCGCTGTATGTTCCATAATCGGGTGTTTCAGCATGTTTTTGATGTTCGGCACCACCCAGTGAAATAAGGGGGTGCATTATAATAGCTGTGTACAGTACGCTGCTTACTACGCCAGCGAGAGGGGAAAAGGATGGTGACGTCATCAGCATGCTGCGCCTGCACAACACATGCAATGATGAAGTCTGAACCTGCATGGAGGAGTCACTGCTAGGCCTGCCTTATGGAAACAAGGTCCTGGCCCCTCAACCAAAGGCCGCCTGCACACGGCCGGGTTGGAATTCGGATGCCTGACCGGTGACCCCGCGTACTTGACATTTCTTTATGTGTGCAGGTGGCCCTCTGTATCATGGATGGTCCGTCCGGAGAGCCGTCAGACAAGTGCAGTACAGATTTATCTTTCTGCAATGCCAATTGTGGAAGAGCTGTGGGTTGGACCGCTTCTATTGACTTCAATGCGGAGTCCATACAAAAATACAGTATGCTGCGATTTTACTTCTGTGAGTGGAAAATCGCAATTGACTTCCACTTGTGGGCAGCAAAACCCACTTTTCCACAGCATGCTGTCGGTGGTATTTGCTGGGGACCCCGGTGACGGACACCAGCCGTGGATTCCGCAATACAAATCCACCCGTGTGTTGCCGGCCTTATGCGTTACGCTAGTATGATCCCAGCTTCATCAGAGGCAGAAAAACAGCGATTTTAGAACGCCTGCGTGAGAGAGGCCTACAGCAGCGTTTGCAGCCTGGATATTACTTCGCACAACACTGAGCTACGGACGCTCGGGATGAACGCACATTACCGGTCGCTGACCAAGTTGTACGATAGTAATGCTCTAGAGTTAGTTCTCGGTGTAGTTCTCCCCTCCGTCTGTTGGTGGCGCTGTGCAGCTATTGCAGCATACACAGTAATGAAAGTGTTCAAAACGGTCAGAATGAACGGAACGTCTTCCAGCAACAAGTGACGCTGCATGGTTCTTGGCTGCGATTGGCTGAGGCTTTGGATATTTTCTCCCATGTTGCAATCTTCTGGAAAGCCCCGGGATTCTGAGCGCGGCTGATGTTACATAATCCAGCCTGCTCTGGGGCTTCCCGTTAATCATCTGCCTCTCATTAACCCCTTAACAGTGTAGGCTGTAACTTTATGTCCTGGCGGCCTGGATCTTAACAGGCTGAGCCGGCGCCATCCACAGCCAGCTGTGGTAAAAACACTGATCCCCGCGGTTAACCCCTTACATGCCTCAATTAATGTTGATCACAGCGTGTAAATGGTTCACAGAGGGAGAGCGTTTGCTCTGTGACATCTTCAGCTCCCTGCAGCAACCAGACACCATTGCCTGGCGTCCAAGTCGGCCATACCATTAAACTGCTAGTAGTAATGATAATGCAATGCAATACAGACATACTACAATGAATTACTATAGTGATCATATGATCGCAGGTTCAAGTCTCCTACAGGGACATAAAAAAAATGTTTAAACGTTTTCGCCCACCTTCCTGTCTTTTAGAACAAAAAAAGCCTGTTCGGTATCACCAGACCTGTACAACAAATTGAACACACTATTCCCTCACACTAAAATAAGTGAAATAAAAAACAGGGTCAAAAGGCTTATTTTGCTCATTTCACCTCCCAAAAACGCAATAAAAGTGATCAAAATGGTACCAAGAAAACTACAGCTTATCACGAAAAAAAATAAGCCATCACAGAGCTGTGTCCAGGGGAAAACAAAAAGAAATATGGGACTTTGAATGCTGCAATGCAAAAAAAAATCCAAAAAGCGGGTTCTATTGTGTAAAAGTGGAAAAATGTAAAATAAAGATATATACTTATGGTATTGCCATAAGCGTTTGATGCTGTAGAAAAAATGTTTACATGATTAAAGCCAAATGCACACGGGTGTATTTACCGCCTTCAGATCTCGCAGCAATGATACCATTGTTAGGCTCCAGAGATAGAGCTGAACCAATCAGCCGGAGGCCGCGGATGTTGGCTTCTCCTCACCTCACTTTTACTGTATCACCAATATTTTCCATGTAACTATTTGCTTTGGACTTGTCTGATGGTGTAGTGTCCCAGAACATCATTCTGGACCCCTCCATATTGTCATACATGTCTGTCTTATGTAGATGCACTGTGCAGAGCTGTCATGTCTATTTTCTGTGTGTGTGTTGCACAGCTGTGGCGTCTGAAGGATTAACTCCTTAACTCCATTAAAACCATTGCCTGTCAACTCTGCTGTATGTTGAATGTATCTATCTTGCTATGTCATGTGACGTGGTGTGAATGAAATTATAAGTATGAGTGATTGGGTTCCAGTTGGGAGTCTGTCTTCAGGCTGCTGAGGAGTGCCCATCTACTATCTGAGGGTTTGCTACCACAGAGGCGCATGAGGGCACCATCAGCCCTTGTGTCACGGAAGATGAAGGAAAAGGAAAGGCGGCCTCTTTAAGAGAGGACTGCGCATGGGAATGAGTGAGCCTAAATGTCCCTTCCCAAAAAGTCTCACCATCAGAGAGCCATTGTACTGTAAGTAACTACCTCTTTTAGTTACTATACATTTTCTACAACAGGATCAGTGCAGAAGTCTACCAATTCATAAAAGATAATTCTAAGTTTGTTTATGATTCCTATGCGGCCGTCTGATGTCTAGATCCCCGTATAGCAGTACACCCATAACTGACACCCACACATGCTGAAGTCTATGACAGCGAGGTGATCATTACTGCCATTACAGAAGTTGGCGTCCCATGAACAGGATCTAACCTAGTGTACCTAAAAGTTAATGGACTGTTACAATTTTATTTGACGCACCCAAGATGGTGGCCATCATAATGGCTCTCCCCAAAGTTCTCTCCCGCTAACAAATTCCCGCCAAACACAATTGGTGACAAAAAGACAACACCCTGGCCGGGCGCAAAGTAGGGGGGGACTACCCCTGCTTCATGGACTTGCTGGTGCCCACAGTGGGAGGAGCTAACTGTGGCTGCAGACTCCTGGGCTCAGGAGGGATGTTATTGGGCTGGTCATTAGTGATTAGTGGCGCCTGGTCTCCATCCCCTGACCGGTCTTCCCTCCCCCTGCATGATGCTCCACCACCAGGCCTCACTGTAGGGATGGTATTGAGCAGGTGATGAGCGGCGTCTGGTTTCCATACAGACTGATCGGCCTCTCCTTCCCCACATGATGCTCCACCATCAGGCCTCACTGTTGGGATGGTATTGGGCAGGTGATGAGCAGGTGCCTGGTTATCAACCACCCTGACCGATTTCCCTCCCCCGGCATGATGCTCCACCGCCAGACTTCACTGTAGGGATGGTGTTAGGCAGGTGAAGAGTGGCTCCTGGTTTTCTTCCACCCTGACCGTCTCCCCTCCCCCACATGATGCTCCACAACCAGGCTTCACTGTTGGGATGGTATTGGGCAGGTGATGAGCGGCGCCTGTTCTCCATGCCCCGACTGGTCTCCCCTCCCCCCAGCATGACGATCTACCACCTGGCCTCACTGTAGGGATGGTATTGAGCAGCTGATGAGCGGCGCCTGGTTTCCATCCCCCATAAACGGTCTCCGCTCCCTCAGCATGATGCTTCACTGTAGGGATAGTATTGGGCAGGTGACTAGCAGCGTTTGGTTTGCATGCACCCTGACCGGTCTCCCCTCCCCCAGCATAATGCCCCACCACCAGGCTTCACTGTAGGGATGCTATTGGGCTGGTGATTAGCGGCATCTGGTTTCCATGCACCCTGTCTGGTCCCCTCTCCCCCAGCATGATGCTCCACCACCAGGCTTCACCTGAAGGGATGCTTTTGGGCCAGAGATGAGCGGCACCTGGCTTCCATCCTCCCTGACCGGTCTCCCCTCTCCCACATGATGCTCCACTACCAGGTGTCAATGTAAGGATGGTATTGGGCAGGTGATGAGTGGAGCCTGGTTTCCATCCACCCTGCCCGGTCTCCTCTCTCCCAGCATGATGCTCCACAACCAGGCTTCATTGTGCAGATGGTATTGGGCCAGTGATGAGTGGCGCGTGGTTTACATCCACCCTTACCGGTTTCCTCTCCCCCAGCATGATGCTCCACCACCAAGCTTCACTGTAGGGATGGTATTGGGCAGGTGATGAGCGACGCCTGGTTTTCATCCACCTTGGCCGGTCTCCCCTCCCCCACATGATGCTCCACTACCAGGTGTCAATGTAGGGATGGTATTGGGCAGGTGATAAGCGGCACCTGGTTTCCATCCACCCTGACTGGTCTTCCCTCTCCCACATGATGCTTGATGCTCCACCACTAGGCTTGACTGTAGGGATGGTATTGGGCCGGTGATGAGCGGCGCCTGGTTTCCATCCCCCCTAAACGGTCTCCGCTCCCCCAGCATGATGCTTCACTGTAGGGATAGTATTGGGCAGGTGACTAGCGGCATTTGGTTTGCATGCACCCTGACCGGTCTCCCCTCCCACAGCATAGTGCCCCACCACCAGGCTTCACTGTAGGGATGCTATTGGGCTGGTGATTAGCGGCATCTGGTTTCCATGCACCCTGACTGGTCTCCTCTCCCCCAGCATGATGCTCCACCACCAGGCTTCACCTGAAGGGATGCTTTTGGGCCAGAGATGAGCGGCACCTGGCTTCCATCCTCCCTGACCGGTCTCCCCTCTCCCACATGATGCTCCACTACCAGGTGTCAATGTAGGGATGGTATTGGGCAGGTGATAAGTGGTGCCTGGTTTCCATCCACCCTGACCGGTCTCCCCTCTCCCAGCATGATGCTCCACAACCAGGCTTCATTGTGGAGATGGTATTGGGCCAGTGATGAGCGGCGCCTGATTTACATCCACCCTTACCGGTCTCCTCTCCCCCAGCATGATGCTCCACCACCAAGCTTCACTGTAGGGATGGTATTGGGCAGGTGATGAGCGACGCCTGGTTTTCATCCACCTTGACCGGTCTCCCCTCCCCCACATGATGCTCCACTACCAGGTGTCAATGTAGGGATGGTATTGGGCAGGTGATAAGTGGCACCTGGTTTCCATCCACCCTGACTGGTCTTCCCTCTCCCACATGATGCTTGATGCTCCACCACTAGGCTTGACTGTAGGGATGGTATTGGGCCGGTGATGAGCGGCGCCTGGTTTCCATCCCCCCTAAACGGTCTCCGCTCCCCCAGCATGATGCTTCACTGTAGGGATAGTATTGGGCAGGTGACTAGTGGCGTTTGGTTTGCATGCACCCTGACCGGTCTCCCCTCCCCCAGCATAGTGCCCCACCACCAGGCTTCACTGTAGGGATGCTATTGGGCTGGTGATTAGTGGCATCTGGTTTCCATGCACCCTGACTGGTCTCCTCTCCCCCAGCATGATGCTCCAGCACCAGGTTTCACTGCAGGGATGCTTTTGGGCCAGAGATGAGCGGCACCTGGCTTCCATCCTCCCTGACCAGTCTCCCCTCTCCCACATGATGCTCCACTACCAGGTGTCAATATAGGGATGGTATTGGGCAGGTGATAAGTGGCGCCTGGTTTTCATCCACCCTTACCGGTCTCCTCTCCCCCAGCATGATGGTCCACCACCAAGCTTCACTGTAGGGATGCTATTGGGCAGGTGATGAGCGACGCCTGGTTTTCATCCACCTTGACCGGTCTCCCTTCCCCCACATGATGCTCCACTACCAGGTGTCAATGTAGGGATGGTATTGGGCAGGTGATAAGCGGCACCTGGTTTCCATCCCCCCTGACTGGTCTCCTCTTCCCCAGCATGATGCTCCACCACCAAGCTTCACTGTAGGGATGGTATTGGGCAGGTGATGAGCGACGCCTGGTTTTCATCCACCTTGACCGGTCTCCCCTCCCCCACATGATGCTCCACTACCAGGTGTCAATGTAGGGATGGTATTGGGCAGGTGATAAGCGGCACCTGGTTTCCATCCACCCTGACTGGTCTTCCCTCTCCCACATGATTCTCCACCACTAGGCTTGACTGTGGGGATGGTATTAGGCCGGTGATGAGCGGCGCCTGGTTTCCATCCACTATAACCGGTCTCCCCTCCCCCAGCATGATGCTCCACCACCAGGTTTCACTGCAGGGATGGTATTGGGCAGGTGATTAGCAACACCTGGTTTCCATCCACGCTAATTGGTCTCCCCTCCCCAGCATGATGCTCCACAACCAGGCTTCATTGTAGAGATGCTATTGGGAATGTGATGAACTGCGCCTGGTTACCCTCCACTATAACTGGTCTCCCCTCCCCCAGCATGATGCTCCACCACCAGGTTTCACTGCAGGGATGGTATTGGGCAGGTGATTAGCAGCACCTGGTTTCCATTCACGCTAATTGGTCTCCCCTCCCCAGCATGATGCTCCAACACCAGGCTTCACTGTGGGGATGCTATTGGGCCGGTCATGAGCGGCCTGGTTTCCTTCCACCCTGACTGGTCTCCTTTCCTCCACATGATACTCCACCACTAGGCTTCACTTCTGTAATGCCTCCTAGGACACGTATCATGGAGGTCTCTCCACTAGAATTGGTGCATCTGCTTACAGAATAGGGCTCAGTACTTCTACTTTGCACACCATTCCTCCCCAGAGTTCTGATTGCAGTCTCTAGTACTTACATCTGCTTGCTACATACTTTCATATCCATCTACCCAGCAACAAGTGATAGAGTCGCTAGAATGGAACCTATTGGTCCTGACTGAAATGAAAGCACATTTGGGAATTCCCCGACCCTCCTCTCGTTGCTGCAGCTGCACGGAAGATAACTAAGTGCTCATTTCTTAAAGCTCCAGCACTTGTCAGATTACAGTCTTTACCTTCCAGTGATGTCAGTTATTGCAGGCAGCACCGTCTCATCAGCACTGCTGACAGCTGTCACTAATATCTGGGGATTGCTCCAAAGATTCCAGCATGTAAGAAAGAGACATGGAGCCCCTGACCCGATATTATCCGCTAATTTGTGGCTTCACTGCAGTATTTATAAACATGAGAAATTCTTTGTTAGAATTTTATGAAATTCTAAAAGCCAACTAGCCACCTCACTGGAACCTCTATTTAATGGGTCCTTACACTGCTGGGTGCAGAAATACATGGCAACCACCGCGGTCACGATACAGGGCCCATTGCATCTCCATGTGCCAGATGAAAAGCCTACTCCAGCGGGAATAGGAGTTTTGGTAATCAATGGCAGCTTCTGGTGTAGATTATAGTGAAAGCGACGGCACTTGTGGCCACACCCCCTGTAGGGGGTCAGTCAAACTCTGACCGTTGAGCGGATGCTGTCTGCTTTCAAATTAGTCTTGAGATATGGGTACCCATAGACGACACAAATGGACAACCACATGCTGGATGAGTTGTCAGAGTGAAGTGAAGTTTATTTGCAAAGTACAGAACTTTATAGAAACAGAAAATGCTTGCGTAAGATCTAATCACTGCGCATGTCCGAACCTGCTGGACACCTGGACTTTCTTAATGAACAATACACATCTTTCAAAGAAGTCTCCTACGTGAGCAATGCATCAATGTCCGATGATAACTGTATCAACAATATGTTCCCAGGCGCTTCTAAGCAAAGGGAGTAAATTTCTCTAGGACAGAGAGAACGCTGATTACACACACGGGAACATATCCAAGGTCATTATATCTGAGATTTAACATTCTTCTAAGTAAAAAGTGAAATTTGTACAGATACATGTATTTAGCAAAGGCAAAGAATACAAAATGGAGTCGCTGTAGTCAATAATTAATACACTTATCAGTTTAAAAAGGCATAAACGTGAATTAACCCCTCACACCCCCTAAAGCCGCCCTCCATCTACTTCTTCAGATAGTGGCGACGCAGCATACATGGCAGAAAAGTCACAGTTTTGGTACTTGTGCTAAAACTGTTTTTTTTGGGGGGATGCCTGAATTTTGGCGTTCAGCCATTATTAAATTGACAACTTCGTCAAGAAATCTGTGCAAAATGCAAAATCATCCTTTACAGTATAAGAAAAAAAGGTAGTTAGTAACTGGATTCAGAGGGTCTTAAATGTGTCCCCCTGTTGGTCTCGCTAATGGGGTATTTGATGATGGATTTTTTAAGTCAGGTAAAAGACAACATCTTTAAATCCTATCAGTATCCTGCAGTGTGATTACAAGGTACCAATAGCGTCCCATGGCAGCCAGTAGCCGGAAAAAAGCTTCCGCGTCTGCCATGTAACTCAGCCTATTAGACCTCGCCTTCGGCAGAGTCTAATAGGCTGCTGTCATAGGCTTAGTACATAAGTAATACAGTGTACTATCCTAGTGATTGAACAATCACTTCAAATCCCCGTGAGGGACTAAAGAATTGCATTAAAAAAGTTCAATAAGGCTTAATTTCAAGAAAAACAGTTTTAAAAAAATTATACATTTTCACCACAAAAAAACCTTTTTAAATGGATGAAGTAGCAATGACCCAGAAAATATCTAGTTATTTATTGCGCCCGGTGAAGGCTTGTTTTAAATGTACATCTGTTTGATATTCATTACATAACTATTTGCTTTGCCAATGTAATTAGTAGGTTTGCATCTGATGGCTTCCTTGACTTCTTCTCTCCATGACACAGATGATACCAAGTTCTGAAAACAAGATGGTCATTTGCTTTTTAGCCTTCTGACCTCAAGGAAGGATAAAACCTTCAGCTATGTTTCCTTAGAGTTCCTCGCAGTAGTTGTGGTATCGCCATTCTGTATGGTACGGCTATTGAACGCAGGAGTGAAGTTCTTCGGGGGTCATTGGTGCCTTTCCCGTGCACTCGCTGGGCTAGGATGTTAGGTCGATTGTGCCGCTCCTTGATCGCTGTGTGGACGATTGATATTTGTTTGTCACAAAGATGGTTAACCCTTTCCAATCCACTGTCTGACGTCTAAAGACATTCTGATTGAAGGCTGTACAGCTCCGATGTTGGAAGACATCCAGCAGGGTATTCTTACTGTAGATTACTGGCCGCTCTGTTGTCAAGGGCCTCTCCAGCATGTCACATACTGCAGTACTGGCTTTAGCCAGCAGATGGCGCCATTGTATAATGGCCGAAAGAGAAAGCCCCCTAGGAAACCCTGAATCCAAAATTGGATTGCAAAAGGATAAACCCCAGTCGATACCTGACTAGCTGTCACCCACAGTGGTATTTCTACTTGTGCTGTTTTTTTAATTGTTTCTTCCCCATGTTCAAAAAAAATCCTAACTTCTTTTGTTGGTAATGTAGCTACATGAGGCATGCTTTTTGTGGGACAAATTGTTTTTTTCAGTAAAACTTTTAACATACCATATAATATAATGAAAACATTTGAATGTTTCTAAGTGGGGAGAAATGGGAGAAAAATCGCAATTGTACCATTGGGGGGGGGGGGGGGGGATTTATGGCATTTACGGTACAGTAAATTGCCGTTATCTTTATTCTGTGGCTCAGTATGATTCCGGCAATACAAAATTTATATAGTATTTTTTAAAATGTAATATGAATGATGATGATGATTTATCCGTTCAGTTTCCCGTTCTTTTGCCACTTCCTTCAGATTTTCCATAGTCATGTTCGTGCCAACCTTGATTGTGTCTAGCCAGCATGTTCTTTGGCGTTCTCCTCTTCTAGACCCGCTGACTGTGCCATGCATTAATGTTGTTTCCAGAGAATTGACTCGTATGACCTGACCAGAGTATGGAAGCTGTTGTTTGGTGATTTTACTTTCTAGTGATACATTTGGTCTGACACGGTCTAGGATCGCCTTATTTGTGACCATCTCTGTCTATGGTATGCTCAGCATATGCTGCCAGCACCACAACTCAAAGGCTTCCATCCTTCTTTTGTCTACTTTCTTCAGTGTCCAGCTTTCGCATGCATATGTAGTTATTGGGAAAATGATTGATTGCATTGATTATTCGCATCTTTGCTATAATGCGGATGTCTTTGTTCTTCCATTTCTTCGCCATTCCTTGCATTGCCCTACGGCCAAGGCTGAGTCTTTGTTTGATTTCGGGCCCCGATTCACCGTTGCAGTCGATCTTGGATCCGAATAAAGGGAAATCATGGACTGATTCAGTTTCTTCATTGTGGATTGTTATGCGTGGTACAGCATTGCTTGCTGTTGCCAGCAGCTTTGTTTTCTTCATATTGAGATAGTCCTAAGTGTTCGCTTTCTTCTTTGACTCTTTGAATCAAGTATTCAAGGTCCTTTTCGTTTTCTGCAAGTACAGTTGTGTCGTCAGCAGATTGAAGATTGTTTGTTTCTTCCACCAATTTTGACTCCAATTGGGGATTCCTACAGATTGCATTGCCTTATGATCATTTCGACATACAAGTTAAACAGGGCTGGGGATAGAAGGCAGCCTTGTCGGACACCTTTCCTGATTTCAAACCAGTCAGTGTTACCAAAGTCTTGACTGCAGCTTCTTGGTTGTCATAAAGTGATCTTATCAATTTTTCCAGATGCTTTGATATTCCCATTTGCTTTAGGCATTTCCACAGCTTGTGAAGTGCAACGCAGTCCAAAGCTTGGCTGTAATCGATGAAGCACCAGTATATGTCCTTTTGGTGTTCACGCGTCTTTGCCATGACCCGCCATGACCCAGCGCAAGTTTGCAATTTGGTCTCTGGTTCCACAGCCTCTGCGGAACCCAGCTTGAACATCAGGAAGATCTGATACGTTTTTGGATGATCTTTAGCAGAATTTTGCTTGCTTGTGTTATAAGATGGTCTGAAAATTGTTGCCGTCTTGTGCATCACCTTTTTTGTGAATTGGGACAACGACTGATCTTGTCCTGTCCTTTGACCATTGTTTGGTATTCCAGATTTGCCTACAAAGGGTTGTTAACAGGTGAGTCGGTAATGGTTTAAGTAATTCAGCTGGTATGTAGTCAATGCCTGAGGCTTTCCTGTTTGGTAGTTGTTTCAGCACCCAGTCAACCTCCTCTTCAAGAATATCAGGTTCTTGTTCCGTCAAATATTCCTCGCTGGCTGATTGGTGTCATTAATTATCTGCATATAGTTGTGCCGTGTACTCTTGCCACCATTCTTTAATTTGGGTACCATTCAGTAGTGCTTTACCATTCTGATCTTTGTTGGTTTTTGCTTTCTGAGGTGCAAAAGGTGCCCGTGCCCGCTTCACCTGGTCAAACAGCTCATGAGTGTTGTAGTGACCTGGAATGGCACTACAGAATAAAAGTACTTTCCCTGCAAGTAAAGAGCAAATGTTCTAACTACTAGTTCATTTAAAAAAAAGTGTAGTAAGGCTGGACTTCATTTAATAAGAAGAGAGAGTCAGAAAACTTAAGAGTTAAGGTTGTTTAGGCACAGTCGGAAATCAGTTAAGCTAGGACAAGCCCCTGGAATGAGGAAAAAAGGTGTGGGTTCCAGTCGATTTTGCATTGCACACATAGAAATTGATAAGTTTTTGAAGATAGAAGAAAAGAGCAGTAGGCAGTATGGAGTGAGACAGTGAAGAATTCAATCGGAGGAGAGAGAGAGGAGCCGAGATAGACACGGAGGAAGCGGATAGCCATGTAAAGACCCAACTTCTTCCTTCTCCTCTGTCCTGCTATAATTAGATAAAATGATTTTTCCTTTATGAAGATTTTTTTTTTTAAAAAGAAGATTGGGAAGAGGACATCCTTCTTGACCTCCTTCAGGCCTTTCCTATTTTCTACTTATGCAAGAATCCTGGGCTGAGGTTCATTCAATTCTTGAGGGTATCAAACATGGCCATAAAAGGTAAAAGGATCTGCAAGACCTGCTCACATATACTTACTACGTACAGGATACGGACCCCCAACACACAGCAGGACTATAAGATCCCTGGGACATTCACATGTTACAAATCCAATGTTGTATACCTGATCCTGTGCAGTAAATGTCCTGTTAGGGGGCTTTATATTGGGGAAACAGGACAAAAACTGAGAGCAAGGATGAGATCTCATCGCCACTCAATTAGAGAGGGAAATACTGAATTACCTGTAGCAAAACATTTTTGTGGTCAAGGACACAGCATAGAGCAGATGAGAGTTATCATACTGAGGGGCAACTTCAAATCACAGCGTTACAGAGGAATTTGGGAGTATAAGGTTATGGCCATGTTTGATATCCTCAAGAATGGAATGAACCTCAGCTCAGGATTCTTGCATAAGTAAAAAATATGAAAGGTCTGAAAGAGGTCATGTCTTCTCCCCAATCATTTTTTTTAACTTCATAAAAATTCAGAAATTGACTTGTAATAATGTTGCCATCCAATAGGTGATGCTGCATCTCCTTCCATGTGCAGGTTGAAGAAGAGATAAGACACATCATAAAACTGTCACATTCCTGAGCTCAATGGACTGATTAAGTAGTGTCTCAGCTCAGTTTGTCTGTTGTTTTAGGTTTTGAGTGCAAAACAGTCTCAAATTTCTATGTGTGAACATTTGTATTTCAATCAAGAGGAGTGTCCTCTCTACATTTGTATATATATATATATATATATATATATATATATAAGACGAAAGCCCTCACTGACTCGCCACTAATTCTCCAACTTCCCGATGTCGTATTATTCAATTCTAAGCACAAAAGAATTAGCGTCCAAATTCTCTCACTTCCCAATGCAACAAATAATTACACAAATTTTTACCACCCAAATGTAAAATTTGCCATGACCATTCTTTGCGTACTAAATATTGGAAATTCAAAGGGTTGCATCTTGATTATTCAATCCTATGCATAAAAGTAAGTGACCCCCTATGTAATGTAACTAATAACACACATCTGTACTGCACAAACTTGAAATTTGGCATGACCATTCCTATGTTATGTAACTAATAACATATCTGTACTCCGCAATATATGAGACAGTTATCTTCTCAGCAAAATAAAATGCATTTAGAAATATGAGTATATACTGATAAGAATAAAACTGACTGTTGTATGTATTGAAAGGCTGTAAAGTACAAAAGGAAGTGGACATGGACTGCTGGGATGGAGTATGCAATGGGGAGAGGTGGGATGGGGGCGGGGCTAATTCCCGGAACCTAGCCCCGCCCCGCCCCGCCTCTTCCCATTGCAAATAGTGCAGGGGGGCGGAGAGGAGGTGGAGAGGGGGGCGGGAGCTCAGTTCCTTCTCCTGGCTCTTCCATCCTCCCCCCCCAACCTGCACACGAGGACAACGTATATTGGCTTGGCTTAAAAACCGAGCCGGTATACGTTCGTGTGACTTCACCCTGAGAAAAATCTCTCTTCTATCTGTCTATACACTGAAAGAATCTAACTGGCCTGTATGTAATGAAAAAATATCTCTTCTATTTGCCTATTCACTGAAAATCAGCAAGAAATACAATTTATGAGAGAGGTTTTTTTTTCAAAAATATATAAAGCCCAGGAAAGTTCTTTTTGGCACACACACTACCTTTAGGCCTTTAATTTCAGGTAATAGGCAGGTGTTTTTGAGAAATTCATTGTCCAACCGTGATAATTTACAATAAAATTGTGAATCTTGAAAAAATTTTATTTCCCATTAAACTATTAAATCTATCTTATCTGAATTAATTTGTACTCTAAAGCCTGGTTCCCCAACTCTAGTCCTCGGGACCGCCAACAGGTCATGTTTTCTCGATCTCCCCAGTGTTGCACAGGTGATGTAATTATTGTCAGCGCCTCAGACATTGCCACAGGTGTTCTTACTATAGGATATCCTGAAAACATGACCTGTTGGTGGTCCCTGAGGACTGGAGTTGGGGACCTCTGCTCTAAAGTAACCACAACTTCATAAGATTTTCCGTGTGAACACCAGATAAACACCAGGACCAAATTAACTCGGACGAAGCCGGGTATATCAGCTAGTATTATATATATGCCCCATCCAGACCAGTTCCATTTTAGCCTGAGGAAGGATCATTAGAGGATCCGAAAGCTTGCTGTAACATCATGTATTTTTGTTAGCCATTAAAAGGTATCATATCTGTAGCTGTGCAGACTTGGTTGAGGAATCACCTACATTCTTCCCCTTAATGCAACAGGATGTAAACTTACATCTTGTGCATGGCGTGGAATCATAAGTGAGCTCGCGCCAGCCCTGCAGCGGGAGCAAGCTGTAGCTGATAGCTAGAGCAATGAGAACACTGATCCTGGCTCTTAACCTGTTACATGTGATTGATGTACATCATGGCATTTAAGGGGTTCACAGAGGGATTACGGCTTCTCTTGACTCATCTCTAGACTTATTTTAAAATGCGACAAATGTATTTACATTTTGATACATTTGGTGTATTTTACACCCCAGAAAGTGTCCTCAGATGTTCCACCATTGTGTCCATACTCTTTCATGCTCTGCGGTTTTGTTGTCTTGATGCTCCTATATCACAGGTTCACAAAACAGCATTGACTCATGTGACCCCTACAGATTAATAGTACATCGGGGACACACCTACCAAGACGGCAGCATACTTGCTATTGGGTCCAGTGGCTAAAGGGATCTGCCTCCAAGGTATTCCCACCACACGTCATCCCTGCCCACAGAATAGAGGATAACTTGCTGATTGCTGTGACCCCCACAAATCCCAGGATGGCATCTCAAGTATGTCCTAGAGTTTCTGCAGTGGAGGATGCACATGCTTCCACTTCATTTACTTCAATGGGACTGACGGAGACAGATGAGTACCTAAACTTGTCTATCTCCGGCTGCCCCATAGAAGTGAATGGTGCAGAGACATGAGTACGGGACGCGTCAGAGAGGGCGCAGGAAAACCTTCTAAGTGAGCAGAAGTGTAGTGCAATTACTGTACATGACTATTAGCTTCTGGTGTAGTTGGGCTACAGGGGGCTACAGAGGGGCTACAGGCGGACTGGGTGCTATTCACATCCTCAGGAGTATTACATGATTGCAACCTTCCACAGACTTACAGGACAGTGATGTTTGCATTGTGTGACTGCAGGCACTGGAAAGTGTCACCGAGCCGTCACACTTATAATTGTAAGATTACATCTTATATATGTGCATTACTTAATTTATATCTTTTGCCCTTTTCATGGATTATCGAGGTCGGCCTTGGAGTTACACCCTCGCTGTCACAACCGGAGGTAAGTACAACCACTTCTGGGTCTGCAGCCCTGGAACATGGAACAGAAAGCTACGGCTGCTGGCTGTGGCTTCATTTCAGGAAGCTGATCCGTGAAGCAGAAAGTCCCTGGCAGAGAACCGAGTATCAACTTCCAGAAACAAGTGGGAAGAACAGACGGTGAACCAGTAGCAGCACTTCTTTTGCACCAGTAATAGAGCCACATTAGTAATACTGCAGAGGGAAGAATAGGAACAGCATCAGCAAAACTTCCAACCATCTTCCAAAAACATTAGCTGGACTTCATAGATTTACTTGGTGCTGGAAGATGTCCTGGACTTGTGCACAGTTTACTGAAGGGTGTGCAGACACTGTTACGATCGTGTGGGCAAACTAAGCACGGGGCCCACACGATCGTACCCAAAATGAAATGGGATGGATGCACACAGGTTGCACCAGGGTCACACAGGTTTCAAGCAACTGACCCTGTGCTACCGGGAGCGTGACATGGCCCTACCTGAGCGGGGACATCACCCCAATAGAGGGCGGCCCAGCGGTCTTCGGATCTGGGCCCTAGCTGCTCCTAGGAACCACGCACCAGAACAGGACGCATTCACATGCCACATGACAGGGACTGAACATCAGGACACACAGAGCCAGAATACACAGCATACAGCAGCCAAAATGCAAACACTAATAGCAGATGATAAGCTGAATATAAAAGTGGGGTGTTAGTTCGTACATTGGCCAATGAACTTAAGCTGCAAGCCCCGGCAAGGCCCTTCGTGTCTTGCAGTCCCTACACTAGCAAGACACATCTACTGGAGGACCCTAAAGGCCACCCTAGCGCAGACATAGCAAACAAACTCAGCAGACCAAACTGACACAAAATAAACGTACAAACGGACATGAACCAGCAATCCACAGATCACACAGATGAAACTCACAGCAAGTCTATGTGTCCTCATACAGGGGGGATAGACAATCAGCCACAGAGCTCACATAGGGAACTGTGTCAGGGACCACCAAATGACACACAGAGCGACACATAAGACGTTTGGAGGCCATACCTGTAAAGGGGACCTGCATATAACACAGACAAGGACTACAGGTGTTGAAACCGTCTATGGGAAGCAGAGAGACAACTGACCTACATGCAAACACAGTTCAGAGTGGGAACAAATTGCACAGAACTGATAACAAGTTGCACAGAAGTAACATGACTGCTCACCCTGGAACCTAGATAGACACTGACAGGAGCTGGGTTTATATGTGAGCACAGACCCAGGGGATTGGCTAGCAGGAGATCACCACACCCAGCTAGGACAATCATTACCACCTGTGCGGGCTGTGCTGCTAGAAGTACAATAGTACAACAGATCCCAGCAGCACATCCTAACACATAGTACATGTAATGCTCCATCCACAGCCGTCGTGAGGTCTTCCTGCGCCTCCACAGATTCTTTGCAGAGTTATATGAGCTGCTGCATTACTCTAACATCTCCCTCCTTCCATACAAGCTGCTGCACTTCAGAAGCCTCGGTCTACTACTGAGAATGTCAAGGAGGACCAGACCTTCTACAGTTGTTATGGGTGCCCATACATGGGGTCTCCCAGCCACAGGTAACACATGTGTTCATGCTAATTGCCGGTGCAGAGTCACGTAGGGTGACCCCGGACACAGGGCATACGCTGAGGAGCTGGGAGGGTAAGATGCTGGCTTGTCATGGTGGGACTTACCAGGCTCTCTCCCTGAGGGACACACGCAGCCAAGGCAAGAGCAGCACTGGGCCTCTTCCAGACACCCCTAGGATAGGGATGCCCAATAGATGGTAGAACAGGGAAAGAGTTTGTCACGGGTGACGACACTGTTCCGGTAAACACCAGAATGTACTCCGGTGGAGAATAAAATGAGCCACAGACAGATATGAAGTACTTCAACTCCCTGGGAACAGTCAGGGCCTGGAATAAACTTTACTTGGCAAACTTCAACAATGCAAGGCACAATTTAGAGAAATGACAGTGCTTGAAATTAATAGACTTGAACAGTAGTACCTCCACATGGTGATCCAGACTTCAGAACACCCGTGCGTGAATGATAGTCTTAGGAGTACCTCCACCCGGTGAGCCAGACTTCAGGTGTGAAACACAAAATGGGTGTACCTCTACACGGTGATCCACTAGATCTGGACGGCCGCGTAGGAAATTATCACGTAGACAATACCTCTGCATTGGGCCTTGACAAGCACTCACTCACGGTTGCTCTCGCTCTGCTTAGGTGGGGCTCACTCCTTCCTCCTCACATGTACATCCAAGCTGGGAAAACCTTTTGTCACGTCCATGCAGCACACGAGCACTAAGCTTAGCATGGATGCAGGGTGATGATAACCTCGACAGTAGTAGATTGATTAATGCACTGACCAACAGTGTGCACCACAACCGAAGCACGTAATCCAGAAGTAAGGCCCGTGCGACACCAGAGTACAACACTCTGCACAATGACAGGGAATGTATATACCATAGAAAATAACCGCGAACCACACTATGCAGGACGGTTGCACCACTCCAGGGAGAGGGAAGGAAGCCTGGCCGTAACCTAACAGGGCGGGTGACGGATCCCTGCCTAAAGCAGGGACATCGCCTCCATAAAGGCAGCTCAGCAGTCTTCTTTCTGGGCCCTGATTGTCTCTATAGTAACCCCTAGAGAGATGCACCGACACACAAAGAAAAAACTGAAATGAAAAGCAACAAAACAAACTGAAAAGGAACCAACAGCTACTTATCTGCAGGCTGAAAACCACCCAGCACAGCAGAGCTCCAACTCCAAATTTTCTACTATGGAACGGAATAAGCAGCACTGCTCACCAGGAGGGGTGAGAATAAAAAGCTACTCTGCACCTGAAACAATGGCAGAGTGAATAGAAAACCACACCTCCACCCTACTCTCAGGCATGGCTAATTCAGCATGCATCCATGCAGCAAGGCAGACAGCACCAACAAACCCTGCACATGATGCATTAACCCTTGACCTACTTAACCAGGCAACCGGTCTTTGCCTGTACTGAAGCCACCATGCCACGACGTTGTCGCAACCGACAAGCTGCGACACCTCTCCTCTTATTCCATGCTTCACTACACGAGGGCTAAAGGTACCCCCATGTAGCTGAACCTCTTGACTGCGATTCCAGAAGACATGAACCTCTTCCCACTCCCAAATGCTAACTTTTATAACCTCCCTCATACCTTGTGACAGGACATAAATTGATACATTTACAGACAGTCTCCATGCTTTGCAAACACTAAGGCCCCCTGTCCACGGGTGAGGCGGAATATCGCTAGTGATATTCCGCCGCAGGGGAGAGAACTGACAGTTCTCTGCAGTGAGCCTATTTTACCACGGAGAATCTCGTCCGTGGACAGGAGCCCTTAACCTCTCACTTGCTGCATCTGTGCAATACACATAACACAATGACAAGACAGTTTTGCACAGCGCATCTACACAAGACATACATGTATGACATAATGGAGGGGGCCAGGAAAGCATGTACTAGGCCACTACACCGGGTTGCATCTGGAAGCAATGGTAGTGCAGCTTATCGGTTAGCAGTAAACCGCGTGCATTTCCCGAGGCTGAGACAGGCCGTGTATAGGCAGCCGCAGGCTCTACTCTGTAGGACCTACTGTTGCAGTATGTTCATCCAGGGTTGTACCAGAATAGACTTTTATCACCTATCCATATTCACCACTGAGACCCTCACCCATCCTGGGAACAGGGGTCCCATGACCCCTCTTCTCATCCCTGCAGGCTTGCTGCACTCAACCGCACTGCCACCAGATGGACTGGAACAGTAATCTCACATGCGTGGTGCCACTCCATCCATATCAGGGCGGCTGATGGAAATGGCCAGTTGAGGTGCTCAGCTACTTCCAAGAATCCTGTTGAAGATGAATGGAGGGGCCCCGTGCACACACGACCGTCACTCCTATCAGCCCCCTCATCACTGAGGGGATGCAGTGAGCCCATAGTGAGGAGGGACCCGGGACACCCATTCTTGAGATCAGTGGGGGTCTCAGTAGTGGGGACTCCACCAATGATACTTCTATTATATACATATTCTGAACAACCCCTCTAAAAAGCAGCATTCTTCTCATGAGCGCCTTTATAGCGATATTCCCATCTTGACTTTTATGGTAAATTCACAGGATACCCCATAGCCTGATAGTTGAGCATCCCGCCTCTGAGACCTGCACCTATCTTGAGTTGTGGCCCCCGGCTGTATGCAGCAGTCGGGGGTAGTCGGGAAGCATGCTGCACTACGCTGTAGCTGTCATAGAAGTGAAACGGCGTTCTAGAAGCAGCGCAGCGAGCGTTCACGTGTATGGGGGTCAGATGGGATAGCAGTTGGGTGACGCTCATCCGTCCTCCACCTTTTGCACAAAATACTCTCTGGTAGAATTCTGTTTAGCCGCCATAAATTTAATGTCCTAATGGAGACGAGTCCCTGGTTCGCAGAAAGAGTAGCGGAAGCAACATATCGGCTCTACCGCTTGAACAGTATATCGTGCTCTATAGACTGACAGGTAACGCCGTTCTCTGACGTCAGGAATCCGGTTCATTTCTAATGTGATATAGAACAGCTTACCAAGAAAAAGCCAGAGCGAACCAGGGGCTTATTCACACTGATGTAATTCTCATCCGTGTCCATAACAGACAGCACACGGACTGAACATGGACAGCACACGGACCCATGAAAATCAACAGAGCTTTTCAGATGGGCGTTCTGTGTAAAACTTTAAAAATCTCAGCGTGACCGATTTTGGTCTGATTTCTCGGATGACAGTCAGTGGGGGTGATAAGAGACACCCGCTCCCACAGACTAACTTCTGGAAGAAGACACAGATTACAGCTGATTCATTATGTTTTTAGGACTAAACACGGACTGGACATGGACAGCACACGGACAGCACACACACAGCACATGGACACCGCCGAATGAATGAGTTTGTCAGTTTATTGCATAAAGTTTGTCTCTCCTTACAAGAGCTTCTCAGCAGAATATAGGAGAGGCAACGGTGATGTCAAACTGGTGGTTGTGGAGGTGAGCCCCCTTCATTGGGGCTTGTGGTCGCCTGTATTACATCCTTCAGTGAAGCTTCAATGATGAGACACATATAGTCTCAGTAAGGAGAACATGCTGAGAGCTCGTCCTGGCTCATATACCCAGTAGGACGTGGGATCCCCTCTATGATCCAGAATAGGGATCGGTAATTCTGCCGTCCGGTATCACACAACGGCCATTTATGGGAATGACCTATAATACTGCATTTATTGCAGCAGTGCAAATATGTGGCTGCCAAAACAGATGATTGCTGAGGATTGCAGAGAGTGAGACCTCTGGGACCACCCAGACCCTGCATTCTGTGAGGTGACACAGAACTTTGTATTCTAGAGAGGTTTTCAAGATTAGACATAAGAAAGCAGTTTTTTTCCCTAGAACGCGAGCAGCACCTCTCTGTGGCCTGATTTGAATGCTGCTTTTCAACTCCATTTCTATGAATTGGATGTAACATCCATAGTCTGCTGTTATATACTGCGAATCTGGGAAGTCTTCAGACTCTTACACTTTTTTTTTACTGTATGTTGTGGCTTTGTGCAATTTTTAAAAAAATGTCACATTTTCCCCCTCACTCTGCACTCAGTACCGCATAATGACAAAGTGACAACAGAAAGGCAGAAATATTTGTAATTTTTTTATTTATTAAAAACTCCCATTCTGCAGGGACATAAGTATTCACACCCCTGTACTCAGTACTAAGCTGAAATAAGAGGGTGTGAGGACCTTCGGGACCCCCTCATGTTTTTTATCCGGTCCTTCAGAGACCCACTTCTATAATGCCTCCTGGGATACGTATCATGGAGTTCTCTCCACTAGAATCGGTGCATCTGCTTACAGAATAGGGCTCAGTACTTCTACTTTGCACACCATTCCTCCCCAGAGTTCTGATTGCAGTCTCTAGTACTTACATCTGCTTGCTACATACTTACAAATCCATCTACTCAGCAACAAGTGATGGAGTCGCTATAATGGAGCCTATTGGTCCTGACTGAAATGAAAGCACATTTGGGAATTCCCCAGCCCTCCTCTTGTTGCTGCAGCTGCACAGAAGATAACTAAGTGCTCATTTCTTAAAGCTCCAGCACTTGTCAGATTACAGGCTATACTTCCCGGTGATGTCAGTTATTGCAGGCAGCGCAGTCACATCAGCACTGCTGACAGCTGTCACTAATATCTGGGGATCGCCCCCAAGATTCCAGCATGTGAGAAAGAGACCCCCGATCCCATATTATCCGCTGATCTGTCGCTTCACTGCAGTATTTATAAACATGAGACATTCTTTGTTACAGTTTGATGAAATTATATAAGCCGATTGTACACCTCACTGGAACCTCTATTTAATGGGTCCACTCCTTACACTGCTAGGTGCAGAGATACATGGCGACCACCATGGTCACGATACAGCGCCCATGAGAGGCTCGCCTAGCCCCCGTTCTCTGGGCCACCTCACAGATACCCACTGCACCACAAGAGCTCACCTGTCCATGTAGTCTCTGAAAGCGGACTGAGAGCCAATTTTAGAATGATCTGGATTATGATTTCTCCAGCAGGCTTTGGGGTATTTTGCCGCTTCCGAATTATGTCGTGTGCACACATCATCGAACCAGGTCAGACACCAATGCTGGTCTAAAACTGGGAGAGTCTCTACCATGTGTAGAGGCTCAAGCCTTTTATTATAACACATGACAACCGCCCTTCAATGGGCGTGCAACAGATTACATCAGTAACATATAAGATTCTCATTTGTCGGATCATATAGAATCCCCCACCTCTCTGCCCACCCCCTTCCATGTGCTGAGGTAGTATGGACTTTTGTCCTAGCTGAAGTCAGCTCCGTGTAGTGATGAATCATTTGTTTAACTAGCTTGTGTGAAGGAGTGGAAGGGGGCTAGGTAAACACTCAGTATTGAACACAGGATATACACATAACACTATAGCCCTTAACTCTTAGAGGTCTCTTGTGTAACTTCTATGTACTTAGAGCAAATACTATGATTAGATTGTGTGTGTGTCCTTTAAACTCCTGAGCTAAAAAGTCATTACAACAGCAAAATACATTTGGGTTATATTAATCAATAGACATTTTATACAAAATAATCATCATGTCTATCACAAGAAGACTATGGGGCACATATATCTAGACTAGCGTTTCACACGTCGGACTATGTAAAGCCAGTCCCCATCTGCCAGTGACAAATGTAGTAAGAATTGCAGGTCTCAATACGTTGAAAAGCCAACTCAAGCGGGGATAGGATTTTTAGTAATCTTTGCCAGTTTCTGGTGTGAATTATAGTGAAAGCGATGGCCACACCCCCTAAAGCCGCCCTCCATCTACTTCTTCAGATAGTGGCGATGCGGCATACATGGCAGAAAAGCCAGAGTTTTGGTACTTGTGCTAAAACTGTATTTTTTGGGGTCTTGGAGGTTTCGGAGGGGTAAGTACTGCTCAGCTTGTTGTTATACTTCAGTCAGCGCTGTTGAAGGGATGTTGTCCAGTAACCACTTGAGGTATCGTAATTATACCCCTTTGTTTTCTTTTTTCTTGAAGATTTTGCATATTTACCACCAGTTTATTTCTAATGAGATCTGACAGAAGCTCTATATGGTAGGATCAGAACTTCTACTAGAAATCCGTCAAGAAATACAGCCAAGGATCCTACGGGACTTGGGGACATTGCTAAGCACATTGCTCGGAGGAGTCCCATAGGGGTGAATAGGACACATGCCACCGCCACTCCATACTCCTAGAAGACTCGGGGGGTTGCTGTTCTCGTGATCCCTGGGGGTCCCAGCTATCAAACATTTATCTACTGTTCTACACCTATTATGCAGTATTACAGCTCAAGCGCATTGCATAGTATGGCTCAGTACAAGCTCAGAGCTGTATGGGGCTGTAATATGTCTATAGAGCAATACTGAACCCCTGTATGCATCTCATTTTATTTGTCCAGTTTTAATTCTAGAGTCTGACTAAAAAAAGGAGCATGGTTTATTGGATGCCATATTACAGAGGGGTTCTTCCCTAGAGCAGATCTCCAGAATGGGAGCTGTGCCTGCAGTTCCAGCCCAGGCCACTGCATTGTTGACAGCACTATATGCTTGTAGTGCTGCCCGCATTGACAGTCACCTGATTGGCAGGCGTCCCAAGCAGTTTACTCCCAAAGATCAACTACTGATTATCTATCCTGAGGATGGCTCATCAATAGTAAAAATTCTGGACAACCGCCTCAAGGATAGACCCAGGATCAAGGTTCTGGTGTCTTATGATTCATTTGTCTTGTTTGCATAAACAAATGTTTTCCTAAGGAGGCTGCTGGTCATTGACCATTAGAAAGTAGTTCACCTGTCATCTTGCATCTGATGGGTTAATATGGAGTTCCTATTAGTGAAGTACTGGACGTTTACCAAGACTTGCAGAGGACTGTTACTGTGTTAGCCTGATTCCAAACAAATGGTGTTTCTACCGCTAGAATCAAGGGGAAGCCTGGCTCCTGAGGCCTTATCTACATCTAAAACTGCTCCGGTGATGCCGATCCCCCGGGAGAGGAGAGCCCGTGCTCCGGCGTGCTTGAGCCCCGACTATTTTCATCGGGCCTGCTGTGGTCTAGGGAACCGTACTCGGACCCTCCAGGTCAGTCCTCTGATGGTCCACCTGCCAGAGGAGAGGCTAGGCCTGGGAGGAATCCCGCGAAATTGCCGGGCCTTGTGCTTTGGTCTAGGCCTTGCTCAGAAAAGGGTGCGGTGCTTGGATCATGGATGACAACAGTGAACAGAGGAGATGCTGGTGGGGGGTTTCAGGGATCATTCCCGCCCCAGTGCTACATCAGCTGAGAGAGCTGCAGGTTTCAGGAGTATGGCAATGGAGGGTCCAGGGTAAGAGGCAGTATTGTGCGGATGTCGGTTCAGCTGCACAGAGGCCTGGCCCATGTTGTAGATATAACAAAGATACTGTTTCATACTTCACAGGAGACAATGTATTTAAAGATGGCGTCTGTTTCCTGTGCCGCACCCAGGAGTTACACAGCTTGTGTATATAACATAGGAGAGCAGAGTGTAGACTTTGTGTTCATGTAACTGACACTCTTTCTTTCACACCAACCGATAGATTGTAACCACCCTAACACTGCTTATGTAGTGAATGTATATATATATATATATATATATATATATATATACTGTGACCGCATCTTAATAAAGCAGAAGACTTTCATTGCCTTATGATATTGGCTGGTGTCATGTGTCAGTGATTTGTGTACACAACTGCAGTATCTGAGGAGACAGCAGCTCTACCGTCTCCCACCCTGAGGGTAGCACGGGACCGTCCAAGTAACTGAGGGAGGGCCTATAAAAGGGTAACCCATGGTGCAGTGGCGATGGGTTGCCACGAGTGACACCCCCATTTCTTCCTCTGCAGTGAATCCGGGCGATGAAAGACCTGGTCTACAGTCACAGAGCAGGTTTAAATTGCAGAGCTGGGAACGGTTGGCAGAGCTTGTTTACTGATAGAGAACTATTTACAGTCCAAGCACAATACAGTACACGCCAGCAGGACAATTGGTGCAGAGTGGTGCGACAGGAAGGAAATCACAAGTCACTGAGAAATCTACAGTCCCAGTTATCGGTAGAGAGGAAAAGGAGGTAAAAAAGGAGGTGAAGGAAAAAATTATGGTGGGATAAGTATGTGGAGATATTCTCGCTACTGCCATTAGAAAAGTTTAACTTTGACAAAGGGGAGAGGACAGAATATCAAAAGGAGATGGTGGTTGATTCTGCAGACTTTTATTTTTGGCTGCAGGCTTTTGCTATTTTAGCTGGTGTGATCGGAAATAAAGAGCTGGAAAATTGTTTTCTACTTCTTTGCTATTTGGATGCTATTGGGGAGGCGCATCAGGTCTATCGAGGCCAAGCTTGACTGCGGTATGATGAGCAATTTAGACAGAGAAAAGCAGTTTGTCCGAGCATCAGATGGGATCACAAGGATATAGGCCTTTGGCTACGGGTGATGGCCCCGGTGAGATACAGGCAGCCTTTTCAATAGGGAGCTGGGGTGCGGGCCCCAGCAGTACTTCACAGTCAAGAGGACAATATGGACAACTGGGGCGGGGGAATAAGTTGGCAGTCTGCTGGCAATTTAACGAGAGCCAGTGCAAATTATGGGGTAATTGCAAGTTCAAACATATATGTCCGCAGTGTAATAGTGCATCGCATGGGGTAACCAGATGCTTTAAGAGAGGAAAGGGAAAAGGGTCAGCGAGTAATGGAAAAGGGAAGGTGCCAATGAGGCTAGCAGAGATGCTGCCTTACCTAAATAGGTATCCAGACGGTGTTAAAGTGGAGTTGCTATGGTTAGGTTTCCGCAATGGTTTTAAAATTTCCTCCCCCATGACATAAGGTCCCTTTTTCTACTAAGAATCTTTGGTCCGCCATGATGTATTCTGATGTCGTTTCAGAAAAATTGGGGAAGGAGGTGCATTTAGGTCAGATGGCAGGGCCTTTAAAGGACCCTCCGGTGTCGGATTTTGTTTCACCTTTGGGTGTGGTACCTAAAAGAGAATAGAACAAATTTTGGTTGATCCACCATTTATCATATCCGAAAGGAGCGTCAGTCATCCCGAAAGCTGGCATTTGTTGGGGTGATATCGGGAAGGGAGGTATTTTGCAGACAGGTGTTTCATTCGCATACTTTGAAGCATTTAGTTAATTCTTGGAATGAGTGATAACGGAGGTGCGGGTATTAACTCAGTGATCCATTATTTATTTGATGATTTTCTGTGTGTGGGGCTGGCAATATCGTCAGTGTATTCCTCATTGTTTGCCACAGTGGAAAGGGTGGGGCATCATTTCGGGTGCTGTTAGCCCTGGATAAAAACTGTAGGACCATCAACATGTTTGGATTTAGGCATTACCATTGACTCTGAGGCCATGGAGTGTAAGCTGCGGAGTAAGAAAATACATGATTTGTAACTAGAGCTATGGCGGGCTAGCCCGGTCAACAAGGTTACGCTATGGGAATTACAATTGCTGTTGGGTAAGCTTAATTTCGCATGTCGAGTCATACCCATGGGAAGGGATTTTTGCAGAAGGTTGGCAGCCATGACATCAGGAGCTAAATTACCGCATCATTTTATTAGTTTGGGTAGAGAGCACAAGGAGGATTTGGAAGCATGGTTGTCTTTTTTGCAGCAGTAAAATGGAAAATTGGTGATGATTTCGGACGTAGTGCAGGACTTCGATTGTGAGCTTTTTACGGATGCAGCTTGTAGCACAGCTTTTGGGGCTTATTTTGAAGGCCAATGGTGTGTGGGGAGTTGGCCTGAAGAATGGAAAGAATCTGGTTTGGTTAAAAATTTGGTGGTTTTGGATCTGTTTCCAATTGTTGTCGCTATGCCATTATGGGGTGATATTTTGAAGGACAAAAAGGTGCGTTTTCACTAGGACAATTTGGGAGTGGTTCAGGCCATCAACAAATTAACGGCCTTTTCTCCCCCGGTAGTGAGTCTGCTGTGACATCTGGTGTTACAAGCATTGTTATTAAACATGTGGGTGGTGGCAGTGCATGTACCGGGTGTGCAAAATTCGACAGCGGATGCTCTCTCTCTCGTTTTCAGTGGGAGCGCTTTCAATAGGTGGCACTGGCAACAGATGGAGAAAGGAAAAGTTGCTTGGCTTGGGTTTGGAAATTGATTGGCAAGCAGCGGAGTACCTGGTAAGTAAATCATTGGCGCTGGGTACAAAGCACGCGTATGAAGCAGCCTAGCGGGTGTGGAGACAGTGGGTAGAGTTTTTAGGAGACCGATGACAATAGAAAGGGAGCGTTAATGCACTGGTTGGGGAACGCATATATGACGGGTTTATCGGTAGCTAAGGTAAATCGATTTACGGCCAGGCTGGCTTTTGGCTTTAAATTGAGGGGGAATCAGGATGTGACAAAATGTGTTTTCGTAGAACAGGCTGTAAAAGGTTTTAGAAAGGGTAAAGGGAGACCGGATAAACAGAGGCCTGTGTCGTTTAAGTTATTGGAGGATTTGGGAGTTGCACTGGAAATAATTTGTGAGGGGGTTTTTGAGTTGGCTTTATTTCGATTGGCTTCCGCATTGGCATTTTTTGGAGCATTGCGGTTAGGAGAATTGGTTTCTCCTAGTAAGAAGAAAAGGGGTGGGTTTTTTTGCGGAAGATATGAGATTTTTGGACGAGCAGCTTGATTTTTTCATACGATGGTCCAAGACTGATGAGATGGGAAAAGGAAAAAGGATTTTTATTGTACAAGTTCAAGGGGCATGGAAGTGCCCTGTTGGGTGTTGGAGCAAGGTTCTATCTTGCCTACTATGGGGACTAACACAGAGCCACATGGAAGCACCTTCAGCTTCCACGGTGGTGAAAATGGAAGAGGAGGAACGGCTACCCATAGCGCATGTAGAGTGGATGTAATAGGAGGGAGTCCATTACAGAGAGAGAGAGCGCACAGCCCCCAACATCCTACTTTACACCAACCAGGTACCTGTTCACACTACAGGCATTATTTTTCCTGTGTGGCCGTCCGCCAATAGAATCACCACACAGAGGTACGTGATTTTGACAGCCACACGGAGAATGTGTGGGGTGCATTTAGGCTAAGTCTTCTTCTAAGTGATTTTGTCTTGCCAGACAGTATATTGAGAGAATCTTGCCTTTTTACCTCCTCCGGAGTATATTTCATGTCCAGGACCGGTGACATATAGATAACGTGGACTGTAGGGCCGTATTGTTCCTGTGTATTTTGCCTCCCAGCCTCTGAGCATCTGCATGTAACTACTGTCGTGAATGTATGTGTAATTACCTGTTTACAAAGTTTATTCAAGTAACGTTTTACTGGGCTTCCTGAGCACCCGAGGTACGATACACTAGCCCAGTGTTTATTACTCCGCCCCAAAGAATAATGGTGTGGGAATGCTGGCGTCATGACGTAATATACATATAGACTTCCATAAATATTCCCCCTGTGTTACCACTGGGTTTCACTGTGACAAGGACTAGGCCTCCGCCCATACCCACAGTAAGTGGGCTTGCAGCAGTGGGGTACTATAGTTCTCCCTGGGACCTATTGCACTTCCTCCGATTGTCATAGCAGGAATCATCAACTCTGAGCTTCTGAGGTACTATAGTCCGGCCTGGGACCTGTAGCAGCTTGGCGCCCCATGAACAGGATCTGATCTGATGTGTCTAACGATCTGACCTAATGTGCCTAAGTAAGTTAATGGACACTCGTGCAAGTTTTAGTGGGTCCACCCAAGACGGCGCCCATCATGTTTTTATGCTCTTCTCTGTTACTCACTCCCGCCAAATAACTTCTGCCAAAGTTACTTGGTGTCAAAATGACAACGCACTGGCCTGACGCAAAGGAGGGGGGGAGGTACTACCCCTGCTTCATGGACTTACTGGTGCCCACAGTGGGAGGAGCTAACTGTGGTTGCAGACTCCAAGGCTGAAAGCATTATTGGCCAGAGAACAAGAAACATGTTTTTGGTTACAGATGCAAGCAGCCATGTGATCCGTGGGGTGCCGGCGGGTTACCCACCACCTGAAACCCGCTACTATTGGGTGATGAACTGGACCTCCTAGAACTCATGAAACAGATCACATCGGGACCAACAAAAACGAAATGTATCCCTCTGGAAACACTATAGCCGTGCAGACCATGGAAGACACCTAAGCCTGTGAAGGAGGCCACACTGCTGCCAGCCATCCTGTTCACAGATTTGCAAAGACCCAGGCGAGTGCCACTGCTGTTGCCACAAGAGAGGAAAGAGCCACTGCTTCAGTGGATAGTGGTCCACAAGGCTAACCAGCTCGCTCGGGCACTGATACCCCCGCTGTTGCGTCCCCTGATACAGGATTTTGAGGACCCGGGGGTTAAAGTGCACTTCAGTGCCAGAGAGCATCTGCTCCTCTGGTAGGAACTAAGTCTAAGACTGAGCCTCCGGTAATTAAGGAACCAGACCACACCGTGCAAGGAGGTACACAGACAGCGCAGTGATCCTGACAGTCCGTTCTCAGTGGCGTCCATGGGGATCACCTCTTGAGAAAGTTTGCTGTCTCCCTCGGGCTGGTCTACAGAGTCAGAGACTAGAGAGATTTATGTTTCCCAAACCTTCAGGTAATCCAAGACCAGATTTGTCTTCTGAAAAAACTCTTTATGTAAGAGATACTGCTTTGTTAGCATGAAAAACAAGAAAAATGTGAAAAACATGCATTGTCCAAAAAGACTCTAACGTACTAGAGACATTGCTACAAGGACTGAAAAGTTTATAAAGTTATGCAACGTTTAAGCAAATGTGCTGGTGGAGTTTAGTAAAGGCGTATTCAGTTTAAAAGTCTATGTGATTATGCTCTCTCTAAAAGTCAATTTTTGCTGCTAAGCCTGGGTTCCCACACAGCGGAATCCCGGCGGAAATCTCGCAGTTTGGCCGCAGCGGAAAACCGCGAGACTTCCGCCGGGAGAAGCGCTACTTCAAAACCTGCAGCACTTAGCAGCAGGTTTTGAAGCGGCCCGGCCGCTCGCTCTTCCGCTGCGGCCGGCGCTCCCATAGAGGAGAGCGCAGCCGCTGCGGAGGAAGAAAAAGAATGAGCATGCTGCCGCCGGCTAATCCGCGTCGCAGTGCCGGCTTCTGCCGGCTTTACCGCGGCGGATTTGCTGTCCCATGTGGACGAGATTTCTGAGAAATCTCGTCCACATGGCTGGCTAATCCCGGGATTAGCGGTCGCAGGCGGATTTGCCGCGGCGAAATTCCACCCCGTGTGAACCCAGCCTTAAAGTTTATTTTATATGCTTAAAGTCATTGCAAATCATACTTAATTAATGTTTAGTATAATCAAGTCAATTTCATGCTAATTTTATGCAAATCAAAATACAGTCACCATGTGTATGAGACTACATGTCTGGAATGATAGATCAATGTGTATGACTGGAGGTCTTTTGTGTACCCCTTAGTCCACTCTTCTGTGTTTGCAGCCCATCATCAGCCTGTCTCAGGGGACGGGGCTTCTTACCCCTTTTTCAATCATAGACAGCAGTATAGACTGAAGCTACTGACTGATCTGATGATTTTTTTGTCTCTTTTTCCAGGTATGCCCGTGTTCTTTCTCTGCCAGTCACCTTTTCTAATCTTTGTTCTAGGTCACAAAGTATGTTTCATTCTCCTAAAGGGACAGTGATGTTTATTTCGCTGATCTAATTTTTCACTAGTCTTTTGACTAAGAGATATGTATGAAGCTCCATAGCAATACCTGTGGTTTTGGATTCTGTCCACCCTAGTAGATTTTTCAAAAGTACTTGCAACTCAGTTTTCTGCCATAATCCCAAAGTCTTACACAAAATGACACTTCCTTTAGTCCCTTGTACACTGGGGTGGGTTAAGCCTTATATACAGGTAACAGAGGATGGAATTGTGTTTACAGGTTTCGCCTTGCACACTCCTCGACTGCACAGAACCTTTTCCAGAGATAGTAAAGTAATACACTTAAGATGGCACGTCTCCGGATGTATACACTCTGTTTTAGAGGCGCCAGGGTTGGCTTATTAAGTAGGGGGGAACTGTAGTGTCCCAGAACAACATCCTGGTCCCCTCCATAACTGTCATACATGTATTCTCTCATGTGGATGCACTGTGCAAAACTGTCATGTCATTTTCTGTATGTATATTGCACAGCTGCGGTGTCTGAAGGGTTAACTCCCATAAAATCATTGCCTGTCAGCTCTAGCTACTGAAAGTATCTTTCCTACTGTGTCATGTAGTAGAAGTAAGGTTATAAATGTGAGTGTCTGGGAGCGGGAAGGGGGTCTGTCTTCTTCAATCTGTGTAAGAGCAGGGTTCCATCTTGCCTGCTGCTGAGGACTAACAGAGAGCAGCATGGAAGCACCTTTAGCTTCCATGTTGGCGAAGATGGAGGAAGAGGGACAACTACCAAAGCGCATGTAGAGTGGATGTAATAGGAGGACTAGCGACAAATAACCTTACCTCTATGCTCGCTTACTTAACTAACATAACTAAAATAACCATCAGACCTTCTGTTGGGTAAAATTGTGGGGTAGGCCACAGCTTTATTAAACCAACGCTTATCAAAACTTTATTCAATTAAGAAAAAACCTTTATGAGAAAAAACCTTTTCCATGCCGTAAACGTCCAACTTTGAGTCCACAATAGTCCCGAGGAAATTCGTGAGCCCAGGTCCTTGGCTGCTAACCTTCCTCGACTCTCCTTCTCCAGCATGGAAAAAACTCCAGGCCTAACGTAGCTGTGACAACTTCCGAGAAAAAACAAAAACAGAAAAACCTTGATCCGAACTAAAAAACAAATAACATCAACGTCGCTCATCCTTCCTCACCCTGCCTCGGGGCGGGCGGGTGGGTGCTTCTCTTCTTAGATCCTTCTTCCACGCTGTTCACCGCTGCACTGAGCTCCACTTCCTTCTTCTCCCCTTTTCCCTTTCCTGTCCTAGCTCCGCCCACCTTCGCTCGCTTCTCTTTTAACCCATTCTTATCCCCCTTGTCGCTCGTCCCATGCCGTCTCATTAATTCATTTCACGGCATAAGAGACTAGCGACAAATAACCTTACCTCTATGCTCGCTTACTTAACTAACATAACTAAAATAACCATCAGACCTTCTGTTGGGTAAAATTGTGGGGTAGGCCACAGCTTTATTAAACCAACGCTTATCAAAACTTTATTCAATTAAGAAAAAACCTTTATGAGAAAAAACCTTTTCCATGCCGTAAACGTCCAACTTTGAGTCCACAATAGTCCCGAGGAAATTCGTGAGCCCAGGTCCTTGGCTGCTAACCTTCCTCGACTCTCCTTCTCCAGCATGGAAAAAACTCCAGGCCACGCGGAATGCGTCGTTTTACTCCTACGCATGACGCCCCACCCCACCAACTCGTGCCAAAGCCATCTCCACCCCATCTTGCAAACCCGACAGAAAAGTGTCCAGACCGACATCGCTCAGGTGGACTCCATCATCTCTGAGTGCTCCTCTCTCCTTTTCTTCCAACTCCCAATGTCTGATAGCGATGCCCCCTAGTGACTGTACAAACTTTGAAATCTTTAAGTTGATTAATCTCCTGACCCTGTCTATCGCTTCCGGATCGCGCACTCCTCGCCAACACCTTCTGGCCACTATATCTGACCAAACCAAAATTCCTTCTTGGAAGCAATCCCGGAACCTTAGCAAGTCTTGCTTCATGATGACCAGTAAGTCTCTCATTTTCATCCTTCCTAGGTCATTCCCCCCGGCATGAACAACCAGTACGACTCTTCGGGGGGTCCACCTGCTGATGTCCATAACAATCCGTAACAAACTAGGCCATTGAAGCCCTCGGACTCCGTGCCAATTGACGGCAGTTCCGGTTAAATTCAGACTCCGACCTGATGGCCGTACGGCTGCCCTCTTTTCAGCCCAGTAAATGTAGGAATGTCCTATGATCCACACCTTCCACGGCTCCGCAGCTGGAAGTAAGCACAGAAAAAACACAAGAAAAACCTCGAAATGGCTAGGAAAAAACCTAACAAGCAAAAGAAAAAATTCACGGCCGACGAAAAAATATCATATAACCATCAGATCTGGCCTCACATATGATTTATATGCCTGAGACCTCCATCTTCCCAACCTTTTTACTTCTACTTCGTTCATCCCGCCTAACTCAGCCGTCGTTGCCGCACCTATTCTGAAAGAATGAGTGCCAAACTCCGAAGCCTCTAGGCCTACCTCGCGCAAAGACGCGCGTAACACCGACGAAAATTGGAAACGAGTAAGCGGTAGTCCTGACGCATGAACCAAAAATTGCCCGCTTGTGACTCTTGAAGCCAAATAACGCCTAACCGTGTCCACCGGACACCAACGTGCACCCAGGCTGCCAATTGACAGCCATTCGCCTCTGCCATAGATGTCCGTCTTTGACCGACTGACGCGCACACGTAAAGTATCGTTTAAAAGTAGCACGTCGTTAAAGAGGAGGCCTCCCTCTTTTTTCTTACTTGCGGGAACTAGCTCGCTGATCCTCAACGCTGCGAAAAAAGCTAACAGGAATGCTGCTCTAAATAACAACGCTTCCTCTGCATTAACGCACGTGGTTTCCAAAACGTCCAGCAGCTTGCATAATAAATTGTACGTAATGGGCCGGCGGGCATCCACCCGCCGCTTGTCCTTTTTCCACCCGCGCAATATTTGCCGGATGGCAAAGTCCTTTGTAACGTCCTCTTTCCCGTGCAACTTCAACAAAAAGGCGACACCCGCCAAATGTTTCTTGGCGACGTCAAAAGACGCTCGACGAGATCGTAGCGCGGATAACATATCCATTACTGCCCCGCGCGCAACGGAGCCCCCCGCAACGCGGCCACCTGTAAATGCCAACCATGCAGACCAGACCGTATTATAACTTCTCCATGTTCCCTTTGAAACCGACGCTTCCACCAGCTTCAACAACTCCTCTCGACTAGGCTCCATAAGAAAAGCGGGCAACGTAACCCCACGGTCTCCGCCCGCGGGTGCCGTTCCCTGAACAAGTCCATCTGAAAACGAGAGAGTGCGTCAGCTGCTCCGTTCAAAAACCCCGGCATGTGCTTCGCGCGTAAATATATATTCCGTTGCAAACAAATCAGTACGACGTGCCTCAATAAAGCCAACACCGGCTGAGACCCCGAAGACTGTTTGTTGATAATTCGTACAACTGCCGCGTTGTCTGACCAAAAACAAATCTTGCTGTCCTGGAGCTCCGCTCCCCACAGCTCCAGGGCCACCACAACCGGGAAGAATTCCAGTAACGTAATATTTTTAACCAGCTGATGCTGTATCCACGACCTTGGCCAGGACTCCCTGCACCAGTGGTCTTTAAATATCACTCCGAAACCGTCCGAACCGGCCGCATCCGCAAACAGGTTGATGTCGTCCCCCGACCATTCCTCCTTTTGACACAACACTTGCCCGTTGAAGGTTTCCAAAAAAAACCCTCCACATATGCAAATCATCTCTAATCCCGCGCGTGACCCGGATAAAATGGTGGGGCTCGCTGACCCCCGCCGTAGCTAAAGACAACCGTCTAGAAAACGCGCGGCCCATGGGGATGACCTTGCATGCAAAGTTGAGCAGCCCCATGAGAACCTGAAACTGGCGCAGCGTGGCTTTTTTACACCGTTCCACGTCCGCTACTGCTTGTCGCAGCCGCGCTATTTTTTCCGTTGGTAACCGAAAAACCATTTCAGCCGTGTCAATTTCAATGCCCAAAAAGGTTAAACAAGTCACGGGGCCCATTGTCTTTTCCGCCGACAACGGGACCCCCAACCGCTGCATGAGATCCTGGAAAGTATTCAACAAAAACCCGCAAACACCGGACGCTTCTGTACCGATAAAAAGGAAATCGTCTAAATAATGCGTCACCGACGTGATACCCGTTTCATACCTAAGGATCCATTCCAGGAAGGAACTAAACAGCTCGAAAAAATAACACGAAATCGAGCAACCCATGGGCAGGCACATGTCATAAAAGAAAAAATTATCGATCATGCAACCCAAAAGGTGAAAACAATCCGGGTGAACCGGCAATAAGCGGAAAGCGGATTCGATATCCGTTTTCGCCAATTGCGCCCGCTTGCCTGCCTTGGTAACCAAACGAACCGCGTGATCAAAAGACGTATAAACCACTGAGGCTTGCTCTTTTGAAATACCATCATTCACCGACTCCCCTTTTGGGAAGGACAAATGATGGATCAGACGGAACTTGCCCGTCTCCTTTTTGGGTACCAGGCCCAGCGGAGACACATGTAAATTGGGAAAAGGCGGTTCAGGGAAAGGGCCCGCCATGCGCCCCATTTCTACCTCTTTAAACAATTTTTCAATTACGAGCTCTCGATTTTCAACCGCGGACTTTAAATTGCGAGATAACGTGACGGCTGACTGCTCAACAAAAGGAATAACAAAATCAGTAGAAAAACCTTGCTCAAGGATTTTTGCTTCCTGCCTCCTGTGGTACTTGTCTAACCACGGAAGCAGGCGCTTGCTTCTCACCGGTGTTCGTTGTGCCGCTGGCACCCGCCACTGCTGGCGTTCTCTGCTTTCGGAAACAGCGAATCGCCGCGTGTTGCCCTCCGCAGACAGAGCACTCGTGCCTGTACCTGCAGGAGGCGTGAAATCTGCAGTGGCCCTCGTTGAAGAGCCAACATGAGCCGTTAGGTCGGGTTGCGGCCGCAGCGGGCTGTTGATTTCCCCCCGCGGCTCCCCCCTGAAAAGGCGCTTTTTGCGGACGCTGTGACAAGATCAACTGGATCCACACGTCAGTCGCTTTTGACGCCCAGCTAACATGACTCACACCCGATACACGGCGCGGAAAATCCTCATCATACCGCCACCACGCGGTTCCGCCGTGTAATTTGTAAGCACTGAAAATCGTATTCAAATAAACCATTAATTCAGGGCCTTTGTTCGGCTGATGTTGACAAACAACATAAGCCAACACGGAAAAGGCCTGCAACCAATTACCGAACGTTTTTGCAACCTTTTGTTTCTTTTCTGTGTTGCGTTCGGCTAATCTTTCCTTATCCACAGTAACATGATCCGCGGATAACAACCGTTAAACCGACCCCTAATGGGGCAACACCACAAAATAGCGAATCCGCATATCTCAAACCTTCCAACGGATCTGTTTCAGAAACCATCTCAACCGCAGCTGGGCCCTCGCCCCCTGCTGCGCTTGAATCAACCTTGGTCAATAATGACTTTAAAACTGTAACCAAATCTTTTTTGTCCGCTGCTCTCGCGGGATCCATCACATTAAACCAAGCTTTTTTATAGTCACACTCACCGGCTCGACCGACCTCCGACATCGCCAAGGGCGTGGTCCCCGCCAGTCGACTCCCGGTCCTGCTGTCCTGTCTGTTTGATGGCTGCCGATCCCTCGAACGTGTAGCCCTCTGCGCCGCTCCTGCTTGTGTAGCTCCGGGATAGCCCCCATATGGCCGCTCCTGCTCGTCCTCGTGCCTCCTGCGGCGTATGTAATCCCCGCTCGGGATGGTTGATGACGCCGCCACCGGCTGACGTTGGCTCTCTTGCTGGTAAAACGCCTGACGCGCCCTACGCCTATCGCCTCTGCGCGCCTCACGCTCTCTGAAAGCTTCCCTACCGCGCTCTGGGCCTACCCTACCTAGCTCGCTCTCACTGTCGCGCGCGAAGCCCTCTCTACCACTCCTTTCCTTCTGCCTGCGCCTAGCATTTTGCCCCTGGCGTTTGTTACCGGTGTGGCTTGCGGGGCTATGGGAAGAGTAACCAGAAGGGTCAGCGGCCGTGAACACATACTTGGGGTTCACATAACAAAGTCTATGGGACCTACTGGAGGCGGGCTCACCTCTCGATGGCCGGAGGTCACCTTGCCTATGGCGCTGTGAAACCTCGTGGGTACGGTCGTGGGATGCTGGCCGTGGGCGGGTTTGCTGCTCATAAACGGACCCCTCAGAACTAGAGGTATACAAAGGGTTAATTACCCTATGGCCCGATGCCTGAACGGGGCTGCGCCGATAACGCGGGCTCTCACGGCACTCCCGCGGGCTGACCCCCCCTCTACGTGCCGCTAACGCGCTGCGTGCTGCGCTGCTTGCGCTGCTAAAATCGCTATGCGATGGGCTACTTGGCTCCCTCCCCCCTGTGCCCCCCCTGGCGACTAACCCCCTACGCCTTGTCTCCCTCCAAGCTGAGGTGCCCCCTCCCCCTTGCGCTCCTACCTGCTCTACTCTACACGCGGCGCCGCCATCTTGCCTGAGCCTGCGGCCATACCGCGCGCTCCCCGACGCTTCCTCTGCTCTGCTCCGCTCCTCACCTCCTCCGGTCCGCGTCGTCCTGCGCCCGACAGCGCGCTGCTCAATCGCTCCGGATCCCGCTGCCGCTGACAGACCCATCCTCCGCTCCATGCTCCCGACCGTTGGTGACCGCTGGCTCCTTGCACGCGCTACTTCCGGTGCACGGTTTGAATTTGGCGCCTTCTTCCTGCCGACCGCTCCAGACTCCTTCGCTCCCTCGTCGCCCCTGCTCGTTCTATCGCTGCGCCGTTTTGCCGCCGGGCTCGGGCTGAGCCTCGCTGGGGGATTTCTTCGCCTCTTCGGACGGCCACGCTCCTCTTCGCGCTCTTGGGCTGCGCTCCTCTCCGCTTCCTTCTCCGGTGCCTCTGACGCCGCAGGGATTCCAGACTCCGACTCGGCTCTGCAGGATCGCAGTAAGTCTTCCAGCCATGCTGTGCCGTCTTCCCGCACCGCCTGCTTTATTTGTGTTCTCAGCTCCTCCATCTTCTGTTCTTCTCCCGCTGCCGCTCACGCTGTCTCCGACTCCCGATTTCTTTTCTTCTTCCACTCGACTGGACTTCTTTCCCCGGTCTCCTCTTCTGCTTGCTTGTAGGAAAAACAGTCTTTGGTGCTTATGAAAAATTCCTTCTTCCTTCTTTTCCTCAATCTGGCTGCTTGTTCCTTCTGCTTCTCTTCTTAGATCCTTCTTCCACGCTGTTCACCGCTGCACTGAGCTCCACTTCCTTCTTCTCCCCTTTTCCCTTTCCTGTCCTAGCTCCGCCCACCTTCGCTCGCTTCTCTTTTAACCCATTCCTATCCCCCTTGTCGCTCGTCCCATGCCGTCTCATTAATTCATTTCACGGCATAAGATGAGTCCATTACAGAGAGAGAGCGCATAACCCCCAACATCCTACCTCACACAAACCAGGTACCTGTTCACCTTACGGGCATTTATTTTCCGCCAATAGGATCACCACACAGAGGTATGTGATTGTGATACCCACACGGAGAATGTACTGAGTGCATTTAAGCTAAGTCTTCTAAGTAATTTTGTGTTGCCAGAGAGTATGTGGAGTGATTCCTGTCTTTTACCTTCTCCTGAGTATACTTAAAGGGGTTCTGACACGAAAAAGGTTTTTATGTTTTAACAGCCATTGTTCCCTGGTCTGCCTAATGGACACAGAGAACCCAGATTTATGGTTTGTTAAAACATAAAAGCCTAATACTTACCTTTTCTTCTCTTGTTGTTCTGCAGCGGGGTCATCTCCCAGCAGGCTTCTTCTTCCACAGACGAGCCAGGATGGGCTGCCGCCCCTCTGGGATTGCGCGCATGCGCAGAAGAGAGGTGCCCTCAGACAGGAGTCAGGACGGGCCGCCTCTCCACTGCGCATGCGCAGAACTTCAGCCAGGATGGACAGGCCGCCCACAGCAAGCACTGCTTGTGACGTGCTTGCTGTGGGCGGCCTGTCCGTTCACCTCGGAAATGGCTGACGGACGGAGCAGAGCAGAAAGCGGTCATTTTGACGGCTCCAGCTCTGCTTCATGACGCAAAAGAAAAAGAAAGCCGGATAGAGGGGACATGCCTGACGATCGGTCGTGGCCAGGCAAGGTAAGTAAAAAATTTTTTTTGTCATGTCAGAACCCCTTTAATGTCCAGGCCCGGTGACAAATAGATAACGTGGACTGTAGGGCCATATTGTTCCTGTAGGTTTTTCCTCCCAACCTCTGAGCTTCTACCTGTAACTACTGTTGTGAATGTACCTTTAATTACCTGTATGCAAAGTTTATTCAAGTAAAGTTTTACCGGTCCTCAACCGTTCCCGAGGACCCTAGGTACAATACACTTGTCCAGTATTTATGACACATCCTCCTCCACCGCCTACATCTCTGAACTCTCCCTTACTACACTGACTCCGCCTCCTGACTTCTCTCAAACTCCCATAATGCCACAGATACAAAGTTTAGAGAAGACAGACTTGCCACTACAAAGCTTTTTAGCACCAACATGGAACATAAACCAACATGAATACACAAAAGACAATTCACAAGAGACAGACATGCATACACCTAAAAGACAGCCCAACTCTGGGCCACTACACCTGAGTTTCACCATTTTGTGGAATTGGACAGGGCACCGAATATTCTGGTGCTGCATGTAGGGGGGAACAATTTAGGAAGGAAGCCTTTTCGGGAGCTATCGAGAGATATCAGATATGATATTTTATGTTTGTTCACATCATTTCCGGGGTTGGTGGTTATATGGTCAGAAATTGTGCCATGAAAATCGTGGGTGGGGAATTTTTGGAGGAGCGACGGTGTTCAACTGAACGAGGTGGGAATCAACTTATGCTCATTGGCGATACAGGGGGATCGAGAGGGCGTTGTTTATGTGGAAAGTGGTGCAGATGTGAGGTGGTCAGATCGTGCTTGCGGTGGCGGGTGGGGGTTCTTTGGAGTTGGTCACAAATTATTGGTTGGGGGAGGCAGGGGGTGCATAGCCACCTTCACCCTCTGTTTTATTGTTGGTTGGTATTGGGTCTGTTGCTTCTGGACTCTGGCAGGGGTGTAGTCCCTGCAGAGATGGTGGTGTGGTCTAGCCTAGGAAAAGGCTAGTGGGCCTCCAAGTCGGTTGGAATGTGGCTTGAGGAATTTTCGGATGTCAGGGCTCCAAGGACCTCCATTCGTATTGGAGAGGAAGATTAAGTAATGGTTTATGCTTAATTTTGGGTTACTTTGATTTAATGTTGTTTAAAATAAAATGGCTACCATGGCCAAAATTATCCAAAGAAAAGAAGTGTGTTGTCATAAAACAGGTGGGGTTAGAAGGGATTAATATATATTTTGTTGGGTAATGGGTAAACTGCAGCAGGGAACAAATATTTTATACCTGTGTCATGCAAAAGGATACGTTTGTAACTGCATGATCTTCCAGCAAACCGAATATCTGCAATGACTTTTATCCATGTGGCGGGGGGGACAGAGCTGGACACCATGCTTGCTGGAGAGGGACATGGCTTAAACACACTATGTTGTGCAGCCAATCAGAGCACAGGCAAAACCACCAACATGTAATTATGAATCGCCACAAGTGTGTTCAGTTTGTCCCCAACTGTGCGACCCAAGCAGCCCAAAACACCACAAAACTACTGCAATTCTCAGTAAATAGCATGTAATTGTGCTTCAGGGTAACCGGCCATGCTGTTCACCTATTCTCTGTAAGGCCACTTACAACTCACAAATTGCGTGAGATTTGTGAGTTGTGAGACACAAATATCACACGAATATGAACCCTATTCTTTTGAATTGGGGCATATATATGTGCAATGTTTTTTCCTGCATGGTGGTGCAGGAAAAAATCGCGGCATGTCCTATCTTTGGGCGTTCCCTTGGAACACATCGCCCATTGTTTTCAGTAGGACAGGAAAACACATTGTGTGGTGCAGGATTTGCACACAAGTGCAATGCGAGCTTTCACAATGAGAAACACTTGCCGATCCTCCAACATGGCTGAAAGCCGCGCCAAAGTAGCACAACTTTGTTGAAGGAATGGGAGGCCTTTTTGACAGAAACACGCCTCACATCCTCAGTGTAAAAAGCACGCTGGCGGGCATGATGTCGGCCGTGTGTGGGAAGCCTTAGGGTGCGTTCACACATTCAGTTTCTGAAGCCACAACCAGAAGTGGATGAGAAGTTGCATCCATTCTTCATTCTTTCTCTCCTTTTATGATCCTCACCTGGTTTTAGCTTCAAAAACCATATAATAAACCTGACATGTTCAACGCTTCCTTTTATGTCTCTCTCTCATGTTTGTAAAAAATTTCATTTGCAATTTGTCAAGTTTTTGACAAATTTATTTCACTTTTACTTAAAAGTGATACTTTTTATTATAAGTGCTGGATCTAGTAGGTTCTTTTGGTCTCTCTAGATCATGTGTCAAACTCAAGGCCCGCAGGCGAAATCCAGCCCGCCACGTCATTTCATGTGGCCCGTGAGGTCGAGACACAAAAGAGCCTCTCCAAGATCGGAAGGTCTGGTGCGAGGAAGACCCGCTGGAACATTGTGGACTCGTTTGCGGCTTGTTCTGGGTACCAGCATCACAGCCTGAGTGACGATGCAGAATGGATCCTAACTTTGTGTGTCTTGTCAGTCATCTTAGATAGTCCTGATGTTAGGTAGGTAGATTACTCCATAGCTCGGATTGGCTGGAGGTTTAACTAGAAAAAGTCAGAGCTTGGGGGTGGTGGGAGGACTTTCAGAATGTAGTCCAAACAAAGTGAGGCTTAGGGAAGACCAGCATAAGCCAAGTGAGAGAGGCTGGAGTCATTAGTCTGGGAACAGAGTCTAAGCAAACCAGGCTCCAGTCAGAAGCAAGTCGGACTTTAGGGATTCTAGTTTAGTTCAGTAAAGTCAAGGTTTGGAGGCCAGAGTAAAAAGGAGTCTTTTTCATGCCTGCTGAAGAGAGAAACCACAGACAGGGCAGACCCCTTGGAACTCAGAGAAAAGAGGCAATTTCAAATTAATACCCGTCCAGAAGGCCTGGCCGCATCTTTACATTTCGGGGAGCCATCGTTGTCAAATGCCTTACTCCTCGCTGTCTTCCTTACAAAGGTCTGCACTGGGCCACCACACATGTGGACTGAGCACTGCGGCTGTTACTGCAGGTTCTTTGGTGCACATCCCCTGTCTGCTTCTCCCTCTCAGACCGTGAGGCGACTTGTACATCCTCCCTACCATTCTGCAGTGGACAGTCTCTTCCTGCCTGCCTGTTCCTAACCTTTGAGCCCACTGCAAGGATCAGAGAGGATGTCGTTATAACGCTGTGTGACACAGTGAGAAAGGGCTCCTAAGGGATTTTTCTGAATTTTTTTATCTTACGATCTGACAGTTTAAAGTCTAGTGTCTGTTGGGGACTTGTGCCCTAATTATTCTGGATTTGAACCGCAGTAACATAGTATTTGGGCTGAATGAAGACAATGTCCATCTAGTTCAGCCTGTTTCAACCCCCTTGTTGTTCCAGGGGAAGGCAAAAAACCCAAAGAGGCAATAGCTAATCAGCCCATTCAGGGGAAAAATTCCTTCTCAACTCCATAATGGCCATCAGAATAATCCCTGGATCAACCTTTGATAGTTCCCACCTGAATGAAATACGCAGAACAACAACACCTAATGTCTATATCCTGTAATATCGTAGCGCTCTAGAAAGGCATCTAATCTCTCTTAAACTTCTCAATGGATTTTGCCATCACCATGTCCTCAGGTAGAGAGTTCCACAGTCTCACCGCTCTTACAGTAAAGAACCCCTTTGTCAGTTGGTGATGAAACCTGCTTTTTTCTAGACATAGCAGATGCCCTCTTGTTACAGTCTCAGTCTTGGGTATAAACAGATCATGGGAGAGATCCTTGTATTGTCCCCTAATGTATTTATACATAGTTATTTGGTCGCCCCTTAGCCGTCTTTTTTCCAGGGTGAATAATTCTAATTTTGATAGCCTCTCTGGGTATTCCAGTCCTCTCATTCTGTTTATTAGTTTAGTTGCCCTTCTTTGAACCCCCTTAAGCACTGCAACATTGTTCCAGAACTGTACACAGTATTACATGTGAGGCCTGACAAGTGCCTTATATAGTGGAAGAATAATGTTCTCGTCCCCCGGCCCTATACCTCTTTTAATGCACCCCAAGACTTTATTAGCTTTTGCAGCAGCTGACTGGCATTGATTGCTCCAGTTAAATTCTCAATCCACTAGTACCCCCAGGTCTTTTTCCATATCACTTTTCCTTAGCAGTACCCCATCTAGTGTTTATTGGTGACATCCGTTTCTCCTGCCCATGTGCAGAATTTTACATTTATCAACATTGAACCTCATTTGCCATTTTTCTACCCAAGCCCCCAGCTTATGTAGGTCCTTTTGTAGCCGCACATTGACCTCTGTTGTATTAATTATTTTGTATAATTTTGTATCATCTGCAAATATTGATTTTTTACTTTGCAGTCCTTCTATCAGGTCATTGATAAATATATTGAACAGAATGGGGCCTAGTACTGAACCCTGTGGCACCCCGCTAGCGACGGTGGCCCAATCAGAGTATGAACCATTTATTACCACCCTCTGCTTTCTATCTCTGAGCCAGTTCTTTACCCAGATACAGGGGCGTAACTAAAGAGAATGCAGGGGATGCGGTTGCACCCGGGCCCAGAAGCCTTAGGGGCCCCCAAGGCCTCTTCTCTCCATATAGGGTGTTCAGTACTATGAATAAAGCATTATAGTTGCGGGCCCGTTACAGCTTTTGCACTGGGGCCCAGAAGCTTCAAGTTACGCCTCTGCCCAGATACACACGTTTTCACCCAATCCGAGCTGTCTCATTTTATATATCAACCTATTATGCGGCACTGTGTCAAATGCTTTAGAGAAATCCAGATATACGAGATCAATAGACTCTCCCAGGTCCAGCCTGGAGCTTACTTAATCGTAGAAGCTGATCAGATTGGTCTGATATGATTGACCCCTCATGAACCCATGCTGGTGAGGAGTTATTCCGTTGTTCTCCTTGAGGTATTCTAGGATGGAGTCTCTCAGAAACCCCTCGAATATTTTTCCAGTTATTGAAGTGAGACTTACCGGCCTGTAGTTACCAGGCTCTCTTTTGGACCCCTTTTTGTATATTGGCAATGTGCCAATCCAGTGGTACAACCCCGGTCTCAATAGTGTCCATAAATATAAATAGCGGTCTAGCTATCACATCACTAAGTTCCCTTAGAACCTTTGGTGTATTCCACCTGGGCCCGGCGATTTATCGATTTTAATCCTCTTTAACAGGCTCTGCACTTCCTCCTGCTTTAAGTATGCATCTTGTGTGACATTTCCTTTTTGTTCTGGTCCATCTGTTCTCCCCTCTCTCCTTTTAATATATCCTTTAAAATACAGTCTTACAATTACATTTGGCCCTTTAAAGGCAACTATAATGCTGATACGGCCCTCGGTGAAAATGAGTTTGACGCCCCAGAGCTGTAATGTGGCCATATGAATAAAAATAGAATTGTAAAAAATATCTTTTGCATATTTTTTATTTTACCTTTTTTACATAATTATGGAGGCAGCCATATCATCCAAGTTCCGGCAACAGTAACTGCAGTCAGAAAATGACCAACTGACTTCTATGAGAGTTGCTGTGAGCATACTTGGAGGTCATTCTGCAGGAAGGGAGAGGAGGAGATGAGTGGTCTCCATATCTGTGGTGTGAGCCCAATATAGGACAGATGTTTTACCTTGCAGTCCTGCCCTTAGATGAAAATGAGATAACTGCTGCCCCAAGTGTACACAGCACAAGCTGAAAGGCGAACCCTCCAAAACAGAAAATATCAGCCTATTCGAAGACTTAGTGACCTGGTGGGAAAATTGCAAGATTTCAGGCCTTTATTTGAATCTAGATAATGACATAAACTCTTTTTTTTAAGTTTCTAACGTTAAAACTTGGTTTAACAAAAGATTATATTCTGACCATACATTGCCTTTAAAACAAACTATTTATCTGCAATCCATATAGAAGGAAACAGGAATGAACAGAATGGGAAAAAATAATCTCCACAAATTATATTTATTTCAAATAAATAGTTTTGATAAAAGGCATTTAGAAAGCAGCATTAGAGTCAGGATGTGGAGAGAGCTGCCCCCATGCAGTCACTGTCGTCTCCTGGTACTGCACTCTTGTCGACTCGCAGGGACGTTTCCTTCCATGTTAGAAATATGTGTTTATTCCACACCGAGAATCTGCAACAAATTACACTGAAGATCTGCATCCATGGCAGCAGAGTTCTTACAAAACTTCTCAGTCTGTAGTCTGCCTAACTTGTTGCAGATTTGTAGCAGATATTCACGCTGGATTTCCCTGTCTACGTCGTGTCTGAACTCGCGTCCCCCTGCAGTCGTAGAGTGTGTTCAACCACGCTGTGTTTACTGATCGCAACTTCCGTACCGTCAGGAGATATTCTCCCTGCAGGTAATCCAGTGCAGCACGCCATGATCTTGGTTTCCGTTAGCTATAAAATCCACCAGTAAGAAACCTCCATATATCTCCGTATCGAGAGGGCGGCACATGGAGATACAGTAAGGGTCCCAACACGTTTATGGCTCCGTCCAACTCTGAGGTTGTATGCCTGGTTGCAGAAGTTCTTCCCTGCTGCTCCTCGACAGCAAACTATAGTAAGTCCTGAGTGTCACATCTATTAGTATAGTGAAAAGCAACCACAGAAATGCCAAAGACGGTCTTAGGCCGTCACACATCTCCGCTCTCACCCCTTCGTTAGTTTGTGGCCCAGTGATAATCTGATGAGTAAGGCATCCTGCACCCGACAGGGTCGGATCTGACACGCAGGATCCTGCGTCCGGCCGATGACCATGCTTACCTGTCCAGATTCTTCTTTATCTGTACTGTGGAAGCATGTGCAGCACTGATTATGCCGTGCCCATCGCTAGGCGATGGCGCAGAACCCGTGACCTTTCTGCAATGATTTTTACAGAAGTGCCGCGAAATGGATGGCTTCCATTGACTTCAATGGAAGCCGTCTGCACAGAAATGGAGCATGCTGTGATTTTTCTGCCATGAGCGGAAATCGCAGTTGATTTCTACTCGTGTGCAGGAAACAGCTGTTCTCCATAAGAGGCTATGGACAGTATTTGCTGCAGAGTCCAGGGACAAGTGCCGACCCCTGATTCCGCAAACCAAATCCGCCCGTATGCAGGAGCCCTAAAGTGAAACATTCTTCATGTCACCCCACAATAACTTCTGGCCAAGCCACATATTAAGGCTGGGTTTGCACAGACGGATTTGACATGGAAATTCCATGCAGAATTTCTGTGTGGCAAATCTGCCCGCGGCTCCTAATCCCGGGTTTAGCCAGCTATGTGGACGAGATTTTACAAAAATCTCATCCACATGGTGCGGCCTATCCGTCGCAGCAAAGCCAGGTGGAACCGGTGATGCGGCGCAGAATTGACAGCCACACCATTTTTTTCCCCCCGTTGTGGCTTCACTCCTCTCTATGGGAAGAGAAAGTCGCAATGGAATGTCGGCGAGCGAACAACTCCAAAACCCGCGGCGAAATGCCTCGAGGAAATATTGCGGCTTTTTGGTGCGGCCAAGCCGTGGGATTTCTGTCCCGTGGGAACCCAGCCTTACTGCTGCATTATTTGAGCATGCAGTAACTTTTATTTAAAGGGGTTTTCCAAGCAATCCATGTGTATACAGGCGCTAACTGTGGCACCCAATCAGCTGATCATCAGGATCCTGAGTGGCAGCCCTTGGCCAATTGATTACCTGTCCTGAGGATACAATTTTTGTCCCGAAAACCTCTTTAAGGCACTTGTGGAATTATTGATGTAGAGTACATTACAGAAGGACCAGGATGTTGTTAGCGGCTCTTAGTGTTCTTGTGATGCTTTGTATGTGTGTAAACTGGCCCGGGCGAGTATCGCATATAGAATTATAGGGATCACGCTCGGTTACAAATCAGATGTCTTTTAATTAGCACAAATGTAAAGCATGCGGCAGCCGTTCTACAGATCTCGTTAGTGACAGATACACTAATGTTTCCCTGCATCGCTCTTCTATGAAGCAGCTACATAATATGATCGGAGGTATCAGCAATGTAGGGTAGCAGACGTTGTCCAGGTGATTACAGGGGTCTTCTGGTCCAATACTTGATAATGTCTCCTTAGGACAGGTCATTACTAGCAGATCAGTGGGGGTCCAACTCAGTAGTGCGGTGGTCTGGAACGGTACTGCAGTTCTGTCCGGGTGAAGTGGGAGAGCGTCAGTACCAGTCCGAGCCGCGGCACTACGAACGAAGCTTCAGGTGCCGCAGCGCCTTCACATCAGTGTGGGACGCCCCGTGGACTGCAGATCTATCCTGAGGACAAGTCATAAAGTACCAGAAACACAGAAAACAACACTTATGCAGAGTGGAAGTATTTATATGGCGTGTGGAGCCAGTAGTCATTGATAGATGCAGACATTGTAGACAGAATCACTAAGAATGCAGATCCTAGAAGCTGGTGCCCACGAGTCCTGGCACTGCCCACGAGGGAAAGAGAAGAGCAGCAGATAGATGGTATGTAGAGCCAGAGACGCCATAGTGAGCGGACCAGTGGAGCGCCGGATCTTCATTCTGCATACCCACAGCCATAAAAGCTCAGCTCTTCAAGGATATTTGGGGGTAGCGGGGTCATCTGGACGTGGGGCGAGTTGTTACTGCTCTAGTATTGAAGCTGGAGGACAAAGGTTTATTACATAAATTAGTGCAGATTCTTAACAGCGCAGGAGCAAAAAACACAATTCCCATAACAAATCATTAGCGCTAGATGATATGACAACATTGTTAATGCAACCAAAGAGGGTGGAGGGTGCCCCCCCCCCCAGGGTGCCCCCCCCCCCCCTCGCCGACCAGATCGACAGCAACTACCACCATACCAATGATCAGATAGTAATCTATCTGCAGAGACAGAGAAGTGCGGTCCCTGTACAGTAAGTTCAGAGGCACTTACTGTTATGGGGACACTATGGCTGTCACTAGAGCTGGCACCAATATGGGGGAACTGTGGTGGTCACCATTACAAAAAAACTGTGGCTTAGACCAGTGGAGGGAATCTGTGGCAGACACTGGTGTGATGGGCCCCATAGCAGGCAGCGTTATAGAGCCCTACGGAAGGCCCTCCTGGCATTAGCTAAAGAAATTAGTCAAAAACTTCATCAAACTGCCCTGTACAAGCCTGTCCTCATAGGGGCGCTGTTATGGGGGCACTGTGGCTGACACTCTTTAGCAGATTTAGAAGAGAAGAAGAATTGTTGCTTTGCTTGCCTAAAGCCCCTTTTACACGGGATGGCTATCGGGTGCTGAAGCCCTCTAAGCAGGACGTCCCACCACATACTGAGAGGCAGCAGATGGCCCCCTATCAAATGTCAGCCATGCTAGACGATCATTCACATGTTTAGCCATTCAGGTCAACATTTTTCTAATGAGCAGCTTTACTCCATCTGGTTATTAGAGCAGTGTTGGGTTTTGGCTTCTCAGGACCCCTTTATTAAGTGACTGTGAAGGAAATGAGGGAAGTCCTCTGGAAATGTGATATATATGAATAATTGTCTAGTTCTGTTATCTAATTGTAATGACTTGCTGGGATTTGAGAGGAATAAGGCGGACGTTACCTGAAGACTCAGTGGCCTCTGCTGTTACTATTCTTCAGTCCTTTGACGATCAGACAAATGCCAACAATAATCCCAATGATTCCGACTGCGAGGCCGAGACCGCACACCACGTTCTCCGAGGTCTCCGGTATGTGACTGGGCACCTCGGGGCCTAAAGCAGAAGTTATAGTATGAGACGTTACACAGGAGTAGTTATAGGGCAGCATGTTATACACCATAATCAGAAGTTATTGGGATGTATCAGTAAGACGGGTTGTTATATGTATTGTCATCTCTTAAAGGGACGGCGTATCACTGGCTTGTAACATCACTTCATGGTCGAGAAGGTCCAATCTGCAGCTCAGCCCCATTCAAGTGATTAAAGGAAATCTATCAGAAAATGACCGGTTATTTGTATCAAATTTTTATGTTACATTATTTTTTTAACACTGTTTGGTGATGTTGTACTTTACTCTTTGCAGGTCGTCTATATTTGAAAAAGAAATTGTGAAGTAAATGGTGCAGTTTTTACCATGGCCACTAAGACTAATAATAGGCGAGATTACAATGAAATATAACACCGTACATAGATAATAAAGTATCCGCCATTCACAATAGGTGATGTCACAGTTCACCTCTTCCCTCTCCCTGCACAATGACCTCTGTAAGGATCACAGACCACGCCCACAAGATTCTCTCAATAAAGTCAATGAACATCTCCACACTACAGTTTCCTGTAAAGAATATCTTAGTGCCACTACCCTGTTTCCCTGAAAATACGACATACCCTGAAAATAAGACATAGCATGATTTTCCAGAATCTTGAGGATGCAAAATTATTTTTTTTTAGGTTGCTTGAAATATAAGCCCTACTCCAAAATTAAGCCCTGATAACAGTTAATTAAACAAGTCAATTTAAATAGTGTCCAGGCAGCTATACAGTTAAATCTTTTTGAACAAAAATTAATATAAGACACTGTCTTATTTTCGGGGAAACACGGTAACTGCAGCTCCGCAGCGCCCCAACTAACTATGAACAAAAAAAAGAACATTTAATAAAATCTACAATCAAAAAATAAAAGCTGAAAAATGTGTAATTATTTGCATCAAATAATAATAATCTTTATTTGTATATCGCCAACATATTCCGCAGCGCTATCTTGTTTTAATTAGTAGACAGATTATATAGATGACCCATTCCCATTAAAGCGGTTGTCCAGGATTTTACCACTGATGGCAGACCCGTGGGATACGTTATCAGTAGTTAATTGGTGGCGGTGCACCACTCAGGGTCCGCGCCGATCAGCTGTTATTGTGGACAGAGCTGAAAGCAGACAGCTCCCCCTATGGTGGCTGCCCAGTTTTAGAATGCAGGCAAAACTTCTACTGAATTCAATGGAAGCGCCTGCGATATTAACCCGGGCCGCTGCACCACGGACAGAGCTCAGCTGTTTTCAATGACAGCAAGCCTAGCAAACAGCTAATCAACAAAACCGTGTTGTATGTAATACATTTATTTAAAGGGACCATATCGTACTTTACTCCATGCTCAGAGAGCGGCATACAGTGGGGGCAGGCATGCTAATATCAGCAGTCGGTCACTTATAGGATAATGTAAAGTGAATTTTAAGAGCTTACAGAATGTTCTATATGTTCCTGCAGCTGCCCAGCAAGGGAGGAGTCCAGTGTATTCATGAGCTGCTGCTGGCCCCGCCCATTCACCCAGATTGCGTTTTTGGCCATTGCACTGCATACTAAGAAAACTGCCAATCCGAGGGTGGGCGGGGCTAGCAGCATCTCATGAATGCACTGGACTCCCCTCTTGCTGGGCTGCAGAAATGTTCTGTAAGTTCTTAGAAACATCTGCATATTACTGCATAAGGCGGATTTTAGCCCCGTATTAGGTCCGTGGTTTGTGGAATGTAATATGGAGCTAATGTAAATCTATGTATCTAGCCACATGGCCATTTGTTTCAAGACCGTTTCTTAAGGATGCAGCATGACCTATTGTTTGCCTTTGTATTTGTATTCTTTCCTATTAGGTAAATACGGATCAGCACCTGCACAGTAGAAAATAAAATATACGGAAGTAAATACTGATGACATAGTGACGTACGTGACGTCATCTGTAACACGTCTGTAATACTGATTTGTATGCAACTGGCTGATAGCAGGTGAAGTGACAGACCGCGGAGATCCGCGAGCCATAACGTACATCACAGGTGCCCTTAATGCATTAAAGCGATAAGGGTGACCTACGCCAGGGCTTGTTGGTGCTCCCGCCTGGCAGTCCTGAGTGCTCCACAGCACAGGTGTATACGTCCCCCTTCGCTGGCATGGTCGCCAGGTAGGTGAACTTGTAATAAGAGAAATCCGATGAAATATAGAAGTCGGTTTCGGCCATCCCATCCGTCACCGGCTGATTGTTCTTCAGCCAACTCATCTTTATAACCGGGGGAAAGATGTTCTTCACCAAACAAATCACTGTGTTGGGCTCGTTCAGGACCACCGGCTCCTCTGTGTAGGTGTATATGGTGGGGGTGACTGGAAGGAGAACAGAAGAATCTCATCACATTCCAACATCCGAGCGCATTTATAGCAAACACTCTGCAGCAACCAATCACAGCGCAGCTTTCATATTTCAGGAGCAAAATAAGTGAAAGCTGCGCTGTGATTGGTTGGACAGAACAGTTTCATAAATCTGTCCCATAATGTGTATGAAATGGAATAATTAAACTTCACATTTCCCACCCTTTTATTTGTATTTTATAGCTGTGCAGCATTCACTAGTCTAGTAATGGCGGTGCAGACTGTAGGGTGTGGTCAGTGGTACATGTGAACATAGCAGCGCCCGCTGCACAGAGCCTGTAGGCTGGATCCACATGTGCTGTTTTTGTGGCCATTTTTGTTGCCTTTTTTGCAGCATTTTTATTAATGCCACGTTTTATCAAAAACTTTTAGTAAATAGTAAATGCTCCCTGAGTGTATCCAGTGTGTTTTATGCTTTACTACTGAGTGAAATGGAAAAAAAAAATCACGATTGCGCCATTTTAGGGGGTCTTGTTTTTTACAGTATACATAGTGCAACAAAAATAGGGGTCAGTGTGATCACAACAATGACAAATTTATGTCTGTTTTTTTGTTGTTCTACTTTTTAAAAAAAATGACCTTTAGAAATAATGTTTTTTATCACCAACATCTGTCCACGATACGTTTTTTATTTTTCCATCAGTGCAGCGGTGTTGTGGCTTGTTTACTGCAGGATAACCTGCGGTCTGTGGTTTTCTGACAACGTTCACCATGCAGGATAAGAAACACGTGATTTTACTAGATCTGGCCTATATCAGCTATACCAAATACTTTACTATAAATATGGGAGAAGGGTTTTTAAAATGTTATATTTATTATTTTTGTAATTTTACAAAAACTTAAATTTTTTTAGTAGTCAAAGGGTACTTGAACTAGTGATCACATGCTAGCTTATACAATATAGTGCAATACTTCAGCGTTGCAGTATATTGTACTTCTGCAGACAATCTATTAAGAAATCAGGTACATCTCGAGAGCTTATTCAGACGAACATATTCTCGCAGGCATTTCTGCACATTAAAAGGACACACGTACAACGTGACCAAGTGAGTGTCCAACAGATAAAAGCCTCTGTCTATTTCTATCTGTAATCAGAGGCAGATGTGCCATACAGACTTCATGCACCTCTGTGGGAGCCTTAGGGCTCTTTCACACTGGTGATGGCAATATCAAGCTGTGAATCACGTCCCCATATCGCCCTCGCCATACATGTGAAACCCGTGAATGCGAGACATTTTCAAGTGGATGCAGCCTTATATCACTGCAGGCTGAAGGAATCCCCCGCCCAGCTGTCATGGCTGCAGCAGACAATTGCAGAGTTCTCACATTGCTTTCAATAGGGCCAGCACTGCTGCCGCCGGCCCTGTTTGAAACAATGGGTGATATCGCAGAAAGATAGGGCATGATGCAATTTTTTCCTGCATAGCATCGCATAGCAGTGCCATTCAGGAAAACATCACAAATGTGAATGAACCCAATCAAAAGAATGGAGATTATATTTGTGCATCTCGCAACGCACAAATCTCGCATGATTTTCTCACCTTTGTGAAGGCACCCTTAGGGTGACTACCCACTACATTTTTTTTCACTGCGAAATTCGCAGCATTTTTTTTTCTGCAGAGGTCTATGGGACTTGTAATGTTAAAATCGTGATCGCGCAAAATCGCAATTTACCGCAAAATCGCGATTTAAACATTACAAGTCCCATAGACCCCTGCAGAAAAAAAAACGCTGCGAATTTCGCAGTGAAAAAAAACTGTAGTTTGTAGTCACCCTTAGGCACTGTCTGATTTTCACCGACACCATCATTGCATGCGCTACGTTTATTCGTGAAACCTGACAACAATATGACACTTCTGGCAATTTTTTTTTCCCCACGGACCATCAGGATGTGCATGTGTATATAAGAGGCCCGTGTGCTACATCCATGTAATAACTGTCTGCAGAGCGTCTCCGTTCCTTTTGGGGGATTTCACCTAGCCAAACACTTATTATCACCTGATATTTGGTACCTGGTTTGGCTGCTGTGAAGTTTGTTCTCTTCATATCCACTTGCAGGTTCTGATAATCCACTGCTTTGTTCTGCAAGGCACCAGCAGCCTCAAAACTAGCCAGCTGTCCGAACTGCGGAAGTCGCCATCTTGTCAGTTTTTTTTCAAAATCCACATTAAATATCTCGTCATCATCAAACTGGAAGGCGAACTCGGCACTCGGAAGCTGAGTCTGGCAGAATTCGGACTGAATCAGCACATGGCCCACTGATGGAGTAAAACACAATGACAGAATTATCACAGATAAGCTGCACTTCCCTGCATGGGAGACTCAACATGGACTTACAAATGGCAATATGCTGCCTGCTTCCTGTCACTGCAGAAAGCCGGAGTGGTCAACTGTCAGAAATCCCTCAGTGTGTAATGTGCCCTCCCCGCACAGCTTGCCCCTTCTCCACAGGGGGGCAGGCTAGGGGAGGGGCTGAGGAACAACCTTCAGTTTACTGGAACTGAAGGAATTTGCTAAGATTTTAGTCCTCCAGTCTGCAGTCTCCTTGAGAACAATACAAGCATAGAAACCCAACAGAAGAACTTTTTAATGAAATGCAGTTATAAAAAGTCTTCATTTTCAAAAAACACATTGATTAACGAGAGTTATGCCCCCAAAATTCCATGAACACATCAAGACAAAAGTTTATAATGCAGATATTGGATATTATAGATGGATTACAAAAATTAGTCAGATTCCTAAATTCATCTCCTATGCCATGCCCAAACACAGAATATTGCTTCACGTTGCTCTTCAAAACCCCCCAAAACCCTGGGAAGCATAACTAAAGTAAACTAATTAGAGTACCAGTACCGTGATAAATACTGCATATAGTCCTCCATGTGATATAACATCAGTGCCCTATAGAGAAGCAGCGGGCGGTCTCGTACCGGTCGTTGCGCATGTGACCGCGGAGCCTTGATGTTGGGGTACTACTCTGTCCCGGTACAGTGGTGGTCTGGGGGCGCACGTATAGGGTCTTCATGGCTCACTTTGTGGTCTATGCGCCCCGGTGTGTTTTGATAGCATAAGGACATAAAGACGGACTGGATGGCTGCTGATATGAAGACTGCGCGCTATTGTAGATAAGAGTTAGTGTGTTTTACATTAAACATATTGACAGCGAATACTGTGTTTTGTGTGCCCCGGGGGCTTCATCAGACTGATCTATATGCTGAAGAACAATCTACTTATATTACATAGCACACAGACCGTGGAGACCGGGTTGTGCGCTAAAGCTCTGTCCACCTCTGTGCTAATATTCCCTTCATCATAAGATCTGAACAATGAACATAAGCAAACCCGATACATAATCGACGCAAACGGTGCCCGACAGACCCCACTGACTAGAATGGCATCTGTGGGGCTTCTGTTATGCCGCTCAGAATATTAGCTAAATTCCGTGGAAAATTCTGCAGCATTGGTTTGGATTTGGCCAGGAATCAGCTTTGTGTTCGCAGCTTATTCTACAGCGCCCCCTCACCTCACAATACATCGCATCCGTCACCCAGCAGCCTCTAGTGACAGCCAAGCTGCCGGTAAGGTGATTTAGAGACTGCCGGATGACCGGTGACGGGTGCGATGTACTGCGAGGGGAGAGCGCTATAACTGCTAGAATCACCTGGAGATACACAAGATTACACGAATGCTGTGGATTTTGACACTTTGTTCGGAAATGCTGTGGAATCTGTAGTGGAGTTTCCCGCTAGGTGTGAATGTGACCGGAGACAGATGTGAGCAAAAGGTGCGTGAAAGTAGTAGAACACGAATGTTACATGTGAAGTATTATATGATCACTCCCTGGGGTCCAGGAACACCAGTATTACCCCGACCGTCTCCTGGACCTCCGAGTTACCGAAGGCCATGTGATCACAGATCACCTTCATTTTTACCGTTTCATGGATGTTTTGTGGCAGATATAACGCCCATATTTAGTTTAACCTCCAAATAACAAATTGTTAAAGAACAAACCCTTCATCTCTCGCTGTACGATTATATTCACATAGAATGACATCAGCTGACGGATTCCACTACGACACAGGAGGAGTTCTTGTAGTTCTCCCCACTGTGACCCCTTTGTCTGGTAGTTCTTCTCCCCCACTGTGACCCCTGTCTGGTAGTTCTTCCCCGCTGTGACCCCTCTGTCTGGTAGTTCTTCTCCCCTACTGTGACCCCTCTGTCTTGTAATTCTTCTGCCCCGCTGTGACCCCTCTGTCTTGTAGTTTTTCTCCCTTGCTGTGACCCCTCTGTCTGGTAGTTCTTCTCCCCCGCTGTGAACCTCTCTGTCTTGTAATTTTTCTCCCCCGCTGTCTTGTAGTTTTTCTCCCCCGCATTGACCCCTCTGTCTGGTAGTTCTCCCCTGCTGTGACCCCTCTGTCTGGTAGTTCTTCTCCCCCGCTGTGACCCCTCTGTCTGGTAGTTTTTCTCCCCCGCTGTGACCACTCTGTCTGGTAGTTTTTCTCCTCCGCTGTCTTGTAGTTTTTCTCCCCTGCTGTGACCCCTCTGTCATGTAGTTCTTCTCTCCTGCTGTGACCCCTCTGTCTTGCAGTTCTTCCCCCCTGCTGTGACCCCCTCTGTCATGTAGTTCTTCTCCCCTGCTGTGACCCCTCTGTCTTGTAGTTCTTCTCCCCCACTGTGACCCCTCTGTCTTGTAGCTCTTCTCCCCTGCTATGACCCTTCTGTCTTGTAGTTCTTCTCCCCTGCTATGACCCTTCTGTCTTGTAGTTCTTCTCCCCTGCTATGACCCCTCTGTCTGGTAGTTCTTCCCCGCTGTGACCCCTCTGTCTGGTCGCAGATGTCCTGTATACCCGCTGTCCACTTACCTTTCACAGCCGGGCTCACCTTCAGCCACAAGACGCAGATCAGCGCCAGGTACGTCTCTTTTCTTCCAGCCATCGTATTTGTGTAATTGTGACTAAACCTCTGAGTTCTCACTAATACTAACACAAGCATGCAGGAGGCATTAGAGGTGGAGCTGGACTCTCCTCCACCAATCAGCTGCCGTGTGGGGTCTGACCTCACAGTTTCCGGGTAGACTTCTTCTCCCACGAGCTCCTTCAGCTCTTCTGTATGTGACTGTTCTTCTGCAACTAATCTGATACATTGTAGATCCGCATTATAATATTATTACAGACCACAAACATATCAGGGAGATACATGAAGAGTACAAGAGCTGATCTGTGTGCAGACATGACACTGCCTGCAGGGCGGTGCTCTCTGCACGGTCACACCAACAGGACCACCAAGCACTATTACATGGGGCTCCATTCAGGTCACTTCTATACATTCTTGTTGTGGTGTCCTGGGACCCCAATCCTCCTGAACCCTAAGTGTTGTAAACTTATCTAGTAACAGGTACCATCCTAGACGTCGGTAGGTCAGATTATACAAACTCATTCGCAGCGTTTATTGTAAACTGGAAACACGAATGTTATTACAATAATTTGCTTTACAGCCGAAGACTTAAAAAACAATTAGGGAGCCTCCGTTTCTTATTTACGCAATGACAGTAGATTTACAGATGGTTGTCACCGTGGGGCGGCGCGGCTATGTCACGGCGATAACGGCTTCTGTGGAATGTACGTGCCTGGAGAAGCTCTCACTTACCAGAGATGTGATAGATGCCGCCGTTAGACGTCCGTTTGATGCAGTCATCACCGATTGGCTGTTGTGGGATCCATTCCTCACGTTATGTAAAGCTCACAATGTGTCAGTTAGGGTGAATACCCACTTGTGTTTTTCTTGCGCGTTTTTTGCACGCGATTGTCAATGGGACTTTCTAATGTTAAAAACATATCACACCAAAATTGCAAAGCACCAACTTGCGATGCGTTTTTAACATTAGAAAGTTCTATTGACAATCGCGTGAAAAAAACGCAGCGATATTGCGTAAAAAATGCGCAAGTAAAACGCAAGTGTGCAGGAGCCCTTAATGGCGCACAGCGGCATCTGCTACCCATATACCATTAGGATGCCGTGGACACAGTTTAGGACAGGTTGTGTCTGGATGGGGTACAGTCTGCTGCGCTTTTTCATCCAAACAAAACAAAATAACTGAATACCTACAGAAGCTAGAAGGGTCTACGTCCGGGAACGGGGGGCTTAAGAATGCATTAGACATATTCACCTGGAGACTTCCCAACGCTTACGTCACACGGATAATGTGAACGGAGCCTGGCACTGCCTCCTCGACCCACTACAAGTATAGAGCTGCAGCCATTGTTGGCTGCTTTAGATACATATTGAGACATTGTGAGTGGAAAGTCATTAAGATAATTTTACGCATTGGGCTGTAAGCTTACGCTACGGACTCTAATGTCGTATTGTCCAAAGTGCTTTCTGCACCATGTGCTACCATAGAGAGGTGGAAGATTAGGGAGGTAAACAAGTGGTTCAAGGTGTAGGAAGGAGGGGGTTGGCTTCTTGGAATATTGGGCTGATTTTGCTGTTGGCGATGGCCATTATGATAGTGATTACAGTGCAGTTACCTCCAGTAATAACATGTGACATCTTCTCAGATTAGACACATTTACTTTCCCTTTTCTTCTTTATCCAGGTCCAGACTGCCATGAAGATTTCTTCCAGCACAGATTTGTCTCTGCATACTCTTGCCATCCTGCTGCTATTGCCAATGCCTTTCTCAGTGCCCCGCCATAGTACTAATGCCCCACTTTGTGCCTCCTACAGTAACAGTGCTCCCTTTTGTACCCCACATCGTTATAGTGTCCCCAAGCAATGATAATTCTCCTATAGTGCCCACAGCAAAACATAATACCTCTTTTGTACCCTGGAGTAATAGTGCCCTCCTTTATAACTCCCAGAAAGTAATAATTCCTATTGTGCCCCCACAAACTACTAAGGATCATTTTGCATTCTTACAGGACCCCCTCTATACCAACACATCCTAAACGGGCCACATCTCTACCTCCACGTCCTAATAGTGCCTGCTCTGTGCTCCACATCCTAATAGTGCCCCTACATTACAAAGGGCCTCCACAACCTCATAGACCTTCCCTGCCCCCATAACTCCTGGATAAACTTTACTACTTCTGCTGCAGACTTCGGCACGCTGTACGGTGTGTATAGAGCAGCCCGACTTCTTACCCGGTCTTTTGGCTCCTGTATGAAATGCTGGTTTAAGGTCTGTAAATATACCCCTATATTTTAATGGTACAACCCCTCTGACGAGCATCCACAAACCAATTACCGTAAGATGGCATGTGGGCACTGACTGGTGGCATTCACTATATGTGGTCTTCCCATGAGCAGCCATGTATCTGTGGCCCCGGGACTAGATGAGGGTAAATTCACGACCTCAGAGTAAAATCAGTAAGAAACTAGACAGGCAGAAAATGCAACATATGAATCCCAGTGGTGCCGGTCATATGAGACATTTGGTTCATCCTGCTATATACGTCAAATACTTTGCTCTTCCTAAAGATCCATTCCCACGGGCGAAATCCGTGCGAGAGACTGTGACATAAATCACAGTCTTAAACTTGTGATTCTAGGTCTCTTTTGCTTAAAAACTGTATCGTGTCTATGTACTTGCGATTTTCATGTGTGTGAAACTATGGCAAGTGCTTCCAATAGTGCCAGTAGTCCTCTCCCCTGACACCCATGATCCCCACCGCAGATGTGATAGCATCCTTATCCCCTCACCTGACACCCATGATCCCCACCGCAGATGTGATAGCATCCTTATCCCCTCACCTGACACCCAGGACCCCCACTGCTGATGTTATAGTAGCCTTATCCCCTCACCTGACACCCAGGACGCTCACCGCAGATGTGATGGCAGACTTATCCCCTCACCTGACCCCCAGCACAGCTGTGATAGTAGCCTTTTCCTCTTACTGACACCCAGGACCTCCACCACAGATGTGATAGCAGCCTTATCCTCTTACTGACACCCAGGACCCCCACCACAGATGTGATGGCAGCCTTATCCCCTCACCTGCCCCCCACCACAGATGTGATAGCAGCCCTATCCCCTCACCTGACACCTAGGACCCCCACGGCAGATGTGATAGCAGCCTTATCCCCTCACTGACACCCAGGACCCCCACCACAGATGTGATAGTAGCCTTATCCCCTCACCTGACCCCCACCATAGATGTGATAGCAGCCTTATCCCCTCACCTGACACCTAGGTCCCCCACCGCAGATGTGATAGCAGCCCTATCCCCTCACCTGACACCTAGGACCCCCACTGCAGATGTGATAGCGGCCCTATCCCCTCACCTGAAACCTAGGACCCCCACCGCAGATGTGATAGCAGCCTTATCCCCTCACATGACAGCAATCAGCCTTATCAGGAATTCACAGCGGGACACAGCTGATACTATTGTTTCAGCTGTATCCCACTCCCTGAACACAGGCTGGGTATAAAGAACAGAGCTGTCCAGCTGTGTTCTGCATCCCCGCTCCATTCGCTCGGCTGTATAACAGCCGGGAACTCCGAGCAGAGAACAGCTGGGTGCAGAAGACAAGCGGCCCCCAAAGTGAGGGCTCAACGTTTGAGCAATCACCTTGCGCTTAAAGGCAAACAATGATTATCGCTCAAAACCTGACACCCAGGATCCCCACCACAGATGTGATAACAGCCTTATCCCCTCACCTAACACCCAGGACCCTCACTGCAGATATGATAGCAGCCTTATCCCTCCACCTGACCCCCACCACAGATGTGATAGCAGCCTTATACCCTCCACTGACACCCAGGACCACCACCACAGATGTGATTGCAGCCTTATCCCTCACTGACACCCAGGACCTCTACCACAGATGTGATAGCAGCCTTATCCCTCACTGACACCCAGGACCTCTACCACAGATGTGATAGCAGCCTTATCCGCTCACCTGACCCCCACCACAGATGTGATAGCAGCTTTATCCCCTCACTGACACCCAGGACCCTCACTGCAGATATGATAGCAGCGTTATCCCCTCACCTGACACCTAGGACCCCCACCACAGATGTGATAGCAGCTTTATCCCCTCACTGACACCCATGATCCCCACCACAGATGTGATTGCAGCCTTATCCCCTCACTGACGCCCAGGATGGGCCCCCAGTTTTTGACTCCCTTAGACTCGGCTATAGGACATCAGTAATCTGTATTTCTGTGGCTGCTCTCCCTGGTAACAAGTGACAAGCAGCAGGCTGTGTTCTCATTGGCTCACGCCGGGCTGGGGCTGTGAAGGGCTCAGTAAGTTGTAGTGTCGGCTGCTCAGTGTGACTCTGGGACTCCACAAGTCAGCGCTCGGCTCTACAACATGGGGGCTTTCAGTCTGCTGGTGGTCTGCGCTCTCCTCACAGCTCCCCTCATGCTGGCTGCAGGCTCCTCAGGTAAGCGAATACTCCCATCATCCTCCTCACTACACGGGGCTTCTGTGGGGTCCGGCAGCGGGTCCCGTGGTCGGTCGCGGCTCTACGACCTCTGAGGGTAAACGGGTAGATTTCACCAGTAATGTCTCTAAGTGGTGAGACGCACATCAGTCACACGTGAAGAGAAGCCGCCATTATAAGCGCGTCTCGTTATTTGTGCGATTGTTCTCACGGCGCCGCTCCTGGATGGAACAGTCGCAGCGTCTGATCTCTGGGCGATTCTGTTCAGGAATGACACATTCTTCCCTCTGGGAGCAAAAACAACATGGCGTCGCTCTGGCGTTACTGCGAGTTGTGCAATCTTCTATCGCGACTATTAGAATAACACGCGATTTTATCAGTCGCATTAAAATCGCGGGTTTACCCATGTGATATCAGACTGATATCTCGCTCCCGTATAAATACAGCCTTAAGGGGACGTTCACACCTTGTGGAGTTTTGGGTGGATCCACACTAAAAGCTCGTCAAAATCCGCACCATGTGAACCATTGAGGTTCGTTCACACAGCGATTCCTTTCTCTAAAAACCGCATTAAAAAACTTCATCTTTTGCAGCGGTCCTCGGAGCGGATCCGCACGTGGAACTTGTCCTGTGAATGGGCAAAATCCAAGTGCGGAACTCCAATTTCGAAAATCCCGTTCTGCACATCAAGAAGTGACTTGTTCTCCGGGTTGTTGGAAACGAGGCAACCGTTTTATGGCAGACGCTGGCATATAATATACCGGAGATCTGCACCCGCTGGACGAGATCTCTGTGGGCACGGAGGAGCCGAGGTACGACTACATAGAGGTGTGCGCCTGTTCATATATTAGTATAATTTGCGCCGCTGCATGATGCGAGGTCCCTGGCTGCGTTGGGTGTCACATGTCCAGCGGTCGTGGTGAAAAGCAGATTACTGTGCTATAAAGAGTTCTACGACTGTCAGATATACTTTGGCGCACGTTTATTAAAGGGCATCTGTCGCCTACTTGTAGCCCTGGGAGCTGATAATAGGTGATACAAACACTGGGGGAGCGATGGGGAGGTAAGTTTAGGGTATCCCCGGACTCAGCAGTCACGTACTGCCAGCCGTGAGCTAATAGTAGTTGATGGCCAGGAGGTAAGTAAACCCCAGACTCAGTGGTCACCTACTGCTAGCCGTGAGCTAATATTAGGTGATAGCCAGGAGGTAAGTACACCCCCGACTCAGTGGTCACCTACTGGCAGCCATGAGCTAATAGTAGTTGACGGCCAGGAGGTAAGTACACCCCAGACTCAGTGGTCACCTACTGCCAGCTGTGAGCTAATGGTAGTTGACGGCCAAGAGGTAAGTTTACCCCGGATGCAGTGGTCACCTACTGCCAGCCGTAGGCTCAGCCTATAGGACTAGCAGTATCTGGTTGGGTCCCTCTAAGGCTGCTGTGTTGGAGCATTTGTGACTCAGCTCCTCACTGACCACCGGCAGTGTGCATACGGGGGCAGCACTGAGCATCCACTACCTTGTGTATATACCCACAGGTGTAAGCTGCCTGCCCGGATAATGTGGTTGGTAAATGTGGGGCCAGGCGGCTGGGTGTGACATAATAGCCCCCACAGCCCGTACACTCACTGTTGGCACTACAACAGCCGACTTCTCAGTTTTTGGTGGCTAAAAAAAATCATCCTAATAAGGAGCCCCGAAATCCACAAGGTGCTCCTTCATTTCTGGGCCCCGAGTCCTGCTGCACCCGCAGGTCACATAGTGGATATTTCCACTAATTCTGTACCGCAGTAATAGGTATTGCGTTGTGCTCCTCTAGTAACACCCGCTGCGTTACACAACAATGGATAAAAATAGAAGATCTGAAAAAGAGAAAATGACTTTTTTAAAATTTCACCTGCACTTTGCTAAAGAAGAACTGAAGCAACCTGTTAACCCTTTAATGCCATGTGGAATACTATAAGAGCCGTATTACGGGCGTATTTAAAGAGTAGCTACACTTTTGGAGAACATTTAACATCTTGAAGAGACATGTCTAAAGGTAAACTTAGACAACAATTATCTCTCAAGATTAATTCAAAGCCGTCTTTTGAACGATAACCGTTGCGTCTAAATGCATGGCAATCATGAAGTTTTCGTACACGATTCATTCCTCACTCAATTCTAGTTTTCTAGAATTGAGCAATGAACTCTTATCAGCGGTGCAGGCTGTTATCACAGTTGGCAGCGCTGGTAAGATTATTTCAGCTCGTGTCCCGCTAGTAGTTCACAGCGGCACATGAGATGTAAGCGCTGAGAACAATGCAGCTGTTTGCCTATGCAAAACAGCTGTATTGTTCTCATAGTGATTGGGGCGCTGTCCCGCTCCACCTGCATAGCTCTCGCTCTTTAGTAGCTAATTAACTACTACAGACTATGCAAAGATGATCGCTCAAAACTGTCACTCAAACTATCATTTGAGCGGTCATCTTTCAGTGTCAATGGGGTATTAAGTATTGATCAGTGGGGGTCCCGCTGCTGAGACCCCGCTGATCCCTAGAATGTGGGGGCTGCAGCACTCACCTAAGCCCTGGACCCCCCGGCTGTCTCTGCTAGTTTTCGGCTCCTTCCGGCAGCTAGAGTCGGCCTCATAGAGGTGGATAACACTTTCTATAGATCTTTATGTGGACCATCTTCAGCTGCTGGAAGGAGCCAAAAACTAGCAAAGACAGCCGGGGGTTCAAGAGCTCGTGGTGAGTACTGCAGCCCCCTCGTTCTAGTGATCAGCAGGGGTCTCAGCATCAGGTCCCTCACTGATCAATACTTTTGTCTCTCTCAAAAGTTATATGAAAGTGCAGCTACTCTTTAACCGTCGTGGTACCATGGGGTCTATTTGACCCCAGTGTTGTTCATTGCAGTCCTACACTTTGGTACCACACAAGGGTTAAAGGGGTTGTCTCAAGGCCACAGTGATTTTTTTTTATTGCCCAGTCCCCCTTCTTAAGCATACATTACTATGCAGCAGTGTAAAAGGCTTTTAAAGCAGGTTTCTACTCACAGTTCTGGTGTTTCAGCAACTTATAAATCTTCTCCCTAAGATGGCCGCCGGTCCTTTCCCAGGGATGCACTGGGGTTTTCTCCCATGGTGCACCGCAGGTCTTCTCCCATGGTGCACCATGGGCTCTGTGCGTTCCATTGCCGATTCCAGCCTCCTGATTGGCTGGAATCGGCACACGTGATGGGGCGGAGCTACGAGATGCCGCATAGAAGGGGCGTAGCCAGAACGCCGCTCGTGCCCAGACGAACCAGAAGAAGAAGACGCTTCTGCGCAAGCGCGTCTAAAAAAGCAAGCAGACAGCGAAATTAGACGGAGCCATGGAGAAGGGGACGCTAGCAACGGAGCAGGTAAGTGTATAACTTCTGTATGGCTCATATTTAATGCACGATGTATATTACAAAGTGCATTAATATGGCCATACAGAAGTGTATAACCCCACTTGATTTCGCGAGACAACCCCTTTAACCATGAAGCTGCGGCAGTATACCCTGCAGCACACTATATGTGCCTACTATAGCAAACCTCAACTGGGCATCCGATCTGTCATTTCTGGGTGACTCCTAATTACTTTAGCTCCATCTGGTGGCCATTGGATGTTATTGCTCAACTCACGTTCTATATAGTCAGACTGAGGAGCTTACATCATCATCCAGAAGTGCATTACCTCCTTTACCGCGTGGATTTACACACCTCATTCTGGTTTATAGCTTTATTTTGAAGTGGACCTCCGAGGGACGTTCACTTACTTTTAACCCTTTGGCCGTTCTCATGTATTGCATAAGACCAAGAGATGAGTGATGTCCTCGCTGCTTGAAGTGATTCCAGTGGTGGGGCGTCCAGTCATGGGATCTTCTTCGCCCTCAGCCTTCTTCTGCCGGTGACACTTCGTGAGTACATACATGGCTTCCTGCTAGGACTCAGAACAGCGCGTCATTGATGACATCATCTCCGCAGGAGAGCCGGCTGTTCAGCAGGTCTGTTCTGTCATTAGGCAAACACATGAGATATGGAAGTAACAGGAATGGATACGTGCGCCGCACACAGAACCGTGCTGCAAGGAAAATAGTCAATTTTTTCAGATGCAGCGAGTTTTTCTACTGTTGTTACATTGCGGCTAACTAGATATCTCATACACGGTGCAGCCCATGGGTGATGGCTATCACTGTGAGGCATCTGGCACTGGCCTTGGGCGGCGGGTACATCAGGAGATTTCTGATGACCTTATGCAGAGGAAGGAATGAGCTACAGTATACCCTCACAGCAGCAGCAGGGGGCAGCGCTCCAGTCCTTATACTCCATGACTACTTAGTGGTGGCTACTGAGCCAGTTGGGTCTGCAGATGGCCGGCCTATAGGAAGGTCAGCTGTCACCACTACAGAGTACAACCCTTCGCTTACTTTGCGGCTGGTGATTTTGGCGCCCAACACATCACCGCCGGGATCCTCTTAGAGTCTAAGACAAGAGAAGCTAGAGTAGTGGATGGAAAGAAAGGAACAAAACCACTTTTCTCCTCCAGCTTCTATACATTTGTGGACCTTTGTTCTCATGCAGAACAGACATTGTAGATGATTATTGTGGTTGGGACCACCAGCATACCACTACGGGTCACAATTGCAACGCGGTCCGTTAGCGAACGGGCCCCTGCTATATATTGTATCACTGCCACATCCTACAGGCCAGCTGTGGCTGGCACTGACGGAGGAGAGGGCTGTGACCCGGTAAGCCAACAGACAATTCCATGCTGCGGACTCCCCCGGCATGCGGTCTTCCATTCCACTGAGAGACTGCAGTTGTGATTCGTCACAACATTCTATCAGTGCACTGCCGGCTGCGTGATCGGTCCAACTGACAGGGTGTGTTAGCTCAGGAGGGGAGCGGAGTCAGCAAAGGATGCGGTGTAACCAGGTATGTTTATACATGTAATCATATATGTATATCTGATATAAGTTATACCAGCTGTACATATCTATATATATAAAGCTGAAAGCCCTCACTGACTCACTGACTGACTGACTCGCCAAAAGTTCTCCAACTTCCCGATGTCGTAGAAACATGAAATTTGGCGCAAGCATAGATTATCTCCAAAATAGGAAAAGAAATTGGGTCCCAACTCGATTATTCAATTCTAGCGCAAAAGAATTGGCGTCGAAATTTAACGTACATAATCTAAATCTCTCACTTCCCAATGTTATAGAAACGTGAAATTTGGCAGGAGCATTGATTATGTCATAAAAAGGAAAAGCTAATGGGTCCCAACTCGATTATTCAATTCTATGCGCAAAAGAATTAGCGTCCAAATTTTACGTGCGGAATGTAATTTTCTCACTTCCCAATGTCATAGAAACGTGAAATTTGGCACGAGCATTGATTATGTCATAAATAGGAAAAGCTAATGGGTCCCAACTCCATTATTCAATTCTAGCGCAAAAGAATTGGCGTCGAAATTTAACGTACATAATCTAAATCTCTCACTTCCCAATGTTATAGAAACGTGAAATTTGGCAGGAGCATTGATTATGTCATAAAAAGGAAAAGCTAATGGGTCCCAACTCGATTATTCAATTCTATGCGCAAAAGAATTAGCGTCCAAATTTTACGTGCGGAATGTAATTTTCTCACTTCCCAATGTCATAGAAACGTGAAATTTGGCACGAGCATTGATTATGTCATAAATAGGAAAAGTTAATAGGTCCCAACTCCATTATTCAATTCTAGAGCAAAAGAATTGGCGTCGAAATTTTACGTGCGGAATGTAATTTCTTTACTTTCCAGTGTCATAGAAACAGGAAATTTGGCACAAGCATCGATTATGTCATAAATAGGAAAAGCTAATGGGTCCCAACTCGATTATTCAATTCTATGCGCAAAAGAATTAGCGTCCAAATTTTACGTGCGGAATGTAATTTTCTCACTTTCCGGTGTCATAGAAACGGGAAAATTGGCACGAGCATTGATTATGTCATAAATAGGAAAAGTTAATAGGTCCCAACTCCATTATTCAATTCTAGCGCAAAAGAATTGGCGTCGAAATTTTACGTGCGGAATGTAATTTCTTTACTTTCCAGTGTCATAGAAACAGGAAATTTGGCACAAGCATCGATTATGTCATAAATAGGAAAAGCTAATGGGTCCCAACTCGATTATTCAATTCTATGCGCAAAAGAATTAGCGTCCAAATTTTACGTGCGGAATGTAATTTTCTCACTTTCCGGTGTCATAGAAACAGGAAATTTGGCACGAGCATTGATTATGTCATAAATAGGAAAAGTTAATAGGTCCCAATTCCATTATTCAGTTCTAGCGCAAAAGAATTGGCGTCGTAATTTTACGTGCGGAATGTAATTTTTTCACTTTCCGGTGTCATAGAAACAGGAAATTTGGCACGAGCATTGATTGTCATAAATAGTAAAAGCTAATGGGTCCCAACTCCATTATTCAATTCTATGCGCAAAAGAATTAGCTTCCAAATTTTACGTACATAATCCAAATCTCTCACTTCCCAATGTCATGGAAACATTAAATTTGGCAGAAGCATTGATTGTGTCATAAATATGAAAAGTTAATAGGTCCCAACTCGATTATTCAATTCTAAGCGCAAAAGAATTAGTGTCCAAATTTTATGTACGTAATCTAATTCTCTCACTTCCTGATGTCATTTTATATGAAGGAAACGTCGCATGGTTACCTCCACGTGGTGTTTCCTGGGTAACGCAGAGAACTATGCAAAATGGTGAACATATGTTTTTCCTCAGTATCTCTAAAGTAACCACGACTTCATAGGATTTTCCGTGTGAACACCAGATAAACACCAGTACCAAATTAACTCGGGCGAAGCCGGGTATATCAGCTAGTATAATTATATACAGGAAATACCCAGGTTTACCAGCATGCTCTATATCCCTATATACAGGCTGTGTAACTTTACACCTCCTTATATACAGGAGAAAACCCAGGTTATACAAGCATGCTTCATATCACTATACACAGGAGATGTATAACTTCTACCAGATGTACATATATAATTATATACAGGAAATATCCAGGTTTACCAGCATGCTCCATATCACTATATACAGAAGATGTATAACCTTACACTAACTGTACATAAATAATTATATACAGGAGATACTCAGGTTATACCAGCATGCTCCATATCACTATATACAGAAGATGTATAACCTTACACTAACTGTACATAAATAATTATATACAGGAGATACTCAGGTTATACCAGCATGCTCCATATCACTATATACAGGCTGTGTAACTTTACACCTCCTTATATACAGGAGAAAACCCAGGTTATACAAGCATGCTTCATATCACTATACACAGGAGATGTATAACTTCTACCAGATGTACATATATAATTATATACAGGAAATATCCAGGTTTACCAGCATGCTCCATATCACTATATACAGAAGATGTATAACCTTACACTAACTGTACATAAATAATTATATACAGGAGATACTCAGGTTATACCAGCATGCTCCATATCACTATATACAGATGATGTATAACCTTACACTAACTGTACATATATAATTATATACAGGAGATACTCAGGTTATACCAGCATGCTCCATATCACTATATACAGAAATCACTGCGACAACCAAAGGCTATTGTAAGCTGTTAGACTATTTTTCACTGGAAAGGCCCGAAAATAAAATATAACCTTTATTAATTTAAAAGATAAAAAAAACCCTCTGAATTTCCGGGGTGGTTAAGACCCAAAACAGACACAAAGTGACAAACAAACAAAAAACCCTATGGGAATTTTAAGCAATTGGCTTGAGTACACCAATTCTTACCGACCTCCTTGGTTTTGGAGGTAGGTAATACTGTGAGGGCCTAGAATGAATTAGTGACACCGGTGGCCGTTTCCTGTCGAAGGGGGCCAGAAAGGTGGTCACTAAATAATTGGCTTGTGGTTGTTATCCACTGATGGAAACGTGCACGTTGTTGTGAAGGGCCTCGTTCACACCAGGATATATTGCCACTCAACAGTACTAGATAAGGGATTGCTGATGATTAGCAATCCATTGCACTAAAAATAATATTGTACTCATGTCCAGTTATGACAACAATGCCCTGTGTCCATATGGTTCAAAATTGCTACAATTGCTATTCCGATAGGGGCATCGGTCTGTCAAGACCCAAATATGTGATATAATCCCAACATATATTAGGTCTGACAACAATCTAATTGTTTTGATGAGAAGCTGAACTAAAGTGGTGTTGAAAATTCCTTATGCAAGATATATCAGAAGGAGTCAACATCACTTATAGTATGAATAGTACACGACAGACACACACTTGGTTCATGTGTGTGTCAAAAGCTGTAGTCTAATGTCGACTAAAGCCAACAGAAGTCGTCTGTAATCGTCGACGCGTTTCTGCAGCACAGGTAAAATAAATTTACCGCTGCTTCATCAGGACGAAATTGAGACAATTTATTAGATTATGCTGGATTTGTTGTTGTTGATCAATCTGTGTAGTGAGCATCAAATTGGGCAGAGCCGATTTGATGTGCTGATGCCTGATAGCTGATGCTCAATACACTTAAGACGCTGCTGAGAAGGCTAGTTTAGTGTAGTGTTGATAAACCCACGGACAAGCAAATTGTAATGCCGTCCGGATAATAGCCGCTAAACTGAGTTATTATATCAGAAAAAATCTGGCCTGCAACACTTATATTAAATGAGTTCGTTATTTGATAATTATATAACGAACTTTTTTCAAAGTGTCGGCTGATTGGATATATAGGAGTCTGATGAATGACTTCCAGACACACTAAAGAGCCAAAAAAAGTCAGTTTAGAATTGTGTTAGTAAACAACCAACCGCGGCTAAAATACAGCGCGGTCCAAGATAGTGACCGCTAGCTAAACTACACAACTAGCCCCTATGAGACAGCACTTCAGTTTGACAGACCTGGTAACTGTCTGAAACTGGTCTGTTCTTATAGGGCTAACTCCTCCTAGTGGGAGGGAGATACCCTATTGGGCAATTGGGCAAAGGACGACTCATGGGAGGTCCAGAGTGACACATCCATTGGGAGAGGAGGGCGCATAGTGTGTTGCTAAGCAACACCTAGTTGATTCATATATTATATGCGTCAGGCCGCATGACGCGTCGCCTCATACTGTGTGCGTTGCTACGCAGCCGAACGGCTTGGAGGTAAGACCGCAGCGTCTGGCGTGATGACGCCGCAGCGCTAACTCTGCCCCCTACGTACGTCGCTGCAAGCGCTGCTCGTTGCTAAGCAGCCGGTCGGCCTGCCAGCAGAGCCGCAGCGTCTGACATAATGACGTTGAGCGCAAGCTCCACCCCCTCCATGTGACATGACTGTCACTTAGGGAATTCCTCAATACGGAGGCATTCCGGTACAACACAATGTTCATTCTTATTGACAGAGGTAAGTGAGAGGTATGAGAAGGCGTGGCTAACAGGTCACAATGACTATGACCTGACGGCCACCGTTTATAACTAATAAGGACAAACAAACACACCATGCATTATGATACGACTTCTAAATTGGTAGAACTCAACACATTATTTGGATCCCCAGCGTTATGTGTTGTAGGACCTACTATGTAGATATTGTTTAGTATAATAGGTGTAGCCATAAAGCACTGCGATGAATAATAAATTGCATTAAAGATATCCATAACAATCTGCGTGCATTATTTATTTATTATTGTCAATTATAGTTAGGAACATCCTTATTGGAAGGCATTAGATCCTTTTTTAACACATGGCTACCTGAAGAGGTGTCTGCCCGTAAGTGTTATTATTGAACATATAGTTATAAGAGAATGCTGGACCAGCACGAACGTGCTTTATAAGTAGATCCTGGATTTAAGATAAATCAGCCCCTTGGGAGAGATCTATAGATTACAGGGTACCATATGATTGAATGGAAAATTGTCCAATTTTAATAAGTCAATTGACCTAACTATCTCCTAGTGTGATGATAATGGACAGGGACAAAGGAAAGGTTCAGTATATTTTTGGAACAAGGAGGAAGAGGAAATAGAGCACCTGAATGGTAGGGGTGCATGACAGATAACCCAGGGTGAGATTCCTAAATGAACGAAACAAATAACAAATTTTCGTTAAGACCCTTGGGTGCCAAACAATCCAATTTGTCAATCCAAAAAGCCTCTTTTTGGTTTGGAGGAGTCTTCGATTCATGTCACCTTTTCGGCCGTTATCCCGTACTATTTCAATGCCTCTGAATACAACTGATTCAAGGTGGTCAGGATGGCATTCACGCATGTGGGTGGAAAGACTTGTGACTTCGTTTCTGTTTATATTTCCCAGGTGGGCCAGTGTACGTCTACGTAACTGTTGGATAGTCTTTCCCACATAGTCTTTGGGGCATGGGCAGGTTGCCAGGTACACCACGTAGGATGAGCGACAATTTATAAAGTCGCGGATAGAAAAAATCTGCCCAGTGCTTGCGCTTTGAAATTGTCTTGTTTTTCCCATTACCGGGCAAGCCTTGCAGCCATGGCACCGAAAAAAGCCCACCGTCGTGCTTGTTGTGAGCCAGGTCGAGGGAGCGGATGGTCTTGTATAATGACTCCGCATAAGACGGTCCTTAAGACTCCTACCTCTTCTATAGGTGATCGCGGGGTACAGTTGTAACGAATCGACTAGGTCAGGGTCTTCACGTAAGATGTCCCAGTATTTGGAAATAATTTTTCTAACCCTGGGAGCCTCGTCGTCGTAGGTACCAATAAGTCGTATGAGGTTTTCCCCCTCTGTTTTATTTCTCCCTTTTAATAATTCTGTTCTCGTTCTAGTGGTTGCTCCCTGGCGTGCCTTTTCCAAAACCTCCCGGGGGTAACCCCTATTTAGAAACCTGCCGGCATACAGAGAGATGTGTATGAATCTATTGGGTGACAATACCAGTTATGGTAGATTGGAACGGGATCCTACCTATTCGTTTCAAAAGGACCTATTTGAAATTTTGACACGAGCGGAAAATCAACATCTTCTTAGCCATACGGAATTTAACTTCTTATATCCGCAGCATCCCCAGATACCTACCTTTTATGGTATCCCCAAGATTCATAAGGGCCTTTCTCCACTCAAAGGACGCCCCATTGTTTCTGGTATAAATAGTATAACACAGGCGTCCAGTCAGTACATTGAAACAATTCTTAAACCTTTCGTGGAACCATTACCATCCTTTGTACAAGACACGACCGATGTACTCAGGCGCCTAGCGGACTTACATGTTTCTGATACCACACTTCTGGCCAGCCTTGATGTAGAGGCGCTCTACACCTCTATTCCACATGAAGGTGGTCTAACAGCCATTAATTTCTATCTACAACAAAGGGGCAGACATTTCCTTGATCACAACAAGATGGTTCTAGAACTTTTACAGTTCATTTTGGAACACAACTATTTTGTGTTCGACCGAAAGTACTTCCACCAGCACGGGGACCGCGATGGGGAGCCCTTGTGCTCCCCATTACGCGTGTCTTTACCTGGGCTGGTGGGAGGAAAAGTACGTCTTTAATGAGGCCACCATTATATGGACCCAATACATCGATATGTGGATCCGTTATATCGATGATATTTTCATTCTGTGGACAGGGACGGAGGTTCAGTTTCTCGAGTTTGTCAGTGAACTTAATAAAAACTCCCTGGGCCTGTTTTTGACATCGGAAGTCCAAGAACAATCCATAACCTTTTTGGACCTCAAAATTTCAAAAACTGAATCAGGGTTCATTTCCACAACACTTTTCAGGAAATCTACGTCCACCAATAATTTCCTGCACTATGATAGTCACCACCCGAGATCATTAAAAGATGGTATCCCAAAAGGTCAATACATCCGTGTTAAACGCAACTGCTCTAGTGAAGAAGACTGTCATGAGAAATCTAACGACCTCACGCGCAGGTTTCTAAATAAGGGTTACCCCCGGGAGGTTTTGGGAAAGGCACGCCAGGGAGCAACCACTAGAACGAGAACAGAATTATTAAAAGGGAGAAATAAAACAGAGGGGGAAAACCTCATACGACTTATTGGTACCTACGACGACGAGGCTCCCAGGGTTAGAAAAATTATTTCCAAATACTGGGACATCTTACGTGAAGACCCTGACCTAGTCGATTCGTTACAACTGTACCCCGCGATCACCTATAGAAGAGGTAGGAGTCTTAAGGACCGTCTTATGCGGAGTCATTATACAAGACCATCCGCTCCCTCGACCTGGCTCACAACAAGCACGACGGTGGGCTTTTTTCGGTGCCATGGCTGCAAGGCTTGCCCGGTAATGGGAAAAACAAGACAATTTCAAAGCGCAAGCACTGGGCAGATTTTTTCTATCCGCGACTTTATAAATTGTCGATCATCCTACGTGGTGTACCTGGCAACCTGCCCATGCCCCAAAGACTATGTGGGAAAGACTATCCAACAGTTATGTAGACGTACACTGGCCCACCTGGGAAATATAAACAGAAACGAAGTCACAAGTCTTTCCACCCACATGCGTGAATGCCATCCTGACCACCTTGAATCAGTTGTATTCAGAGGCATTGAAATAGTACGGGATAACGGCCGAAAAGGTGACATGAATCGAAGACTCCTCCAAAAAGAGGCTTTTTGGATTGACAAATTGGATTGTTTGGCACCCAAGGGTCTTAACGAAAATTTGTTATTTGTTTCGTTCATTTAGGAATCTCACCCTGGGTTATCTGTCATGCACCCCTACCATTCAGGTGCTCTATTTCCTCTTCCTCCTTGCTCCAAAAATATACTGAACCTTTCCTTTGTCCCTGTCCATTATCATCACACTAGGAGATAGTTAGGTCAATTGACTTATTAAAATGGGACAATTTTCCATTCAATCATATGGTACCCTGTAATCTATAGATCTCTCCCAAGGGGCTGATTTATCTTAAATCCAGGATCTACTTATAAAGCACGTTCGTGCTGGTCCAGCATTCTCTTATAACTATATGTTCAATAATAACACTTACGGGCAGACACCTCTTCAGGTAGCCATGTGTTAAAAAAGGATCTAATGCCTTCCAATAAGGATGTTCCTAACTATAATTGACAATAATAAATAAATAATGCACGCAGATTGTTATGGATATCTTTAATGCAATTTATTATTCATCGCAGTGCTTTATGGCTACACCTATTATACTAAACAATATCTACATAGTAGGTCCTACAACACATAACGCTGGGGATCCAAATAATGTGTTGAGTTCTACCAATTTAGAAGTCGTATCATAATGCATGGTGTGTTTGTTTGTCCTTATTAGTTATAAACGGTGGCCGTCAGGTCATAGTCATTGTGACCTGTTAGCTACGCCTTCTCATACCTCTCACTTACCTCTGTCAATAAGAATGAACATTGTGTTGTACCGGAATGCCTCCGTATTGAGGAATTCCCTAAGTGACAGTCATGTCACATGGAGGGGGTGGAGTTTGCGCTCAACGTCATTATGTCAGACGCTGCGGCTCTGCTGGCAGGCCGACCGGCTGCTTAGCAACGAGCAGCGCTTGCAGCGACGTACGTAGGGGGCAGAGTTAGCGCTGCGGCGTCATCACGCCAGACGCTGCGGTCTTACCTCCAAGCCGTTCGGCTGCGTAGCAACGCACACAGTATGAGGCGACGCGTCATGCGGCCTGACGCATATAATATACGAATCAACTAGGTGTTGCTTAGCAACACACTATGCGCCCTCCTCTCCCAATGGATGTGTCACTCTGGACCTCCCATGAGTCGTCCTTTGCCCAATTGCCCAATAGGGTATCTCCCTCCCACTAGGAGGAGTTAGCCCTATAAGAACAGACCAGTTTCAGACAGTTACCAGGTCTGTCAAACTGAAGTGCTGTCTCATAGGGGCTAGTTGTGTAGTTTAGCTAGCGGTCACTATCTTGGACCGCGCTGTATTTTAGCCGCGGTTGGTTGTTTACTAACACAATTCTAAACTGACTTTTTTTGGCTCTTTAGTGTGTCTGGAAGTCATTCATCAGACTCCTATATATCCAATCAGCCAACACTTTGAAAAAAGTTCGTTATATAATTATCAAATAACGAACTCATTTAATATAAGTGTTGCAGGCCAGATTTTTTCTGATATAATAACTCAGTTTAGCGGCTATTATCCGGACGGCATTACAATTTGCTTGTCCGTGGGTTTATCAACACTACACTAAACTAGCCTTCTCAGCAGCGTCTTAAGTGTATTGAGCATCAGCTATCAGGCATCAGCACATCAAATCGGCTCTGCCCAGTTTGATGCTCACTACACAGATTGATCAACAACAACAAATCCAGCATAATCTAATAAATTGTCTCAATTTCGTCCTGATGAAGCAGCGGTAAATTTATTTTACCTGTGCTGCAGAAACGCGTCGACGATTACAGACGACTTCTGTTGGCTTTAGTCGACATTAGACTACAGCTTTTGACACACACATGAACCAAGTGTGTGTCTGTCGTGTACTATTCATACTATAAGTGATGTTGACTCCTTCTGATATATCTTGCATAAGGAATTTTCAACACCACTTTAGTTCAGCTTCTCATCAAAACAATTAGATTGTTGTCAGACCTAATATATGTTGGGATTATATCACATATTTGGGTCTTGACAGACCGATGCCCCTATCGGAATAGCAATTGTAGCAATTTTGAACCATATGGACACAGGGCATTGTTGTCATAACTGGACATGAGTACAATATTATTTTTAGTGCAATGGATTGCTAAGCATCAGCAATCCCTTATCTAGTACTGTTGAGTGGCAATATATCCTGGTGTGAACGAGGCCCTTCACAACAACGTGCACGTTTCCATCAGTGGATAACAACCACAAGCCAATTATTTAGTGACCACCTTTCTGGCCCCCTTCGACAGGAAACGGCCACCGGTGTCACTAATTCATTCTAGGCCCTCACAGTATTACCTACCTCCAAAACCAAGGAGGTCGGTAAGAATTGGTGTACTCAAGCCAATTGCTTAAAATTCCCATAGGGTTTTTTGTTTGTTTGTCACTTTGTGTCTGTTTTGGGTCTTAACCACCCAGGAAATTCAGAGGGGGTTTTTTATCTTTTAAATTAATAAAGGTTATATTTTATTTTCGGGCCTTTCCAGTGAAAAATATCACTATATACAGGATGTATAACTTATACCAGCTGTACATATATAATTATATACCAGATATACCCAGGTTATACCAGTATGCTCCATATCACTATATACAGAGAGATGTATACCAGCTGTACATATATAATTATATACAGGAGATACCCAGGTTATACCAGCATGCTCCATATAACTATATACAGGATGTGTAACTTACGCTTGCTGTGAAACCACCCAAAGGACCGCTACTTCCCCGCAGTGATCCGAGGCGGGTTTTAGATCAAAACACCTCGCATCTGCAAGGAAAATCGCATGTTGGCGAGCGTGATATCACGGCCCGGTATTGCACTCGTCCGTGTGTAGTTGGCCTAAGGGGCTACAAAAACATTTTTTTGTAGTCCAGGACACGAGTAATGTTTGAAAAGCCTATATCAAGCGGCCAGATCATGTATGTGAATGTTTTGTGGTTGTATGCAGCGCGTTTTAGGTATGGGCACAAGTACAGATAAGGAAGTGGGGCCCAAGCTAAACTTTTGTACCCAGACCCCTGAGCCTGTAGCTATGCCCCTGGTTAGGACAATTACTTATCACTATGTGGGTAACTTCTAATGCTGGTATTTGTACACTCATTGTCAGTGACATTCTTCCCCTAGAAGTTGTCGGATGAAACTTTGTGTGATTGTAACGTTGATTGAAAAAGGTTTGGTCAAGTGTGATCGTTCTCAGTGAGAGTAACCAAGTAATCTTCTAGATATGATACCTTTTAATGGACAGCAAAAATACATGATGTTCTAATGAGCTTTCTAACTTACGCACGATTCTTCCTCAGGCATAATAAAATATACATACACATACGACACGGCACAGACATAATGTCATTAATTTGCACTTAAAAGAATACCACAACAGGATGAGTAGAGAAATAAAGGGATACTTAAATAGTCCACTGATAAAGTTGTGATGGTTTTATGGTCCCTGAATTAGTGTTAGGGGGTCACCAGGTTAAGGCCCATTTACTTTGGACGAGTGTCTGGCAAAGTCGTCCCTGTATCCCCGCGCTCCTGCATAGGAGCTAGCAGGGCTAGCGCGCACACGGAGCAGCCAGCAGGGAGGCAGGGTAGTGCAGGAGATTTCTCTTCTCTCGCTACCCCGCCCCTCTTCATTAAGATAAACAGGCGTCGTTCGCTATGGAACGGCGGCTGTTTAAACTGCACCATGAGCGATGATCGTCATCGCTCATCTTTTAGCAGCCCAAGGATGAGCGATGACGATCATCGCTCATCGTGCAGTTTAAACAGCCTCTGTTTCATAGCGAATGGTGCCTGTTTATCTCAATGAAGAGGGGCGGGGGAGCAAGAGGAGAGAAATCTCCTGCACTGCCCCGCCCCCCTGCTGGCCGCTCCGTGTGCACGCCAGCTGTGCTAGGAGCACGGGAGTGCGGGGATACAGCATGCTGAAAGACAGCAATCAGCCTTATCAGGAATTCACAGCGGGATACAGCTGATACTATTGTTTCAGCTGTATCCCACTCCCTGAACACAGGCTGGGTATGAAGAACAGAGCTGTCCACCTGTGTTCTGCATCCCCTGCTCCAAGCGCTCGGCTGTATAACAGCCAGGCGCTCCAAGCAGAGAACAGCTGGGTGCAGAAGACAAGCGGCCCCGCTTTTCTTCTGCATCCCCCGCTCGGAGCGTAAAGTGAGTGCTCAACATTTGAGCAATCACCTTGTGCTTAAAGGCAAACAACGATTATCGCTCAAAAGTCATCTTTTCAGCTAAATAAATGTTCACACACAGAAATTTGATACTTAGGCTGCCTGTCCATGGGCGATTTATAAATCGCCTGCGGATCATGATCTGTAAAGCTTTCCATAGGATTACTATGGAAAGCACCGGCTTCCACGAGCGGAGAATCATAGTGCTTCTTTCCTCGTGGGATTTAAATGACGTCATGCTGTGATAGCCGGGATTCTCTATGGTAAGCCTATCTGTCAGCGCTCCACCCCCGCGGCGGAATATTGCTAGCGATATTCCGCCTCGGTCGTGGACAGGGGGCCTTAGAATAGCACATGACAATCTGAGCAGAGAGATATATATACTAAATAAGTCCCCTGAGCTGTGGAATGTAACAATTTTATGATGTCTCTAATTTCTAATGGACATAGAAGAAAATGGAAATACTATCTTTGCAGCCCCACCTATTTGATGGAAACTTTCTTCAATCAATTTCTGAATTTTTATGTGAAAAACAAAAAATGATTGGGAAGAGGACTCCTGTCTTGACCTGTCAATCACTGATCAGGAACACCCTGAGTCCAGAGCAGGCCTGTATCCAAACACAGATCAGGAACACCCCGAGTTCGGCATGATGGAACAAAACCCTAAACAGGACACAGACAAAGGTAGAGTACAAAGGTTTATCTCCCAACCCCAGTAATGTGGAGCTCAGTGTCCTCTCCGGGAGGCTTACATACGGTCCTACCAAAACACTTTACAAAACAGAACTCTGCAGCGATATGGAGGAATATTTCAGGAAACTAAAACTGAAAGAGTTCTCCATGACAAAGAGGGCACAGGACCTCCAAGCACTCAAACACAGGAGAAACTAGGGGCCAGGAATAAGTCTGATTGGACACCCCCTTCTGGCCACAATCCCACTTTGGATAAATATATAGACTCCTTTAGGCATGTGGTGCAATCTACTATACCGGACAAGCAGAATAGAGAAGCATTCAATATCAATATGTCGGAAAGAAGGGCATCTATGTCAAAGACAACAAGGAGATCACCATTAAGCTTGCAGATAAAGGTGGTGCTATAGTTCTCAAGAATACATCAGAGTACACGAAAGAAACAGACAGACAGCTTGCGGACACCAGATACTACACCAAACTGGATCAATACCCGACTCAGAAATATATGAAGAAATTGAGAAGGGTCATCAGAAGCCTGTCTGTGGGCTCCACAAAACTCTTGGACTTGGTACCGGAGAACGCCAGGATTCGAGTGTTCTATATGCTTCCCAAACTACACAAAGCTAGCAACCCAGGGAGGCCAATTATCTCAAGTGTGGGAACCCTCACGAAAGGAATATCATGATGGGTAAAAGGTGTCCTCAAACCACTGATGAGGAACAAAACTAGCTACTTGCAGCACACCACCGACCTACTGAACAAACTGTTAACCATAGGTCCCCTCCCCGATGGCGGCATCCTGGTCACCATGGATGTGGAGTCCTTACACTCCAACATCCCACACAAAGATGGACTGACCGTCTGCCAAGCGCAGCCTATATCTGAATCCGTGTTACTACTCACAAGGTTCATCCTCACACACAATTATTTCTCCTTTGGCAAAAAGATATTAAGGCAACTCACTGGAACCGCCATCGGCAGTAAAATGGCACCGCAATATGCCAGTCTTCTCATGGCAAAACTGGAGAGTGACTTTCTGGACTCCTTCCCCAGCAAACCATTGGCCTACTTCCGCTACATTGATGACATCATAATCATTTAGACCAACACTGAACAAGAATTAATAAATTTCCATGAGAGAGTCAATGCATTTCACCCCACCATAAACCTGACATTAAGCTACTCGTATACAGAAATCAACTTTTTGGACAACACCATAAAAATTTCAAACTCCTCCCTATACGAGAAACTGATTGATCGGCCCACAAACCTCAGATGGGAGAGTTTCCATCCCAAACACATCAAAAAGTCTACTGTTTACAGCCAAGACATCAGATATAACCAGATCTGGTCCCATCCAACAGACAGAGAGGAACATTTACACAATTTAAAAAAGACATTTTTTTAAATCAGGGCTACCATCCCACCTCATTTGATGACAATCACCAGAGCCACCAGGATACCCAGAAAACCACTACTCCAATACAAATAGAGAAATAAAAACGGTCGTGTACCTTTAGTAGTGACCTGCAATTCACAGTTAGAGGTTACAGGCAACCTCCTAATTTGAGGAACCTTATAATCAGGAGTGCATTGCCCTTGGACACTCAAAAAGGAACTTATCCATGTAATGTAAGGAACTTCAAGACCTGCTGACATGTATGGACTGCAGACAGGATACAGATCCCCAACACACAGCCGGACTATAAGATCCCGTGGACATTCACATGTTCCACGTCTGATGTTGTGTACCTGATCTGTAAATGTCCTGGTGGGCTTTATATCGGGGAAACAGGACTAAAACTGAAAGCCAGGATGAGATCTTATCGCCACTCAATTGGAGAGGAAAAGATGGAATTACCAGTGGCAAAACATTTTTGTGGTCACGGACATAGCATTGAGCAGATGAGTTATCATACTGAAGGGCAACTTCAAGTCACAGCATCACAGAAGAATCTGGGAGTATAGGTTTATGGCCATGTTTGATACCCTTAAGAATGGAATGAACCTTAGCCTGGGATTCTTGCATAAGTAGGGAATATGAAAAGGTCTGAAGGAGATCAAGATAGGTGTCCTCTTCCCAATCATTGTTTATTTTTCTCAAAAAAATCTGAAATTGATTGAAGAATATTTCCATACAATAAGGGGTGCTGCAGAGGTAGTATTTCCATTTTCTTCTATGTGCATTAGAGATAAGAGACATCATAATACTGGCACATTCCTCAGCTCAGTGGACTGATTTAGTATATCTTTCTGCTCAGATTGTCTTTTGCTATTCCAAGTTTCAAATTTTTATGTGTGAACATTTATTTAGATCAAGAGGGGTGTCCCAACTCCCCTCTACATCTTGTGTGCTATCTAAACTAGTTTCATTCATTAGCCTGATGAAGGGTAGACAGAACTCGAAAGCTCGCTATAACATCTTGTATTTGTTAGCCATTAATAGGTATCATATCTACAGGATTACTTGGTTTCTCTTACTAAGAACAATCACATTATACTTCCCAGTCACGCATGAAACCATTTTGAAGAATTTAGGCCTCTGTTGAAAGTGTCAAAAGTTGTTTCATTCCTTCTCTGTGTATTGGAGTAGTTGATTTCTAGATTACTAGAAGTCGTGTACCTCTAGTAATGACCTACAATTCACAGCTAGAGGTACTAGGGAAAACTGCAGAGAAACTCCATCATACCCTACCCAAGGATGACTGTCTGAACATCATATTCCTGGACCCTCCTCTTCTGTATTAGGCCTCTCACATGGGCAACAACAATATTGCCGTGAGAAAATCGTAGTGATTTCGCATCTGTGTTCTGTGTGATATTGCTGTGTTTTCTCACGACTTTGTTGCGCTCTTTAGCCGGGTTTTTAGGGGGTGGACCCAGGGGCTTGAAATATAAGCCCTACCCCAAAAATAAGCCCTGGCTGCATAAAAAAAAAACAACAAAACAATACATCACCCAACAGCTGCTGTCTGCTTCACCGCACTTTTCCTGGCAGGTAAACTTGTTTGAAGTTTTCCCGCAGAGCTTCCTGGTCAGGGGTTCAAAAACCTCGCCTCCAGGAAGCACTGGCGCTGCAGTGCTTGATGAACAAATCACAGCCATTCAATGCAATGGCTGTGATTGGTTCATCCAGAGCTGCAGCTTAGCCAATCAGTGCAGTGCTCCATGAACCAATAAAAGCCAGCGCTTCCTGGAGGCGAGGATTTTGAACCTCCCAACCAGAAAGTGCTAGCTGAAAACTATAGACAAGTGTGCTGAAGCTTCAGAAGACGACGTGCGGCAGAGCTAGGGATTATTTTAGGTACAAACAGTAGGACTTCCTGCTGTAAAAGTTGCAAATGCATTTTCATGCAATGCAACATAAAAAAAGGCTCTGTAGCAGTGATGGCGAACCTTTTAGAGACCGAGTGCCCAAACTGCAACCCAAAACCCACTTATTTATCGCAAAGTGCCAACACATCAGGGGGCGGGGCTTATCATAAGGTATGATTTGACCCCCATCGTTCTAAAAAGGAAAAGGCGGCTTCAAGATAGACAGTGTGCAGATTTTGACTGCTTTTTGGATGTTGAAATACTGCAGAATGTCCTCAGCAGAATTTTCTGTGGAAAATTATACAGCATTTCCGTATCCAAAAAGCAATCAAAATCTGCACACTTTCTATTTTGAAACAGACATTTCCACTACATGTAAACATACCCAAGCAGTAATAGTGACCCCCCCAGCGATAATAGTGACCCCACCCAGCGATAATAGTGACCCCCCACAGCGGCCCCAGTGATAATAGTGACCCCCCAGCGGTAATAGTGACCACTCCCCTCAGCGATAATAGTGACACCCCCCCAGTATAATAGTGACCCCCCACAGCGGCCCCCAGTGCAGTAGTGACCCCCCACAGTGGCCACGCCCCCCTGTTCCCTCCCCCGACAGCCACATACTTACCCCTCCTCCTCCTGGAAGCTCAGCTTCTCTTCTGCTCGGTGATCATCCAGGCACACACTGTGACCTAAGAGGAGATGTCGGGGGAGGGAGGAGGCGGATCCTGGCTGCACACTGACTTCACAGTGTGCCCTGGGATCAGGGCAGCTAGCAGAGCTGTGAGTGAATACCGACAGGGGAGCCACGGCCCCTGTCGATATTCACTAGTGGTGAGTGGCTGATGGCAGCGCATGTCAGTAGGGAGGGCTCTGCGTGCCGCCTCTGGCATGCGTGCCATAGGTTCGCCACCACTGCTCTATAGGGAAACATGGACTGCAAAACATAGCATATCATAACAATATTCAGCATGCCGTGATTTTTTTTATCACAATGCAACAGGCTACAAAACATCGCAAATGTGAAGGAACCAATTAGAAAGCATGGGCTTCACATACATGTGATTTGTCATGCTGTCACATCGTAGGAAAATCGTGCAATTTTGTCGCCCAAAAGTGGCCTCCAAGCAACCTCCAAGTCTGAGGAACTTTATAATCAGGAGTGCATTGTCCTCTGACACATAAAAAGGAACTTATCCCTGTAAGGTAAGGAGCTGTAAGACCTGCTGACATGTACGGACCGCGGACAGGATACAAATCCCCAACACACAGCCGGACTATAAGATCCCGGGACATTTACATGTTCCATGTCTGATGTTGTGTACCTGATCAGGTGCAGTAAGTGTCCTGTTGGGGGCCGTTACGTTGGAGAAACTGGCCAAAAACTGAAAGTGAGAATGAGATCTCATCGCCACACGATAAACAGATAAAGATAGAATTACCTGCGGCCGAGAGCAAACACAACATAGAGCATGTGTAAGTGACCATATTAAAAGGCAATTTCAAGTCACAACGCCATATAAGAATTTGGGAGCACAAGTTTATAACAACGTTTGACACTTAACAAAGGGTTAAATTGTTCAAGAGGATTCATGTGTGACTGAGAGGTATGAGAAATCTATAGCACAGATAACACTCTGGCCTGGTGACCCCCTAACACTAATTCAGAGACCATAAAACCTTCACATTTTTATCAGTGACTATTTATGTATTTATTTCTCTACTTATCCTGTTCTAGTATTTTTTTTTTTTTTTTAAAGGAACGTTTATTTAGCCAAAATAGATACATATACAAAAACAGCGGACACCAAAGAGAATGCACATCTTGTTGATACATCACAGTATATGAGAATTGAGAAAAAAAAGGAGACAAAAGTAAGAACACTGAGTGTCTCGCATATTCGTGTGCATTTCTCATAAAAGTATTTGGCTGTTCATTTTTGCTTTTATTTATAAACTACTCATAATAAAACAAACCCAAACCAGGTTAGGGCTCCAAGCCTCGGAGTCCCAAAATATCAGGAGAGAGAGAACGGTAATAAAAAGAGAACGGGAGGAACCCCCACCCCCCAGGACAAAATAAACAAAGGGACATAAAGATTAGAGAGAACACCCCCCCCCCCCAGAAAGAATTTTAACCCTCCCCCCTTAATCCCTTAAACAAACAACCTGCGCGACTCAAAGAAAAAAAAAGGATTAGCCTAAACAGTAGATTGGTTCAAGCGGGTGTACCTTATTTTATCCCTTCCTAGTATCTAGACAGGCATCTCCACTGCCGTTGCAGGACTGCTCACCCAGCTCCCCCAAATCTTGTCAAACTTCTCAGGACATCCTCTCGCCATATAAGTCAGTTTGTACATTGGAAGCACAGAGTTCACCACCTGGATCCATGCGTTTCTGGTCGGCCTACCAGGGTGTTTCCAATTCAACAAAATCACCTTTTTAGCATAGAAAAACAGTAGCTTATATAAAATGCGGGTTGCCGCTGCCACTGGCAGGTCTCCAACAAGCCCAAAGAGGCACACCCCAGGGTGCATGATCCTCGGGGCCCCCAGATGAGACTCCATAAATATGAGGACATCCCCCCAGTAGCCTCGCATGATACCACAGTCCCAAAACATGTGCATGATAGTCCCGTCGGCAATTAAACATCGGGGGCAGGTCGCCGAGGGGAGTAGACCCATTACATGTAGCCTAGATGGGGTGTAGTATATCCGGTGTAGGAACTTTACCTGGATGAGCCTATCTCTAGCACTAATCAAGGGAGGACCAGAGCTCGCCAATATGTCCTCACCATCCCCCTCCAGCAGATCAGGAATGTCGATGATCCATTTTTGGGTGGCTCTCTCTCTTAACGGGGCAAGACACTGCACCAAGTGGGCATAGAAGCTGGACAATGGTCTTACTATGTTGCACATCTGTGCCAATCCCTCCAGCCGAGTCAGGGACAGCGGTATGGACAGGCCCTGAAACTGAGCCCTGATCACATGTCGTAGCTGGTAATATCTGAAATAGGAGTGCTCAGGCAGTTCTAGTATTTTTTTAAATGCAAATTAATCACATCGTGTCTGTGCCCGAGTAGGTTAGAAAGCTCACAATAGCATCATGTATTTCTGTTCGCCATTAGAAGGTATAATGTCTACAGGATTACTTGGTTTCTCTCACTGAGAACATTCACATCAGTAATTTCAGCACCAAATACTTGTTTCCAGCCTGGCGCATGTGAAGTACGTCTGTGAGCCCACTGCCCACAGCAGGGAGCGTACGACGCATGCTCCAGAAACAAATGGCTTACTTACAAGAGTTCAATGCCAATAGTACTGATGAAAGGCTGGAGGTTGTGGCACTGTTAATTACGGGCGAGGGGGGCACTGGGCAGTAACAACTGGAGCACTTTATAGAATTAGAACAGCCATCGGTGCATTTGGGACCGCCCCTGAGACCACCTCGGGGAACTCGCCACCTCATTTGAAGACAAACTCTTCATTAACAAAAGCCAAATTAAATATATATATATATATATATATATATATATATATATATATATATATATATACACACTACCGTTCAAAAGTTTGGGGTCACCCAAACAATTTTGTGTTTTCCATGAAAAGTCACACTTATTCACCACCATGCGTTGTGAAATGAATAGAAAATAGAGTCAAGACATTGACAAGGTTAGAAATAATGATTTGTATTTGAAATAACATTGTTTTTACATCAAACTTTGCTTTCGTCAAAGAATCCTCCTTTTGCAGCAATTACAGCATTGCACACCTTTGACATTCTAGCTGTTAATTTGTTGAGGTAAGCTTGAGAAATTGCACCCCATGCTTCTAGAAGCATCTCCCACAAGTTGGATTGGTTGGATGGGCACTTCTGGCGTACCATACGGTCAAGCTGCTCCCACAACAGCTCAATGGGGTTCAGATCTGGTGACTGCGCTGGCCACTCCATTACCAATAGAATACCAGCTGCCTGCTTCTGCTGTAAATAGTTCTTGCACAATTTGGAGGTGTGTTTAGGGTCATTGTCCTGTTGTAGGATGAAATTGGTTCCAATCAAGCGCTGTCCACTGAGTATGGCATGGTGTTGCAAAATGGAGTGATAGCCTTCCTTATTCAGAATCCCTTTTACCCTGTACAAATCTCCCACCTTACCAGCACCAAAGCAACCCCAGACCATCACATTACCTCCACCATGCTTAACAGATGGCGTCAGGCATTCTTCCAGCATCTTTTCATTTGTTCTGCGTCTCACAAACGTTCTTCTTTGTGATCCAAACACCTCAAACTTGGATTCATCCGTCCACAACACTTTTTTCCAGTCTTCCTCTGTCCAATGTCTGTGTTCTTTTGCCCATCTTAATCTTTTTCTTTTACTGGCCAGTCTCAGATATGGCTTTTTCTTTGCCACTCTGCCCTGAAGCCCAAAATCCCGCAGCCGCCTCTTCACTGTAGATGTTGACACTCCCAAATAAAGATTGGATCACAGCACACGTAAATCCTGTGTATCTCCAGGGAAGATATTCCACTCCAGATGGTGCTCGCTCTCAAAGGTCCTGGATCCTGGACCGTATTCCGAATAGCAAAGAAGAGTAGATAAGAGCAGCACTCAGGGGTTGATTCCAGAAAAACTTTATTGCCCACTGATGTTGACACTGGTGTTTTGCGGGTACTATTTAATGAAGATGCCAGTTGGGTACCTGTGAGGCGTCTGTTTCTCAAACTAGAGACTCTAATGTGCTTATCTTCTTGCTTAGTTGTGCAACGCGGCCTCCCACTTCTTTTTCTACTCTGGTTAGAGCCTGTTTGTGCTGTCCTCTGAAGGGAGTAGTACACACCGTTGTAGGAAATCTTCAATTTCTTAGCAATTTCTCGCATGGAATAGCCTTCATTTCTAAGAACAAGAATAGACTGTCGAGTTTCAGATGACAGTTCTCTTTTTCTGGCCATTTTGAGCGTTTAATTGACCCCACAAATGTGATGCTCCAGAAACTCAATCTGCTCACAGGAAGGTCAGTTTTGTAGCTTCTGTAACGAGCTAGACTGTTTTCAGATGTGTGAACATGATTGCACAAGGGTTTTCTAATCATCAATTAGCTTTCTGAGCCAATGAGCAAACACATTGTACCATTAGAACACTGGAGTGATAGTTGCTGGAAATGGGCCTCTATACACCTTTGTAGATATTGCACAAAAAACCAGACATTTGCAGCTAGAATAGTCATTTACCACATTAGCAATGTATAGAGTGCATTTGTTTAAAGTTAGGACTAGTTTAAAGTTATCTTCATTGAAAAGTACAGTGCTTTTCCTTCAAAAATAAGGACATTTCAATGTGACCCCAAACTTTTGAACGGTAGTGTATATATAAAGAAGACGACAGGACTCACTGACTCGCCACTAATTCTCCAACTTCCTGATGTCGTAGAAACGTGAAATTTGGCACAAGCATAGATTATGTCCAAAATAGGAAAAATTAATGGGTCCCAACTCGATTATTCAATTCTAGCGCAAAAGAATTGGCGTCCAAATTTTATGTGCGGTATCTTATTCCCTCACTTCCCGATGTCATAGAAACATGAAATTTGGCACAAGCATTGATTATGTCATAAATAGAAAAAGCTAATGGGTCCTAACTCGATTACTCAATTCTAGCGCAAAAGAATTAGCATCCAAGTTTTACGTACGGAATCTAATTCTCTCACTTCCCAATGTCATAGAAACTTGAAATTTGGGACGAGCATTGATTATATCATAAATAGGAAAAGTTATTGGTTCCCAACTCGATTTAATTCTAAGCGCAAAAGAATTAGCGTCCAAATTTTACGTATGGAATCCAATTCTCTCACTTCCCGATGTCGTAGAAACATGAAATTTGGCACGAGCATTGATTATGTGATAAATAGGAAAAGCTAATGGGTCCCAACTCGATTATTCAATTTTAAGCGCAAAATATTTAGCGTCCAAATTTTACGTACAGGATTTTAATTCTCTCACTTCCCGATGTCGTAGAAACATGAAATTTGGCACAAGCATTCATTATGTCATAAATAGGAAAAAGCTATTGGGTCCCAACTCGATTATTCAATTCTAAACGCAAAAGAGTTAGCGTCCAAATTTTACGAATGGAATCAAATTCTCTCACTTCCCGATGTCATAGAAACTTGAAATTTTGCACGAGCATTGATTATGTCATAAATAGGAAAAGTTAATGGGTCCGAACTCGATAGTTCAATTCTAAACGCAAAAGAATTACCGTCCAAATTTTACGTACGGCATCTAATTCTCTCACTTCCTAATGTCGAAGAAACATGAAATTTGGCAAGAGCATTGATTAGGTCTTAATCAGGAAAAGTTAATGGGTCCCAACTCGATTATTTAATTCTAAGTGCAAAACAATTCGCGTCCAAATTTTACGTACGGAATCTAATTCTCTCACTTCCCGATGTCATAGAAACATGAAATTTGGCACAAGCATTGATTATGTCATAAATAGAAAATGCTAATGGGTCCTAACTCGATTATTCAATTCTAGCGCAAAAGAATTCGCGTCCAAATTTTACATACAGAATCTAATTCTCTCACTTCCCAATGTCATAGAAACTTAAAATTTGGCACAAGCATTGATTATGTGATAAATAGGAAAAGCTAATGGGTCCCAACTCGATTATTCAATTTTAAGCGCAAAATATTTAGCGTCCAAATTTTATGTACAGGATTTTAATTCTCTCACTTCCCGATGTCGTAGAAACATGAAATTTGGCACGAGCATTCATTATGTCATAAATAGGAAAAGCTATTGAGTCCCAACTCGATTATTCAATTCTAAATGCAAAATATTTAGCGCCCAAATTTTACGTACGGAATCAAATTCTCTCACTTCCCGATGTCATAGAAACTTGAAATTTTGCACGAGCATTGATTATGTCATAAATAGGAAAACCTAATGGGTCCCAACTCGATTATTCAATTCTAAGCACAAAAGAATTAGCGTCCAAATTTTACGTAGTAATCTAATTCTCTTACTTCCTGATGTAATAGAAACTTGAAATTTGGCACGAGTATTGATTATGTCATAAACAGGAAAAGTTAATGGGTCCCAACTCGATTATTCAATTTTAAGCGCAAAATATTTAGCGTCCAAATTTTACATAGTAATCTAATTCTATTACTTCCTGATGTAGTAGAAACTTGAAATTGGCACGAGCATTGATTATGTCATACATAAGAAAAGTTAATGGGTCCCAACTCGATTATTCAATTGTAAGCCCAAAAGAATTAGCGTCCAAATTTTACGACGTCATCTAATTCTCTCACTTCCCGATGTAGAAGAAACATGAAATTTGGGAAGAGCATTGATTATGTCATAAACAGGAAAAGTTAATGGGTCCCAACTCAATTATTCAATTCTAAACGCAAAAGAATTAGCGTCCAAATTTTACGACGTCATCTAATTCTCTCACTTCCCGATGTAGAAGAAACATGAAATTTGGGAAGAGCATTGATTATGTCATAAACAGGAAAAGTTAATGGGTCCCAACTCAATTATTCAATTCTAAACGCAAAAGAATTAGCGTCCAAATTTTACGTACGGAATCTAATTCTCTCACTTCCCGATGTCGTAAAAACATAACATTTGGCACGAGCATTGATTGTGTCATAAATAGGAAAAGTGAAGGGGTCCCAACTCGATTATTTAATTCTAAGCGCAAAAGAATTAGCGTCCAAATTTTAGGTACATAATCTAATTCTCTCACTTCCCGATGTCGTAGAAACATGAAATTTGGCACGAGCATTGATTATGTCATAAATAGAAAAAGCTAATGGGTCCCAACTCGATTACTCAAGTCTAACGCCATAAAAATTGCGTCCAAATTTTACGTACGGAATCTAATTCTCTCACTTCCCAATGTCATAGAAATTTGGCACGAGCATTGATTATGTCATAAATAGGAAAAGTTAATGGGTCCGAACTCGATTGCTCAATTCTAAGCGCAAAAGAATTAGCTTCCATAATTTTACGTAAGTCATCCAATTCCCTCACTTCCCGATGTCGAAGCAACATGAGATTTGGCAAGAGCATTGATTATGTCAGCAACAGGAAAAGTTAATGGGTCCCAACTCGATTATTCAGTTCTAAGCGCAAAATATTTAGCGTCCAAATTTTACGTACGGAATCAAATTCTATCACTTCCCGATGTCGTAGAAACTTGAAATTTGGCACAAGCATTGATTATGTCATACCTAGGAAAAGCTAATGGGTCCCAACTCGATTATTCAAGTCTAACGCAAAAAAATTCACGTCCAAATTTTACGTACAGAATCTAATTCTCTCACTTCCCACTGTCATAGAAACTTGAAATTTGGCACGAGCATTGATTATGTCAACAACAGGAAAAGTTAATGGGTCCCAACTCGATTATTCAGTTCTAAGCGCAAAATATTTAGCGTCCAAATTTTACGTACGGAATCAAATTCTATCACTTCCCGATGTCGTAGAAACTTGAAATTTGCCACAAGCATTGATTATGTCATACCTAGGAAAAGCTAATGGGTCCCAACTCGATTATTCAATTCTAAGCGCAAAAGAATTAGTGTCCAAATTTTACGTACGGAATCTCATTCTCTCACTTCCTAATGTCGTAGAAACTTGAAATTTGGCGCGAGCATTGTTTATGTCATACATAGGAAAAGTTAATGGGTCCCAACTCGATTATTCAATTCTAAGCGCAAAAGAATTAACGTCCAAATTTTACATACGGAATCTAATTCTCTCACTTCCTGATGTCATGGAAACGTGAAATTTGGCACGAGCATTGATTATGTCATAAATAGAAAAAGCTAATGGGTCCCAACTCGATTATTCAATTCTGAGCGCAAAAGAATTAGTGTCCAAATTTTATGTATGGAATCTAATTCTCTCACTTCCAGATGTCATTTTATGAAACGTCGCATGGTTCCCTCCATATGGTGTTTCCTGGGTAATGCAAAGAACCATGCAAAATGGTGAACATATTTTTTTCCTCGGTATCTCTAAAGTAACCATGACTTAATAAGATTTTCTGTGTGAACACCAGATAAACACCAGCACCAAATTAACTCAGGCGAAGCCGGGTCTATCAGCTAGTAAATACATATAGACACATTGCAGCATCACTAAATACTGCAGCCCTTATAGGGTAGAGCTTCCCCACTCAGACCGGGCATCCCTGACTGTTACTGTAGTTGTAACTATGGGCTCTTTCACACAAGCTCCAAAATTGTGCCGAAGAGTTTCTTTTCTGGGACCCCTCTGCCTCAGTGATGTGCACAACTAACTGATTCTGACACTTACACCGACCCTTCCCGCATACAGTGTGCCCCCACCTCTCACACAGGCCACCCGCCTGGGGCCCTCCTCACACACAGGCTCCCCCCCATAGTGCCCCCTCCTCACACACAGGCTCCCCTCCCCTCCATAGTGCCCCCACCTCACACACAGACTCCCTCCCTTTGGTGCCCCCTTCTCTCACAGACCCCCTCCCCTTGGTGCCCCCTCCTCTCACAAAGGCCCCCTCCCCTTGGTGCCCCCTCCTATAACACAGGCCCCCTCCCCTTGGTGTCCCGTTCCTCTTACACAGGCCCTCTCCCCTTGGTGCCCCGTTCCTCTTACACAGGCCCTCTCCCCTTGGTGCCCCGTTCCTCTTACACAGGCCCTCTCCCCTTGGTGCCCCGTTCCTCTTACACAGGCCCTCTCCCCTTGGTGCCCCCTCCTGTCACACACAGCCCCTCCCCCCATGGTTCCCCCTCCTCTCACACAGGTCCCCTCCCCTTGGTGCCCCTTCCTTTCGCACAGGCCCCCTCCCCTTGGTGCCCCTTCCTCTCACACAGGCCCCCTCCCCTTGGTGCCCCTTCCTCTCGCATAGGCCCCCTCTCCTTGATGCCCCTTCCTCTCACACAAGCCCCCTCGCTTCATTGCCACCCCCCCATGGTTCCCCCTGCTCTCATACAGGCCCCTTCCCCTTGGTAGCCCCTCCTCTCACACAGGCCCCCTCTCCTTGGTGCCCCCTCCTCTCACACAGGCCCCCTCCCCTTGGTGCCTCCTTCTCTCACACATAGCCCCCCGCCCCATGGTTCCCCCTCCTCTCAAACAGGCCCCCTCCCCTTGGTGTCCCCTCCTCTCACACACAGCCCCCCGCCCCATGGTTCCCCCTCCTCTCACACAGGCCCCGTCCCCTTGGTGCCCCCTCCTCTCACATACAGCCCCCCGCCCCATGGTTCCCCCTCCTCTCTCACAGGCCCCCCCTTGGTGCCCCGTTCCTCTTACACAGGCCCTCTCCCCTTGGTGCCCCCTCCTGTCACACACAGCCCCCCCATGGTTCCCCCTCCTCTCACACAGGCCCCCTTCCCTTGGTGCCCCTTCCTCTCACACAGGCCCCCTCCCCTTGGTGCCCCTTCCTCTCGCACAGGCCCCCTCCCCTTGATGCCCCTTCCTCTCACACAAGCCCCCTCGCTCCAATTGCCCCCCCCATGGTTCTCCCTGCTCTCACACAGGCCCCTTACCCTTGGTGCCCCCTCCTCTCACACACAGCCCCCCGCCCCATGGTTCCCCCTCCTCTCACACAGGCCCCCTCCCCTTGGTGCCCCCTCCTCTCACACACAGCCCCCCGCCCCATGGTTCCCCCTCCTCTCACACAGGCCCCGTCCCCTTGGTGCCCCCTCCTCTCACAAAGGCCCCCTCCCCTTGGTGCCCCCTCCTCTAATACAGGCCCCCCCTTGGTGCCCCGTTCCTCTTACACAGGCCCCCTCCCCTTGGTGCCCCCTTCTCTCACACACTGCCCCCCGACCCATGGTTCCCCCTCCTCTCACACAGGCCCCCTCCCCTTGGTGTCCCCTCCTCTCACACACAGCCCCCTGCCCCATGGTTCCCCCTCCTCTCACACAGGCCCCTTCCCCTTGGTGTCCCCTCCTCTCACACACAGCCCCCCGCCCCATGGTTCCCCCTCCTCTCGCACAGGCTCCCTCCCCTTGGTGCCCTTTACTCTCGCACAGGCCCCCTCCCCTTGGTGCCCCTTCCTCTCGCACAAGCCCCCTCCCCTTGGTGCCCCTTCCTCTCGCACAAGCCCCCTCGCTCCATTGCCCGCTCCCATCTACCAAAGGCTCCACCTTAGGGCTTGTTAATACTGGTGAGGGCGATACTGGACCAAAACTGTGAGTGTAAAATTGCAATGTTCATTGTGAACACATTACAGTTTGTGACAAACATCATATTGCTTCACTGAACGTGCGGTTTATGAACTTGTATCAATCTTCAACAGGAAAAATTAAAAATCACATTATACATGCGAGCGCGATGCCATTTTTTTCTCACCGATGGAAACGACAGGCGAGATTTCTGCGGACTCCCAGAGGAAAACAACATGCTGAAATTTTTCTATCTTATGGTTTCTCTGCGAGAGAAAATTCACACATGAAAAATGATTGGGGGGGTGGGGGGAGGGGGTCTATCAATGAGACTCAACTGTGTGACTGCAGCCTCAGGCCTCCCTCACACAGGCGGATTTAAATTGCAAAGTCCGAAGCGGAATTCCGCCTCAGGATTTCGCAGCAAATCCAGCCCATAGCATGCTACGGAAAAACGCGATTTCCTGCCCACTAGTGGAACGCGTTTGAGATTTTCTGCTCCCAGGTGAGAAATCGCGGCATGTTGTAATTTAGTGCAGAATACGCACGGTCCGCATCATTGAAGTCAATGGAAGTTGTCCGTCCTGCGGCACTTCTGCAATGAGACTATGGAAGTATCGCAGGATATGCGTCATTGCAGAGCGCCAGTGCCTACTGCACATGCGCAGCGCTCGCAGAAATCGAAGGACACGTAGGCATGGGTCACCGGCCGGGCACCAGATCGAACTCCGCTGCGGGAATCCCGCATTCGGGGACCATCCTGCCCGTGTACAAGAGGCCTTAGGGCTCATGCCCACGACCGTTGCATGATACTCCCGCGGATTTACGCTGCGGGAGTACCGCGGTGGTTAACAAAACGTGCTGGCAAGTGATCGCAGAAAAAGTGCAGATTTCTGCGGTCTCCATTAATGCTATAATAATAAAGACCTCCCACGGTGTAAATCCAAAAACAACCTGCCACGATTTATTTCCCGCTGCAGAAATCCGTGGTAGAATTTCACAACTGAGAATTGGCAGGAAGAAAGCTATTGGGTCCAATAGAACCTAAGAGCTGGGGAATTAATGCGCCGTAAACATGGTTGAAATCCGTTTGTGGGCATTCACCCTTATGGTCCCCCCATCCTCCTACACATGCAAGCCGCACCCCACGGTTCCCAATCCTCCTCCACATGCAGGCTGCACCCTATGGTCCCCCTATCCTCCTCCACATGCAGGCCGCACCCCATGGTACCCCTATCCTCCTCCACATGCAGGCCGCACCCCATGGACCCCCATCCTCCTCCACATGCAGGCCGCACCCCATGGACCCCCATCCTCCTCCACATGCAGGCCCCACCCCATGCACCCCCATCCTCCTCCACATGCAGGCCGCACCCCATGCACCCCCATCCTCCTCCACAAGCAGGCCGCACCCCATGGACCCCCATCCTCCTCCATATGCAGGCCGCACCCCATGGACCCCCATCCTCCTCCACATGCAGGCTGCACCCCATGGACCCCCTATCCTCCTCCACGTGCAGGCCGCACCCCATGGACCCACATCCTCCTCCACATGCAGGCCGCACCCCGTGGTCCCCCATCTCCCTCCACATGCAGGCCGCACCCCATGGACCCCCATCCTCTTACACATGCAGGCTGCACCCCATGGTCCCCCCATCCTCCTCCACATGCAGGCCGCACCCCATGGACCCCCATCTCCCTCCACATGCAGGCCGCACCCCAGGGTCCCCCATCTCCCTCCACATGCAGGCCGCACCCCATGGACCCGCATTCTCCTCCACATGCAGGCTGCACCCCATGGACCCCCATCCTCCTCCACATGCAGGCCGCACCCCATAGCCCCCCATTCTCCTCCACATGCAGGCAGCACCCCATGGACCCCCATTCTCCTCCACATGCAGACCGCACCCCATGGACCCCTATCTCCCTCCACATGCAGGCTGCACCCCATGGACCCCCCTCTCCCTCCACATGCAGGCCGCACCCCATGGACACCCATCTCCCTCAACATGCAGGCTGCACCCCATGGACCCCTATCCTCCTCCACAAGCAGGCCGCACCCCATGGACCCCCATCTTCCCTCCACATGCAGGCCGCACCCCATGGTCCCCCATCTCCCTCCACATGCAGGTCGCACCCCATGGACCCCCATACTCCTCCACATGCAGACCACACCCCATGGACCCCCATCCTCCTCCACATGCAGGCCGCGCCCCATGGACCCCCATCTCCCTCCACATGCAGGCCGCACCTCATGGACCCCCATCTCCCTCCACATGCAGGCTGGACCCCATCTTGCTCCACATGCAGGCTGCACCCCATGGTCCCCCCTCATCCTCCTCCACATGCAGGCTGCACCCCATGGTCCCCCTATCCTCCTCCACGTGCAGGCTGCACCCCATGGACCCCCATCCTCCTCCACATGCAGGCTGCACCCCATGGTCCCCCTATCCTCCTCCACGTGCAGGCTGCACCCCATGGACCCCCATCCTCCTCCACATGCAGGCCGCACCCCATGGTCCCCCATCTCCCTCCATATGCAGGCCACACCCCATGGACCCCTATTCTCCTCCACATGCAGACCGCACCCCATGGACATCTATTCTCCTCCACATGCAGACCGCACCCCATGGACCCCCATCCTCTTCCACATGCAGGCTGCACCCCATGGTCCCCCTATCCTCCTCCACATGCAGGCCACACCCCATGGACCCCCATCTCCCTCCACATGCAGGCCGCACCACATGGTCCCCCATCTTCCTCCACATGCAGGCCGCACCCCATGGACCCCCATCTCCCTCCACATGCAGGCCGCACCCCATGGTCCCCCATCTCCCTCCACATGCAGGCCGCACCCCATGGACCCCCATCCTCCTCCATATGCAGGCCGCACCCCATGGACCCCCATCCTCCTCCACATGCAGGCGGCACCCCATGGTCCCCCTATCCTCCTCCACATGCAGGCTGCACCCCATGGACCCCCTATCCTCCTCCACGTGCAGGCCGCACCCCATGGACCCACATCCTCCTCCACGTGCAGGCCGCACCCCATGGACCCCCATCTCCCTCCACATGCAGGCCGCACCCCATGGTCCCCCATCTCCCTCCACATGCAGGCCGCACCCCATGGACCCCTATTCTCCTCCACATGCAGACCGCACCCCATGGACCCCCATCCTCTTACACATGCAGGCTGCACCCCATGGTCCCCCCATCCTCCTCCACATGCAGGCCGCACCCCATGGACCCCCATCTCCCTCCACATGCAGGCCGCACCCCAGGGTCCCCCATCTCCCTCCACATGCAGGCCGCACCCCATGGACCCGCATTCTCCTCCACATGCAGGCTGCACCCCATGGACCCCCATCCTCCTCCACATGCAGGCCGCACCCCATAGCCCCCCATTCTCCTCCACATGCAGGCAGCACCCCATGGACCCCTATCTCCCTCCACATGCAGGCTGCACCCCATGGACCCCCATCTCCCTCCACATGCAGGCCGCACCCCATGGACCCCCATCTCCCTCAACATGCAGGCTGCACCCCATGGACCCCTATCCTCCTCCACAAGCAGGCCGCACCCCATGGACCCCCATCTTCCCTCCACATGCAGGCCGCACCCCATGGTCCCCCATCTCCCTCCACATGCAGGTCGCACCCCATGGACCCCCATACTCCTCCACATGCAGACCACACCCCATGGACCCCCATCCTCCTCCACATGCAGGCCGCGCCCCATGGACCCCCATCTCCCTCCACATGCAGGCCGCACCTCATGGACCCCCATCTCCCTCCACATGCAGGCTGGACCCCATGGACCCCATCTTGCTCCACATGCAGGCTGCACCCCATGGTCCCCCCTCATCCTCCTCCACATGCAGGCTGCACCCCATGGTCCCCCTATCCTCCTCCACGTGCAGGCTGCACCCCATGGACCCCCATCCTCCTCCACATGCAGGCCGCACCCCATGGACCATCATCTCCCTCCACATGCAGGCCGCACCCTATGGTCCCCCATCTCCCTCCATATGCAGGCCGCACCCCATGGACCCCTATTCTCCTCCACATGCAGACCGCACCCCATGGACCCCTATTCTCCTCCACATGCAGACCGCACCCCATGGACCCCCATCCTCTTCCACATGCAGGCTGCACCCCATGGTCCCCCTATCCTCCTCCACATGCAGGCCACACCCCATGGACCCCCATCTCCCTCCACATGCAGGCCGCACCCCATGGTCCCCCATCTTCCTCCACATGCAGGCCGCACCCCATGGACCCCCATCTCCCTCCACATGCAGGCCGCACCCCATGGTCCCCCATCTCCCTCCACATGCAGGCCGCACTCCATGGACCCGCATTCTCCTCCACATGCAGGCTGCACCCCATGAACCCCCATCCTCCTCCACATGCAGGCCGCACCCCATGGACCCCCATTCTCCTCCACATGCACGCAGCACCCCATGGACCCCCATTCTCCTCCACATGCAGACCGCACCCCATGAACCCCTATCTCCCTCCACATGCAGGCTGCACCCCATGGACCCCCATCTCCCTCCACATGCAGGCTGCACCCCATGGACCCCCATCCTCCTCCACATGCAGGCCGCACCCCATAGCCCCCCATTCTCCTCCACATGCAGGCAGCACCCCATGGACCATCATCTCCCTCCACATGCAGGCCGCACCCTATGGTCCCCCATCTCCCTCCATATGCAGGCCGCACCCCATGGACCCCTATTCTCCTCCACATGCAGACCGCACCCCATGGACCCCTATTCTCTTCCACATGCAGGCTGCACCCCATGGTCCCCCTATCCTCCTCCACATGCAGGCCACACCCCATGGACCCCCATCTCCCTCCACATGCAAGCCGCACCCCATGGTCCCCCATCTTCCTCCACATGCAGGCCGCACCCCATGGACCCCCATCTCCCTCCACATGCAGGCCGCACCCCATGGTCCCCCATCTCCCTCCACATGCAGGCCGCACCCCATGGACCCGCATTCTCCTCCACATGCAGGCTGCACCCCATGAACCCCCATCCTCCTCCACATGCAGGCCGCACCCCATGGACCCCCATTCTCCTCCACATGCACGCAGCACCCCATGGACCCCCATTCTCCTCCACATGCAGACCGCACCCCATGAACCCCTATCTCCCTCCACATGCAGGCTGCACCCCATGGACCCCCATCTCCCTCCACATGCAGGCTGCACCCCATGGACCCCCATCCTCCTCCACATGCAGGCCGCACCCCATGGACCCCCATCCTCCTCCACATGCAGGCCGCACCCCATGGACCCCCATCCTCCTCCACATGCAGGCCGCACCCCATCTCCCTCAACATGCAGGCTGCACCCCATGGACCCCCATCCTCCTCCACATGCAGGCCGCACCCCATGGACCCCCATCTCCCTCCACATGCAGGCCTCACCCCATGGTCCCCCATCTCCCTCCACATGCAGGCCGCACCCCATGGACCCGCATTCTCCTCCACATGCAGGCTGCACCCCATGAACCCCCATCCTCCTCCACATGCAGGCCGCACCCCATGGACCCCCATTCTCCTCCACATGCACGCAGCACCCCATGGACCCCCATTCTCCTCCACATGCAGACCGCACCCCATGAACCCCTATCTCCCTCCACATGCAGGCTGCACCCCATGGACCCCCATCTCCCTCCACATGCAGGCTGCACCCCATGGACCCCCATCCTCCTCCACATGCAGGCCGCACCCCATGGACCCCCATCCTCCTCCACATGCAGGCCGCACCCCATGGACCCCCATCCTCCTCCACATGCAGGCCGCACCCCATCTCCCTCAACATGCAGGCTGCACCCCATGGACCCCCATCCTCCTCCACATGCAGGCCGCACCCCATGGACCCCCATCTCCCTCCACATGCAGGCCGCACCCCATGGTCCCCCATCTCCCTCCATATGCAGGCCGCACCCCATGGACCCCTATTCTCCTCCACATGCAGACCGCACCCCATGGACCCCCATCCTCTTCCACAGGCAGGCTGCACCCCATGGTCCCCCTATCCTTCACCTCCACATGCAGGCCGCACCCCATGGACCCCCATCTCCCTCCACATGCAGGCCACACCCCATGGTCCCCCATCTCCCTCCACATGCAGGCTGCACCCCATGGACCCCCATTCTCCTCCACATGCAGGCTGCACCCGATGGACCCCCATTCTCCTCCACATGCAGGCTGCACCCGATGGACCCCCATCCTCCTCCACATGCAGGCTGCACCCCATGGACCCCCATTCTCCTCCACATGCAGGCAGCATCCCATGGACCCCCATTCTCCTCCACATGCAGACCGCACCCCATGGACCCCTAACTCCCTCCACATGCAGGCCGCACCCCATGGACCCCCATCTCCCTCCACATGCAGGCTGCACCCCATGGACCCACATCCTCCTCCACATGCAGGCCGCACCCCATGGACCCCCATTCTCCTCCACATGCAGGCCGCACCCCATGGACCCCCATCTCCCTCCACATGCAGGCCGCACCCCATGGACCCCCATCTCCCGCCACATGCAGGCTGCACCCCATGGACCCCCATCTCCCTCCACATGCAGGCTGCACCCCATGGACCCCCATCCTCCTCCACATGCAGGCCGCACCCCATGGACCCCCATCTCCCTCCACATGCAGGCCGCACCCCATGGACCCCCATCTCCCTCCACATGCAGGCCGCACCCCATGGACCCCCATCTCCCTCCACATGCAGGCCGCACCCCATGGACCCCCATCTCCCTCCACATGCAGGCTGCACCCCATGGACCCCCATCCCCCTCCACATGCAGGCTGCACCCCATGGACCCCCATCCTCCTCCACATGCAGGCCGCACCCCATGGACCCCCATCTCCCTCCACATGCAGGCCGCACCCCATGGACCCCCATCCTCCTCCACATGCAGGCCGCACCCCATGGACCCCCATCTTCCTCCACATGCAGGCCGCACCCCATGTACCCCCATCTTCCTCCACATGCAGGCCGCACCCCATGGACCCCCATCTTCCTCCACATGCAGGCCGCACCCCATGGACCCCCATCTTCTTCCACATGCAGGCCGCACCCCATGGACCCCCATCGTCCTCCACATGCAGGCCGCACCCCATGGACCCCCATCTCCCTCCACATGCAGGCCGCACCCCATGGACCCCCATCTCCCTCCACATGCAGGTCGCACCCCATGGACCCCCATCTTCCTCCACATGCAGGCCGCACCCCATGGACCCCCATCTTCCTCCACATGCAGGCCGCACCCCATGGACCCCCATCTCCCTCCACATGCAGGCCGCACCCCATGGACCCCCATCCTCCTCCACATGCAGGCTGCACCTCATGGACCCCCATCTCCCTCCACATGCAGACCGCACCCCATGGTCCCCCATCTTCCCTTCTCTATCCTGCATTTCATTGACCTTTTCCACACCGTAAACCAACCATACAGATCGTGCATAGCTTTGAGGTGCAGCGTGCTGTCCATGTAGAACATGAGTCACATGACCCTAGTATCACATGACCTCCAATATCCGCGCTCCGTTTGCATATTTCCCTTTTCAGCCGCAGTTCTCCGGCGCGGCGCATTCAGCCAATCAGCTGGCTGGAGTCGGCACCACGTGACTACACAGCGTGCACGCGGATTGCCTTCAGCAGCTGTGCACTACACACTACACTTAAGCAGCACGGTTAAACCTAACCCTAACCCTAAAACTAACCGTAAACACTAACCCCAACCCTAAAACTAACCCTAAACACTAACCCTAACCCCAACCCTATACCTAACCCTAAACCCTAAGCCCGTGCTGCTTAAGTGTAGTGTGTAGTGCACACGGCTGCTGCAGGCAATCCGCGTGCACGCTGTGTAGTCACGTGGTGCCGATTCCAGCCAGCTGATTGGCTGAATGCGCCGCGCCGGAGAACTGCGGCTGAAAAGGGTAATATGCGCTCCGCTCCGTTTAGCTGCTGCACAGACATCCTGTAGCCCCGCGTGTGCCTTTCAGCTCCCCCCCGCCATAAACTCCTCCTGCCCTCCCCCATAAACTCCTCCTGCCCCCCCTCCCCATACACCTCTCAATTACCCCACAGCTGCAGTAACTCCCCCGCTGCACTCCTGCATCTACTACAGACTCCTCTGCTAGAGTTCTGTGACCCCGGCTGGCAGGGGGCAGACCTCCACTGTGTCCTGCGGGTCCGTCTCACCTCTCCTCTCCTCCACAGATGTCGGGGACTTCGTAGAAGGACTACTCAGTGAATGTCACTTTATAAACGGCACGCAGCGGGTGCGGTTCCTGCAGAGATACAGCTACAACCAGGAGGAGAGTCTTTACTTTGACAGCGATCGGGGATATTTCGTGTGGAAGAACGAGTTATGGAAAACACAGGCGGATATCTGGAACAAGGATAAGGATTTCCTGGCAGACAGGAGGAGTCAGGTGGAGAGATACTGTATCTACAACTATGGAGTGTCTGAGACCGCAGGAGTCGTAGGCCGGAGAGGTGAGGCTGCACTACACCCTGTACACACCGCACGTTACACAGCCGCTACTTCTGGCTCCCCGCTGACAGCGGCTCTTACTGCAGGCCGGCTTGTAGCTTCTCCTCGCACCCCTGTGGATACATAAGGCCTTTTACTCACTTGTGTTTTTGTGTGATGTGATTTTAACATTGGAAAGTTCCACAGACATTTGGAAAAAAAAAACGCTATTGTGTAAAAGCCCTCAGGCTGCCGGTCCACGGCGCTGCGGTGTCCTGCGGAGGATCTCCGCTGGGGAGCAGGAGCCGGCAGACAGATCTCCACCCTGAGCCTATCTGACAGATCGCCTCACCGCGGAGAATCGCGGCAATTCACAGCATGCTGCAATTTGCTGCCCGCAAGCAGAGAATCGCTATGACTCTCCGCTCGTGGACAGGGGGGCTGCGGTTTCCATAGCAACGCTATGGAAAGTGTGCACTGCGTTCCCCGCAACTGGATTATCGACGCGGGGAACGCAATGCAAAACCGCCCGTGGACAGGCAGCCTCAGGCCTCCCTCACACAGGGCGTTTGCAAAACGCTGCTCATTCATTTCAATAGGAGCTGAAAATGCCCAAAGATAGAACATGCAGCGCTTTCAGCCCCATTGAAATGAATGGAAGCACAGGGCTGAAAACTCCCTGTGTGAGGGAGGCCTTAGGCAGGGTTCACACAGGGCGGATTTGCCGCGTTTTTTCCGTTGCGGTTTACCGCAGAAGAACTGCTTCTGCGGCAAAACCGCTTCAAAGGTTAATTTTGGCTTGCGGCTTTTCATGCGGAAAAATCCGCAAGCGTTTTTTTTCTGCAGCGCTTTTTTTACCTTTTGCCGTGTATTTTGGTGAGTCCATAGAGGTCTATGGACGAAAAAGCGCTGCGAAAAAGACCGTAGAATGCACATGCTGTATCTTTGAAAATCGCGGCGCAGTTGCATTTCCACACTGCGGCTGTGCGGAAAAAATCCGTTCTGTGAGAACAGCTTTTTGGCAAAACTCATTTGTGCTGCATTGCACTGCAAACGCAGCGGTTTTGCCGCAGTGCGGATATGCAACGGCAATCCGCGGCAAAACCACAGCAAATCCGCCCTGTGTGAACCCAGGCTGAGGCTGTTTTATCGCTCTCTATTACATTTTTCTTGTAGACGGGCCGACCCCCGCAGCTGCAGTTCTGGCAACATTCACTGCGCAAGATAAGGAATGCCCCCCCCCCCCATCTGTCCTGCGGTTGATCCGCACGTCTCGCCATCGGATCTGCACAAGTACAGACTATTTTTTGGTGATGACACAGAATCCACAACGTCACTTGCGGACGGCCACAGATCGGACGGCTTTCAGTGACCTCATTGGAAGCCGTCTGCACAGAATATGCAAATATAGAGCAGGCTGCAATTTTTCCTCCACGAGCCGAAACCCCATTCGGCTTCTGCTCACGTGCAGGAAGAATCACTGCTCCATAACGGGCTAGGGTCAGACACCCCCTCCGGATTCTGTAATGGACATCAGCCCGTGTGCAGGGGGCCTTACTTTCATAGATCGGACCTTTACAAACGCAGCAATACCAAATAGGTTTTGGTTTATCTTTTAATAAAACTTTTTTATAAATTTTTTTTTTTTCATATTTATTTTTCCTTTTTTTTTTTTTTCTACTGCGATCTGACAGGTATTTCACCAAGCCACAGGCATGGCTTAATAGACTATCTGCAATGGCAGCTTCGGGGGCTTTCAGAAGACCCCCACCTGTAATGGCAACCACATGGCACCCCGTGATCTAATTAAAATGCTGTTGTCAGAATTTACAGCGGCACTAAAAGGGTTAATAGCCATGACCAGCGGGAGTGCTGATCACAGCTGTTGTGGGCGGGTGTCAGCTGTAAGAAACAGCAGGGACCGACATGGTATGGAGCGGAATCACCCTGCGATCCCCCTCCATACACACCTTTATGACATAACTGTATGTCCTGCAGCCTTATGGGGTTAAAGGGGTTTGGAAATTCTATCCATTTAACCCCTTCCCTCCACATGATGTGAGGGTACGTCATGGGAGCCGGGAAGTTTCCGCGAAATGACGCACCCTTACGTCATAGGGATAGCGCGAGATCCTAGCAGATCTTGTGCTCCTGCAGCGGCAGTCGGCTGTCACTAGTAGCCAGCCCCCTGCTGCGACAGCCGGCTCCCGCTGCCGGGTTAACAGCCCAAACAACCCCCGCTGTTAACCCCTGCCCTGCCGCGATCTAAGTAGATCGCGGCAGGGAAAGGGTTCATGGAGAGAGCACGCTCCCTCTGTGACTCCAGCCGTCTCTCGCGATAACATCGCAAGAGCCCGGCTGGTTACTATGGCAACAGGATGCCAGATACCGGAGTCCTGTATTGCCATTGCCTAAGATCGCTATAATAAGCAATAATTCAGTGCAGGAGAGAAGTCCTGCCATGTCTTATCGTAGCGATCTGCAGTGCTGCAGTGGAAGTTCCTCAGAGGGCCACAGACTGTGTTTAAAAAATTAAAAAAAAGCCCCCCTTTTTTTAATGCTTTTTCTCATATTAGCATTAAAAAAAAATCCCACATATTTTGTATCGACACATCCGTAATGACGCGTACAATAAATTGAACTCGCTTTTTATCCCGCACCGTAAAAAGCGTTTTAAAAAACGCAAAAAAACTGAGGCAAAATGCAAATTTTTAGCATTTTGCCTCCCCAAAAAAACGCAATAAAAGGGATAAAAAAGCGTATGTACCCCAAAATGGTGCCAAAGAAAACTACAGCTCGTCTCACAAATAATAAGCCCTCAGAGAGCTCCGTCCATGGAAAAATAAAAGTTATGGGACTGAATGCAGCGATTTTTAGAAAAAAATAACTTCCAAAAAAGGGTTTTTATTGTGAAAGTGGAAAAACCTGAAAAAAATATAAGCATTTTGGTATCGTTGTAACCGTACCGACCCTCAGAAAATGTAGTGTATCATTTATGCTGCATAATTAATGCTTTAAAAAATATAAATCTATGGCAGAATTGATGCGTTTTCTCTCGCTGCGATCATAAAAAAAAAATTAGTTTTACAATATAGTCTATACACCCAAACATGGTACCAATAAAAACTACAGTTTGCCGTGCAAAAAACAAGCCCTTATACGGCCGCGCCGACGGAAAAATAAAAGTTATGGTTTTTGAAAAATGGAGATGGGGGAAAAAAACCAAAAATCGTTTGGTCCTCAACGCCAAAATAGGCCGTGTCCTTAAGGGGTTAAAATAGGCCATGTCATTAAGAGGTTAATAACTTAACTCAGTTTTTGTTTCTCAAAAATGAAGCTTATTTTATTCCCTGAAGGGGATTTGCAGATTTGATCGTTCGATCACTGATAGTACACTGCAGTACTTCTGGCGCTTTTACAACCACAGTGGACAGTGAGCGATTTGTTTTATCACATATACACTAAACAATTATCTCTCAGATTCATTCGTTTGAACGAGTTTTGAGCAATAATCGCTCCGTGTGAATGGGCCATTGTGGAGTGCATTCTACTACCCCTATGATAACAGCCTATCAGACTCTGCAGGAGGCGGGGCCTCATAGGCTGTATTACAGACCTGGTGGCCATGGGAAGCCATTGGTACATTGCAGGGTGCTGATGGGTGTCAGAAGTAGCCCCTCCCCCGTCATCTGCTTATAGACTGCAGTGGCTTATAAGAGGTTAGACAGCCAGGATCTGAGCTTTCTCCATTCCTGGCGGTTGGAGCAGGAGCCGGGCTGTCACTAGTCGTCAGCCACCACCTTTAGAAGATGTCCCTGCAGGTTTAGTGTGGCCAGTAATGAGATGTATTGGCCGTCACTGAGGCCGCTGTCACACAGGAAGCTTTGTACCGCGATAAGCGCTGCGCAGATTGCGGTAAGACGCTCCTATTGCTTTTAATGGGTCCTTGCAGACGAGCATTAGAACGCAGCGTTCTTATGTCTATAACAGCGCAGTTTGTTCTTTTTTCCTGCATTTCCCCTTTTTAAATACAATGCGTCGTCCATTGAAATCAATAGGGAGCGTTTTCAGCGCTGTCAAAACCGCGGTAGAACGCTGTATAGTTGTATGTGACCGGGAGGGAAAGTGAAAGTGAATTGCTCTGACTGTGGTGGACATTAGGACCCTGCAGCCTGGTCAGAGATGTATGCCCACCTCTAGATGGAGAACCAGTGGGCAGAAACTGACAGTGGGTGGCAGGTAAAGAGGTCTGTCAGCCAGTAGTGATGGCCACTGTATCGGGTTATCCCTAAATAAGGAGGATTAGGCCTCATGCACATGGCACGCCGGCAGCATCATGTGACACGGTGGGCGGTGCGCGTATTCACGCTATACTTCTGCTATGCTACAGCGGAAGTATAGCGTGATGAGCGGTCTCCATTGACTACAATGGAAGCCGTCCGCACGTATTCCGCGGTGGAATTCCGCAGCATGTACATTGAGCTATTGGGTTCAATAGAACCTAATGGCTGTGGTGAAACGCCGCATTTTACACCGTGGAAATCCATCCGTGGGACTTAGGCCTCGGGCCTCCCTGACGGACATTTTGTACAGCGTTTAGTGCTGCGTACTCGGCTCCCACTCATTCCCATGGGGCTGCTCACACAAGGCTGGGCACACAGGTTCCCAGCGCTGCGTACTCGGCCCCCACTCATTCCCATGGGGCTGCTCACACAAGGCTGAGCACACAGGTTCCCAGCGCTGCGTACTCGGCCCCCACTCATTCCCATGGGGCTTGCTCACACAAGGCTGGGCACACAGGTTCCCAGCGCTGCGTACTCGGCCCCCACTCATTCCCATGGGGCTGCTCACACAAGGCTGGGCACACAGGTACCCAGCGCTGCGTACTCGGCCCCCACTCATTCCCATGGGGCTGCTCACACAAGGCTGAGCACACAGGTTCCCAGCGCTGCGTACTCGGCTCCCACTCATTCCCATGGGGCTGCTCACACAAGGCTGGGCACACAGGTTCCCAGCGCTGCGTACTCGGCCCCCACTCATTCCCATGGGGCTGCTCACATAAGGCTGAGCACAGTGTTCCCAGCGCTGCGTACTTGGCTCCCACTCATTCCCATGGGGCTGCTCACACAAGGCTGGGCACACAGGTACCCAGCGCTGCGTACTCGGCCCCCACTCATTCCCATGGGGCTGCTCACACAAGGCTGAGCACACAGGTTCCCAGCGCTGCGTACTCGGCCCCCACTCATTCCCATGGGGCTGCTCACACAAGGCTGGGCACACAGGTTCCCAGCGCTGCGTACTCGGCTCCCACTCATTTCCACCATGGGGCTGCTCACACAAGGCTGGGCACACAGGTTCCCAGCGCTGCGTACTCCGGCCCCCCACTCATTCCCATGGGGCTGCTCACATAAGGCTGAGCACACAGGTTCCCAGCGCTGCGTACTCGGCCCCCACTCATTCCCATGGGGCTGCTCACATAAGGCTGAGCACAGTGTTCCCAACGCTTCTTGGCCGTTTTCAGCTCTGTGTCTCCCATTGAAATGAATGGGCTGAAATCGCGGCACAACTTTGTACTTCGTGTTTATAGTGTTACACGCAGGCTGCTGCGCCGGCAGGGCTGAAGAAAAGATTCCAGATCCCTTGGCTGCATTATCAGCCGTGCTGAAAAACGGAGCCAAAACGCTGTCAAAACGCACGCCAACGTTACTGAAAACGCAGTAAACAGTATTGAAAAACACCACGTTTTTGCAAATGCCTGTGTGAGAAAGGCCTTAAAGATTAAAGGAAAAGGAGTGAGGTCCGTCCCCCTAAACCCCAACTCTTCGGACCGCGATCTGCTGCAGGGAGTTCACTATAAACATTTATCTGCACTTTTCCTCTATAAGGAGAACCTAGGGGGACACGAGCTCACAGTCTATGAGGAGGAAGGTGGGGGGGACACGAGCTTACAGTCTATGAGGAGGACATAGGGGGGACACGAGCTTACAGTCTATGAGGAGGACATAGGGGGGACACGAGCTTACAGTCTATGAGGAGGACATAGGGGGGACACCAGCTTACAGTCTATGAGGAGGACATAGGGGGGGACACCAGCTTACAGTCTGAGGAGGACATAGGGGGGACACGAGCTTACAGTCTATGAGGAGGACATAGGGGGGACATGAGCCTACAGTCTGAGGAGGACATAGGGGACACACGAGCTTACAGTCTGAGGAGGAAGTGGGGGGGGTGGGACACACGAGCTTACAGTCTGTGAGGAGGAAGTAAGGGGGACACGAGCTTACAGTCTGTGAGGAGGAAGTAAGGGGGACACGAGCTTACAGTCTGTGAGGAGGAAGTAAGGGGGACACCAGCTTACAGTCTGTGAGGAGGAAGTAGGGGGGGGGCACGCGCTTAGTCTGTGAGGAGGAAGTGGGGGGGGGGGCACGAGCTTACAGTCTGTGAGGAGGAAGTGGGGGGGGGGGGGGCATGAGCGTACAGTCTGTGAGGAGGAAGTGGGGGGGCACGAGCGTACAGTCTGTGAGGAGGAAGTAAGGGGGTACACAGCTTTTCTGCCCAACCTCCAAGCTACTTGCAGCTTTCACTAGAGGGGGCGTTGGAGCTTACTGTGTTAGTAACTGGATGCATTACAGGGGATCTGCCGCCTCTTCATGCTGCTCTCTGGGGGTCTTATCATGTAGTGAACGGCTGCTGATAAACATTACAGGTCGTCCAAGTAGGGAAAATATTTAATGGCTGCAAATGCATTAAGACAATAACAGAAGCCGTTCTCACCCGTTAATCACACCAAGGATCTAGCACTACGACTCCCATCATCCTCCGTCTGTGTTTACAGGTGGCTGCTCTTATATCCATGCGGCGCAGTAAAGCACCGTTCCTCAGCACGGACGCAAGATGGTGTCCTAATAAACCCGGATACACGCTCATATAGTATCTGCAAGTACACATTACACCACTCCGGGCAAAGACAGAAGGAAACCCGTCCCTCACTAAGCAGGGGAAGTGGGACACTCCTGCCTAAAAGCGGGGAGGAGCCCTAACAAGGAGACTTCCATGGGGTGGGAGAAACCTGGAGAGATGCACAAAACACACAGGACACGACACTGTTCACACCAACACACAGGGATATGCATTAAACACAGAACAGGAGCCCCTCCCAGAGCTCTCATGTATACAGATAGTAACCCATAGCTAGTCCAAGTATCCTCACACCGAGGGGGTAGAGAGTCAGCCACCGTGCTGACATAAAGGGAATAGTGTCAGGAATCGCCCATCTGACAACTCACAAGACATCAGACACTGGAAGCCGCACCTATCAAAGGGGACGGTAGAGGGGGTCCTCAAAGGATGCAGACGGTGACTACAGGTGTCCAGACTGTACTCGGGGAAGGTGAGAGAAACACTACAGACTAACATGTATAACACCCAGCCCTCAGTGGGAATAACACAGAATTAGTAAAATGACCAACAACCTCTAACCAGAGGGGCTGGTATATATATGCAGCAGACCTGGGGATTGGCTGGAGAAACTCCACACCCAGCCAGGACAATTATCCCATCTGTGGAGCTGTGCTGCTGGAAACCCATAGAACCACAGGTCCCAGCAGCACAACCTAAGGGTGCGTTCACACGAACGTATATCGGCTCGGTTTTTACGCCGAGCCGATATGCGTCGTCCTCGTGTGCAGGGGGGAGGATGGAAGAGCCAGGAGCAGGAACTGGAACTGAGCTCCCGCCCCCTCTCTGCCAGCTCTCTACGCCCCTATGCAGTATTTACAATGGGGAGAGGCGGGATGGGGGTGGGGCTAATTCTTGGAACTTAGCCCTGCCCCTGTCCTGCCTTCTTTCATTGCAAATAGTGCAGACGGGAGGAGAGGAGGCAGAGAGGGGGCGGGAGCTCAGTTCCTGCTCCTGGCTCTTCCATCCTCCCCCCCCCCCCCCCCCACCCCCCCCCCCCCCTGCAGATGAGGACGACGTATATCGGCTCGGCGTAAAAACCGAGCCGATATAGGTTCATGTGAATGCACCCTAACAGTTACCCCCTGACTGCTGCAGTAGTCGGATACAGTTCTGTGGCATCACCACTCATGTGCTGGGAGCCCTGATGCCAGGAGAACAGCCGGGGTAGCCATTAGTAAACACATATTCTGGGACAGAAGGGTGCAGGACAACAGTGGTGATGGGGTTCTTATACCCAGGCACTGATATGGCACTTTATTAGACCCGCATGTAGCAGCACGTCGGACTCTTTCAGCCTTCAGAACAGCAATTCATTGTGGCATGGAGTCCACTAAGAGACAAAAATTGTTCTGCAGCAATATCGGCCCCTGCGGACGGGAAGCTTCTTGTAGTTGCTGCAGATTAGATGGCGGTGCTGACATGTTCTGACCGGCTGACAGGAATAGGTCAGCGATTCAGGCTTCTTGCGCCAACTTCTGACCTCCCATCAGCAACAGAAATCCAGACCCATCTGACCAGGAGATGTTTTTCCGCAGCTCAGTGACACAAGTTTTGCGCTCTTTTGCCCGCTGGAGTCTCGTCTTTCTGTTTCTCTTAGACACAATGGCACTGGAACTGGTCGTCTGCTGTTATACCATCCGTGCTAAGCATTGGATTCAGCTGACTGTGCAGCCTGTTGGTCAAAACGATTCCTGACATCCTCCTCTGACCCCTTTCAGTGATGAGTTGTTTCCATCCACAGGATCTCCTTTCGCTGGATGTTTTCCTCGATCGCGCCATTCTAGGTATACTCTCCAGTTACATGAGAACCCCTCCACGGTTGGCGGTGAGACCCCAGCTAGTCTAGCACCAATGACCGGCCTCGTTGGAAGTCGCTCCGATCGCTGGATTTTCCCATTTAATGTGGATTCACACTGAAACTGATCCACGGAAAACTTGTCATGTAATTTACGCTGCATTCCGGACTCACAGGGAGAATGTCCATACAGGGAAGCGCCAATTCTAAAGTGCCGCTGTCTCTAATAAAGTGGCCGCTCGCTGCACATGTCCGGTATTCTACTAGTCCGTGCTGAAGGATGTGAATGCTGAATGTGCGATTTGATGAGATTTATTAACCTTCACGCTTTTCTTTTCTTCTAATAGTTGAACCATCAATCAAGATCTCCCTGATGAACGAGCCGTCTCATACGCAGCAGCACATGCTGGTGTGCAACGTCTTCAACTTCTACCCACCGGAGATCGAGGTGAAATGGTACCGGAACGGCCAGGAGGAAACCGCACAGGTTCAGTTTACGGAGCCCCATCATAATGGGGATTGGTCTTACCAAATCGTGGTGATGCTGGAGACGGAGATTCAGAGAGACGACACTTTTACCTGCGAGGTTCATCACCGCAGCCTGGAGGCGCCGCACCAAGTACACTGGCGTAAGATATCGCTCCTGTTCGTAATGTTACTTGTATTATGTATGAAACCCCCTGTGATTGGTGTAAAGAGCGGTTGTCCAGACAATCCTGTCACGGATCACACGTGTTTTCCACCTGTAGATGGACCAGCCGGATGGGATTACACATACCGGCCATCAATCCACAGACGAATGATCAGTGGTTTTATAAAATGGTGACCGTTATCTTATGGACATTTACATCATTAGAATTAACCACACGTATGCCGGCAGTTTCCAACACAAGGGGGCGCTCTAATAACTATGTATAATATATCAGGGGTCAGTACAGAGATCTCTCCCATCATCCATTATACCCAGGACTGTAACAAGGGGGCGCTCTAATAACTATGTATAGTTGTTAACTATGATAGTTGATATAGTTGATAACTATGTATACCAGAGGAAAATAGAGATCTCTTCCATCATCTATTATACCCAGGAATGTAACAAGTTCGATCACTGATTACTCAGAAGGGTCGGGGATTATTCCGATTGGAATCAGGAAGGAATTTTTTATTTTCCTAAAATGAGGAAAGTTGGCTTCTATTTCATGGGTGTTTTTTGCCGCCTTCTGGATCAACATTGGGGGTAATAGGCTGAACTTGATGGACAGATGGGGTTTTTCAGCCTAAAGTACCCAAAGGGAGCCACTTCTCATCCTTTCTCAGACTGGCATGTTACCGCTGTGGAGCCGCTGGTGACTCAGCCTTTCATCGTGTATGATGGCGTATATCACGAACGCTGTCATGCGCAGTCCACAACTTTTTTTGTTTCTTTGTTTCCCACTCCGTTGCTTCACAACGGTGCATATACATGCTGCCAAAACACAATTACAATGCGTATGGCATGTATATACCTACCCATAGAGAACAGCGGGCTCTCACGAGCGTATATACACAACTAAATTGAACATGCTGCCTTCTTTTTTTGTGCTCGCATATTACAGAATTCCAGCTTGCAAATGTGATCGGAACTGCGTAAGGCCTTATAATTGCCTGCAAACTACTGTGTATCACATGGGCGAACAGCGCACATGTAATACGCGGTAATCACACGCCTGTGTGCGCCCGGCCTCACTGGTCTCACTCAGGTGTTTGAGCCAAAGCCACAATTGGATGTGTAGGTGATGGAAGTATACAGAATGATGTTCGTTGTTCTTCCTGCCGGATCCACTTTCGCTAAAAAACTAATGAGAAACTGCAGCTTCTAAACAAAAATCCCCTGTAAACCAAACTAACAGAGATGGAGGAGAGACGTTCAGTCACAGCCGTCATCCGTAGGACGTCACACCACGCAGCAGGACTAACTATATGGTTTTACTTTGTAGATCCTCAGTCATCAGACGCCGCTAAAAACAAGATGGCGACCGGCATTGTGGGATTTGTGCTCGGAGTTGTGTTTCTTATAGTTGGCGCAGTCATCTACCTAAGAGGAAGAAAAGGTAACGATAAACTCATACAAACATGCATAACAATATCAGTAATAAGAGGAACGGGCAAAAACCGCTCATGTACATTTTGTTTTTTAGTGCAAACGTCATTCCGCGGCCATCAGAACGAACGTGAGTTGTTTGTATCTTATATCTGTAAATGCTGGTTTTACTTATTCTGTATCTACAATTATCTCCGTATTAATTTACAAAGAGGGAGAATATTACGCGGTCTGTGTGAGCGGCAGCTGTCACTGGGCTGGCCACACTCCGATCTGCTGACTCACCTGCCTGTAATGGGCACAAATGCCAATCTGCGGTCCCGTTGTGTGGCGATTGCCATGTCTGCAGTAATATACCCTCGCCTAGACAGATTACTCCCATCAGTCGCTGTAACGGGGCTCAGTCTAGTTCCGCTGTCAGTGGCTACACAAGGCACAACTACAGGGAAGTAACCCAGAAGTGTATTCTCAGCGGGCAGGAAGATACCGGGACTGGACTCTGCCACAACTGCCGCTGGGTTTCTGTTCACCTGCCCCATCTGGAGGGAAATGGAATCCTTCAGAGAATGGTTCCGTCCTCTTAGACTACAACAAGGTCCGTCCGACTTCTGTTCAGCCTTCAAACATTTTCCTGGGCAAAGTAGAGCAGCATACAACACTATTTCATCTGTTTCTAGGCACAAACACAAAGTACAGGGGATATAAGAGGCCACATGGGTTAGAACAAGGAGCCCACCTCCGACTAGACATGAACACTGAGGGGCAGCTGACATGGACGATGCTTACACTCAGTATTAGGGGCAAGAAACTACAGACTGGGAGTACTGGATGAACAGGAGTGTGACAGCTGTCAGTATCAGCTGCACAGACTGCTGTGACAAACAATATTTAAAGGTAGGCCAGGAAATATTAGCTGTTCCCTAAAGAGGAGGCTGAACAGAGTGGTCAGCTGATCTGGTCCAATGGGCCAGTGGTGGGAACATGGCAGCTGCCCCAGCAACAGCTTAGATGGGAGGAAGTAACGATGCAAAAGCAGTCCTGCTGATCATGACCGGCGGCCGGCACAGCTGGACACATGTACATATATACACTGAAACCAAGAAATTCCTACTGTATTTACTGACCACGTAATCATCATGTTCTCCCATCTGATGAAGCACTATGAGGGTATGTTCACATAGGGAAGAAATGATGTGGAAAATTCTGCTGAATATCCTGCAACATATCCGCATCCAAAATAGTCACATTCTGCACAATTATGCTGGTATGACTTCCCATCAGCTGTGGATATCAGCAGATACACCACACCTCACAATGCTTGCTCTGTCAGTGCACCCAGCAGCCTCCAGCGGGCACTGATGCCACTTCTGCATCACCTGACTAGTGGCTCAGCGCTCCCTGAGGCGGCCGGCTATCTGTGCACACTCGATGTGAGAGGAGCGCTGTATCTGCTGAAATCTGCAGTATTTCTGTCCCGTGTAAATGTTCCCCTAGGGCGTCATACAAATTAGTGGGATAATACACAGCGGAAAACACCCCAAAACAGCCGTCTGTGGGTGGATTCTGGCTTGGTTTTTAATTCCCAGTCATTGTTATAAGGCTTGTTTAAAGAGTCTAACATTAACTTGCAGGAATGTTGCCTTCCAGTAGGTGGCGCTGCACAGGTATTGTTCAATCTTCCGTACTTGCAGGATAAAACTAGTTACGGTCTGTAGTCTGTAACCATGGAGACACATAGATCTGCATAGGAGACAGAACAGTAGTAGATTTGTAGTGAAAACTAACTGCAAGTAGCATTCTGCCTGCTGCAGCGGCGCTGGGTCAGATTACGGGACACGTTATTCATCCGCAGTTATTACTATTATTTAGTCTTTGCTTTTTACTCCCTTTCTGTTGCCTCTAATCTGTAATTTCATCTTCACCATAAATGTAAACTGAAGGGTTAATACGCTTTGTTTTATGTTCTTACAGGCTTTTTGCCACAGTAATCTGGACTGAAGCTGCTGTGATCCGACTCTCCGCTTCTAGCGCCTAGTGGAGTCGCCTGACGTCCAGCGCAAGCTTTTCACTAATGTGTAGGGAGCTGTACATACGCCGCGCAGCGCCGCCGCTCTGAAATAAGTGCAAGTTATGTTATGTTTGTGCTGTTAGTAAATCACTCGTCTCATTGGGGGTCGTGGAGCTTTTTTGTTTTTATGTACAATATTATTTTCTGTAATTTGTGCCGAAGGTATGTAGTGGGTGTACAGGCGGCATCGGGGGAAGAGCTGCCTGACGTCCCTTCACTTCATAAATCCGCTGCAGTCCTTATATTGGAAGGAGTGTGCTGCAGAACAATTCTAGAGAGCTGCATGTAAGCCTATCTATGTAGGCAAACAGTAGTCAGGCCGGTTACACATCTGTATACGAGGCCTAATACAGAGCCTGAGATACAACCATGGGGCGGATTCACACAAGCAGCCATGCTTGCCGGCACGGAGTGTAGAGGGCCTGAACGGGGGAGTTTCTACCCTTTACCAGCTTTTCAAACTCTGCGCCCGAATGCAGGAGCCGCGGGTTTTGTGAAAACAAAACCACTGAAATCCATTAATGAGATAAGGCCCGTTCGTCTGAACCCGCCCTGCGGGAACACGGAAGCACGCACAGGCGGGTATTGTTTTCCATCCAGTTTGCGAAGCAAAAAATCAAAAGGAAATACCCCCATTCATCTGTTTGTACGCTCACCGGCGTTTTATTCACTCGGACGAAAAGTCAGAGTAAAACAAGAGCATGTAGTCATTAAAACAAACCCTCACCTCCTCTTCATTAGAGAAACCAGGATCAGCAGCGTGGAAACACACGGAGCGCTAGCACCATCTGTAAGCCCGATGCCCGCTGTTATTAGAGAATAAAGTGTTTTCACACGTTCGACCCGACACTTTGTTTCACTGCTTGCTAAAAACAATCACAGCAGGTCCTATTTGTGACTGATATCAACAATACCGATGTGACGGTGCGGCGTCCCACACATCAGACAGCCGGCGGACGGTGATTTTTCGCGTGTTCTCCACAAGTTGTGCCCAAGAAAACCAGGTGTAACTATTTTCCAGATCATGTTCCTGTCCCCTTACTGTCAGATGAGCACATGGTGGCCCGCCTGGGTCTACTGACCTGCAGCCTCAGGATCTACGACGATGTGAGACCAGTAGACCAGCGGTCAGGCCAGGACACTTGCCATAGTACGCTCCCCTTCAGCTGGAGGCGTTACCCTTATTAGACGCCGCTCTAAGAACATTAGTATCTGTGTGTAGCGGCTTGTCTATGGACCAGAGAAGTGATTACAGGCGCCACAAAGGATATTCCCAGTCCAGCACCTCGGTGATTCCTCGTGTGCCTCCCCATGGGAACATCTGTGATACTAGATACTTGTGTCGTTTCTCAGAGCTCTCTGTTCCTCTGTTATTCCTCCTGAACATTTATGAATACATTGACATCTGGGCGTTACTATTCCTCCTGTCAAAGGGGTGTGGGCACTGATTGGACAATACCAGAGTATTCAGGAAGTCCCCAGGTGGAGACACCCAGATGTCTGTTTATTCAGAATGTTCTGGGAGAAATAACAGAGTAATGTGAGAAAGTTCCAGAATAGTTATTTCTTGGGCCGTACTAGGAGCTGTCAGGTGGGCGGCGGATTCTCTCTAACTTAGAGGGGTTTTTATCAAAACAGTTTTGAGCTTGGAAAACAACAAAATCCATACTGACCCCTCCCCCCCCCCCTCCCGCCGGTGCTGCTGTTTCGCCGGCCCCGGTCCCCACTGATCATCAACTCCTGATGCAGGGAATTGGCAGTGACATGCCAGACGAAAGGGCCATGTGACTGCTGCAGCCAATCACTGGCTCCCTTCAGCCGATGCATAGCTGCGACAGTCACATGACCCAGTCATCCGCTTCTGGAAGTGAAGACCAGCGGGCGGAGTTGGGGAAGGGTGAGTATTTCCCCAGATCACCCTTAAATATACAGCTGTTTGAGATTATTGCGGACGTGCCACGCAGAATTAAATAAACTTGGTTTCTAAACTTTGGAACTGTCTGTTATTATTGCGCTGTTCCCGGACGGTCGTCTACGAGTTGCGCCTGAGTTTCTTCAGTGTAAAGCATATCGGACGCCGTCTCTGTTATTGTCGGTCCTGTTTGCTGCAGGCCCCACCATCGGCTACAGAATGGGCACAACGGCCGCTGGTCCATGTGGAAACCATCCGTCTCAACAGCCTTACTGACTGTAATGTGTCCGCGGCCCGACAATCCAGCCCTCTGCTGGGCTCTTCTAGGGGGTTATGATGGATCTAATAACATTATGACCTCGGTGATACCCTAATAACATCCTGCTAGTGGGGGCAGCTACAGAACACCCACTCAACACCCCAACAAACGCACACATGGGGGGGGGGGATACTTTTGGGGTCTATGCAGTCACATGATCTCAGCAAGTCAAAAAGGTCAGATTTGATGTTTCCCACCAGTTTTATAATTACATTAATTGCGCACTGAGCGTCTTGTAACCCTCGCCCTTCTCTTCATCGCATTCATCATAAGAAGTACCCGAGGAGTTCCCTAAATATGGTGCTTGTGATGAACGCTGTCATTTTCAATGTATTTTTGTGACTTTTGTCTTACAAGCAGCTGCCTGACACTGGGTACTACGGGTCAGTTTGCTGTCAGTTTAGGGGGTTTTCACACAAGTGGGATGCCAATCCTGGGGGAGGGGGTGGTGAGCGCTGGTCCTGGAGAGGGGGGGGAGAGCACTGGTCCTGGGGGAGGCGCGTCTCTTCATTCCTGCTGCCCTGGATTCTTGCTGAGGCTACAGAGGGGCAGACATTGGGGTCTATGCAGATAAAATGCTAAATGAAAAACACAGTACTCGTACATCGGTTTCACGCCCAGCAGGTCTCGTTTATCAACATGGCCTAGCAGGCAGACTGCCTGTTGCCCCGAGCAACCAATGGTAGCGTACTGTTCATTTTTATTGAATTTCAAAGTGAAAGCTGCGCTGTGATTGGTTGCTCGGGGCAACAGACCGCCTTACTGTTGGACCATGTTGATAACTCTGCACTAGTGCGTTTTCTTCTGTTTTCGGATTAACCCCTTGAGTGGCACGCCCGGAAAATTTCCGGGGACGAGCTCCACTGCTCATAGCAACATAGCCCGGAAGATTTCCGGGCTATGTATCACTATGGGAGCTGCAGCGCACAATGCCACAAACTGTAGCAGTGTGCTCTGCCTGCACAGACCCACAGAGAACAAAGCAAGGGCTTTGAAAAACCAGCAGAAGATATTGCCGACATGTCGGCAATGTCCTGCTTTGTTTACAAGTTGCCATAGAGACCATCGGCTTGTCAGAAGCAAGCCGATGGTCTCTGTGGCAGGGAGAGCTGGTTGTTAGCTGTCAGAGGACAGCTAGGTACTAGCTCTTACAGCAGAGATCAGAGAAAACCTCCGATCTCTGCTGTGTTAACCCTTTACATGCTGCAGTCTATGTGACTGCAGCATGTAAAGGGCTGTCACTGCAGCATGTAAAGGGCAGTCACCATCGGACCCCCGGAATGTGATCAGGGGTCCTGATGGGTCCCTGTGGAAGTCCCCTAAAGGGACAAAAAAAAAGGAAAAAAATTATTAAAAAAATAAAAAAAACACTTGTCTCCCTTTACTTTGTAAAAAATCAAAAATACAATCACACATGTGGTATCCGTGTGCGTCGTAATGACCCAGAAAGGAAGTTAATACATTATTTAACCCCTTAATGACATGGCCCCTTTTTTTCTTTTTTCCCCATTTCTTTTTTTCCTCCCCCCTGTTTAAAAAATCACAACTTGTCCCGCAAAAAACAAGCCCTCATATGGCCATGTCAATGGAAAAATGAAAAAGTTATGGCTCTTGAGACGCAACTGCAAAACTAGTTGAAATTCAATGATTAGACCATTTTAAAAAACCTGCCCTGGTGGGCACGACAGGGTGGTAGGAAACCTGCCACTCAAGGGGTTAAAGGACTCTTTCTGGCATTTTTGGTTAGTTTTAGGGTGCCTACCCACTAGCAATATTTTTTTTCTAGCAATGCGAGATCGAGTTCCTCACAGCGCAGAGAAAACTCTGCAATGTGCTCCCTGTGTTTTTAATGGGGCTGCCGCTGGCTCCGTTAAAAACAATTAGCGGTATCGCAGAGCTTTCTCTGCGCTGCGAGACTTAAAGGGGCTCTGTCAGAAAAATAAAAATTATACTCACCTGTGCCGCACGGGGCCGGTCACCGGGATCCCGCAGGTCTTCTCTCCATCCGCCAGCCGTCAGATTGCAGGGCAGAAGCTGGCAAAGTGCCAGTTTCCGACTACTGCCGGACAGCGACTACTGCCGCCCGGGTCAGTGGTTGACGCGTCACAAGTGACGCATCGCCCACTGATTGGCCTGGCCGCGGCTAACCTCTTCTGTCCTCGGAGAATCGATGGCGAGTGTGCATGCGCACTCGCCATCAACTCTCCGTGGACGGTAGAGGTTAGCTACGGCCAGGATGGTGGGAGCGCGCATGCGTGCGCACCGGCTGCTGAAGATGACCCCGAACGTGGTACCTAAACAACAGAGGGTCCAAGAACAATGGGATTAGGTGAGTATGCTTTGTTTTTTAACTTCTCTGTTTCTGCAGGTTTGACTGTAAAGTGATGCAGGGCAGGATGGAGGCGAGTATAAATCTTTTTATTTTGCTGACAACCACTTTAAGAATAAAAATCGCAAATGAGTAAAGAACCATTGAAAATCATTGGTTTCATAATCATCGCTGTCGCATCGCAGGGAAACATATCACTAGTGGGTAGGCACCCTTAAAAGGAAAGAAAACCCACTTTGGCCAGAAGTTCCCGGGGAAGCGGGGAGCACTAACACACTGCGAGCCGGGTGCGCTGCAGCGTTTCCTGCACTGTTTTGGTGTCCATGGTGATTTGATATTTCTTAACCCTTTATGCACCAGCTATGGCATATTTTTTTTCAGGCGCTTTCTCATAGTTTTTTCTAGGGGGAAAAAAACCCCCCAAAAAACTATAGAGAATGCGAAGAGCAGAAAATACCTGAATTCTACAAATACCATAAATGTTCAGCCGTCAGCCCTGATGATTAATAAGAAATATACAGGAAGGCAGGTAAGAGGGTCCGTTCTGTGTGGCCCCTGACTCCTCAAGACTCCACTGGAGCGCAGTACAGTAATGGAGGCAAGAATACACTTGAATGTCTCTACTCCACAGAAGGCACCGAGCTTAGTGGTTACAGTCGACAGATGCAGGTGTGGTGGTTGCTACTAGCAACAGTATCTTGTCAGGGCTCACGGCTTGGTGGTTACAGTGATACATGTGAAGAGAGCAGGGGGCGCCATTAATGGGATACCTGGTTGGGTGATAACGGTCGGCATGCTGGCTGGACCCAACTCAAGACTCGCCAAGTTATACCAGACTTGTAATTTCCAGCAGCCACCTGTCATGCTCCACAGTCAGGGACACCCCTACCGTGAGGAAGATTGTGCCTTCTACCTCAAGAGATGCCTCCTAGTGGGAAAGGGGGGTGGTGCAACAGACTGAAAAGCTTAAGGCCTTCTTCACACGGGCGACACCGCATTGCTGCGGGAATATCGCAGTGATATTGCATCGCTGCATTGTATGATATCGCAGGGATTTTTTCGCAGCAGTACTGCGATTTTGTAGCGCTACAAAGTTTGCATGTGACGCTACAAAATCACATGACTTTGTAACATCTGCTACTGTCAAAGTTGCACCGCTACGCATGCAAACCGCGTTTTTGCGCGATGCGATGCAGCAGAGAGGAAGGCTTCATAGAGAAACATGGGCTACAAAACCTAGCGTATCGCGGGCCTATCGCCGGACCTGCGAGGTCTTTGTGTCGTTTTGTAGCATGCTACAAAACATCTCATGTGTGAAGGAACCCATAGGAAACCATGGGCTTCTCATTCATGCGATTTGTAGCATTGTAGCAATGCTACAAAATCGCGCGACTTTGTCGCCCGTGTGAAGGAGGCCTAAAGGATCCATCCAGGCCGGAGGCTCTATATCTTAAACTATGCTCCTCCTGCTCTAGTAGCTGCTATACAAAATGCTCATAGACCTAACATCCTGAGCTCTGGGCTAATGCAGCACTAATAGAATAGCTGAACAATAGTCGTCCTCTCTGACTTAGTAGGGATTTAGAAAGCACTGCAACTAAGAAACCTTGCTATAAAAAGCTCCACAACATATAGTGGGAGTTATAGCTAGAGGACTAGTTCCATATATTGAGCTTACTCTACCTAACCACGAATGTTTGAGTGGTTGATCCTGGGAAGAGAATTAAGCTTATCACACAACTATATATAACTCTCCAGGCATTTATATGACAAACAATAGTTCGGACAATTGAATCGAAGCATAATTGTCTACAGAACTAGAGATTGGTTATAGTACAATATATAGGGGTCTTAGGTTGCGACTAGAGATGAGCGAACGTGTTCGTCCGAACTTGATATCCGTGCGGATATTAGGGTGTTCGGGATGTTCGTTATTCGTAACGAACACCATGCGGTGTTCGGGTTACTTTCACTTCCTTCCCTGAGACGTTAGCGCGCTTTTCTGGCCAATTGAAAGACAGGGAAGGCATTACAACTTCCCCCTGTGTTGTTCCAGCCCTATACCACCCCCCTGCTGTGAGTGGCTGGCGAGATCAGGTGTCCGCCTAATATAAAAGTCGGCCCCTCCCGCGGCTCGCCTCAGATGCCTTGTGAGTTAGATGAGGGACAGTGCTGTTTGTACCGGAGCTGCTGTAGGGAAAGAATTGGTAGTTAGTGTAGGCTTCAAGACCCCCAAAGGTCCTTATTAGGGCCACTGATAGCTGTGTGTTGGCTGCTGTTAGCAGTGGCAATTTTTTTTCTTCTCAAAATCGCCTCTGCAGAGCGTTGCACCCGGCATTAGGGACAGAAGTGTTGGATAGGCAGGGAGAGTGTTAGGAGTGAGTGTAGCCTTCAAGAACCTCAACGGTCCTTTCTAGGGCCATATTTAACCGTGTGCAGTACTGTGCTGGCTGCTGTTAGCTGTGCTGCATATTTTTTTTCTTCTCAAAATCGCCTCTGCAGAGCATTGCACCCTCCATTGATACTGCAGGGAAAGAATTGTGTAGGCAGGGCCACAACACAGTTATTATTCATTGAATATACGCAGTGCGGCCTTTTGCTTGTAAAACAAGTGAAAAAAAATTCTATTTGACCTGCCTCTGTCCGTCCTAAGGGCTGTGGACACGTGTCGGCTGCGTGTGCAACGTTTAAAAATCAGACGCACCCAGCTACGTTTTACTGCTGGCTTCGCCATTTGCTTTCCTTAATTGGGAAAAAAATACCTGCTCTGCCATAGTTAATAACTCTGCTACCCTCAAGTTCTGTGCCACATTAGCAGGGACACAGCACAGTTATTAAACTTCTCATGTTCATTGAATATACGCAGTGCTGCCTTTTGGTGGAAAAAAACTGAAAAAAATTCTATTTGTCCTGCCTCTGTCCGTCCTAAGGGCGGTGGACACGTGTCGGCTGCGTGTGCAACGTTTAAAAATCAGACGCACCCAGCTACGTTTTACTCCTGGCTTCGCCATTTGCTTTCCTTAATTGGGAAAAAAATACCTGCTCTGCCAGAGTTATAATAACTCTGCTGCCCTCAAGTTCTGTGCCACATTAGCAGGGCCACAGCACAGTTATTAAACTTCTCATGTTCATTGAATATACGCAGTGCTGCCTTTTGGTGGAAAAAAACTGAAAAAAATTCTATTTGTCCTGCCTCTGTCCGTCCTAAGGGCTGTGTGTACGTGTCGGCTGTGTGTGCAACGTTTAAAAATCAGACGCACCCAGCTACGTTTTACTGCTGGCTTCGCCATTTGCTTTCCTTAATTGGGAAAAAAATACCTGCTCTGCCAGAGTTATAATAACTCTGCTACCCTCAAGTTCTGTGCCACATTAGCAGGGCCACAGCACAGTTATTAAACTTCTCATGTTCATTGAATATACGCAGTGCTGCCTTTTGGTGGAAAAAAACTGAAAAAAAAATCTATTTGTCCTGCCTCTGTCCGTCCTAAGGGCTGTGTGTACGTGTCGGCTGCGTGTGCAACGTTTAAAAATCAGACGCACCCAGCTACGTTTTACTGCTGGCTTCGCCATTTGCTTTCCTTAATTGGGAAAAAAATACCTGCTCTGCCAGAGTTATAATAACTCTGCTACCCTCACGTTCTGTGCCACATTAGCAGGGCCACAGCACAGTTATTAAACTTAGATTATTCATTCACTAGAGGCAGTGGGGCCTTTCGTTTTCAAAAAAGGGAAAAAATTATATTTGGCCTGCAGTCTTGCGCCAATTTATTTCCTGCCTGTGAAATCAAATCACTGGTAATACAGCATGCTGAGGGGTAGGGGTAGGCCTAGAGGACGTGGACGCGGCCGAGGACGCGGAGGGCCAAGTCAGGGTGTGGGCACAGGCCGAGCTCCTGATCCAGGTGTGTCGCAGCCGACTGCTGCGCGATTAGGAGAGAGGCACGTTTCTGGCGTCCGCACATTCATCGCCCAATTAATGGGTCCACGCGGGAGACGGTTATTAAAAAATGAGCAGTGTGAGCAGGTCCTGTCCTGGATGGCAGAAAGTGCTTCGAGCAACCTATCGTCAACCCGCAGTTCTGCGCCGTCCACTGCTGCAAATCCGAATCCTCTGTCTGCTGCTCCTCCTTCCTCCCAGCCTCCTCACTCCACTACAATGACACCTGCTCAGGAGCGGGAACACTCCCAGGAACTGTTCTCGGGCCCCTGCTTAGATTGGGCAGCAGCGGTTCCTCTCCCACCAGAGGAGTTTATCATCACTGATGCCCAACCATTCGAAAGTTCCCGGGGTCCGGGGGAAGAGGCTGGGGACTTCCGCCAACTGTCTCAACAACTTTCTGTGGGTGAGGAGGACGATGACGATCAGACACAGTTGTCTTGCAGTGAGGTAGTAGTAAGGGCAGTAAGTCCGAGGGAGCAGCGCACAGAGGATTCGGAGGAAGAGCAGCAGGACGATGAGGTGACTGACCCCACCTGGTGTGCAACGCTTACTCAGGAGGACAGGTCTTCAGAGGGGGAGTCAAGGGCATCAGCAGGGCAGGTTGCAAGAGGCAGTGCGGTGGCCAGGGGTAGAGGCAGGGCCAGACCGAATAATCCACCAACTGTTTCCCAAAGCGCCCCCTCGCACCATGCCACCCTGCAGAGGCCGAGGTGCTCTAAGGTCTGGCAGTTTTTCACAGAGACGCCTGACGACCGACGAACAGTGGTGTGCAACCTTTGTCGCGCAAAGCTCAGCCGGGGAGCCAACACCAACATCCTCACCACCACCACCATGCGCAGACATATGATGGCCAAGCACCCCACAAGGTGGGACGAAGGCCGTTCAGCGCCTCCGGTTTGCACCCCTGCCTCTCCCCCTGTGCCCCAACCTGCCACTGAGATGCAACCCCCCTCTCAGGACACAGGCACTACCGCCTCATGGCCTGCACCCACACCCTCATCTCCGCTGTCCTCGGCCCCATCCAGCAGTGTAGTTCAGCGCACCGTCCAGCCGTCGCTTGCGCAACTGTTGGAGCGCAAGCGCAAGTACGCCGCCACGCACCCGCACGCTCAAACGTTAACCGTCCGCATAGCAAAATTCATCAGTCTTGAGATGCTGCCGTATAGGGTTGTGGAAACTGAGTCCTTCAAAAGTATCATGGAGGCGGCGGCCCCGCGCTACTCAGTTCCCAGTCGCCACTACTTTTCCCGATGTGCCGTCCCAGCCCTGCACGACCACGTCTCCCGCAACATTGTACGTGCCCTCACCAACGCGGTTACTGCCACGGTCCACTTAACAACGGACACGTGGACAAGCACAGGCGGGCAGGGCCACTACATCTCCCTGACGGCACATTGGGTGAATTTAGTGGAGGCTGGGACAGAGTCAGAGCCTGGGACCGCTCACGTCCTACCCACCCCCAGAATTGCGGGCCCCAGCTCGGTGGTGGTATCTGCGGAGGTGTATGCTTCCTCCACTAAAGCACCCCCCTCCTCCTCCTCTGTCTCGCAATCAAGATGTGTTAGCAGCAGCATGTCGCCAGCAGTCGGTGTCGCGCGGTGTGGTAGCACAGCGGTGGGCAAGCGTCAGCAGGCCGTGCTGAAACTACTCAGCTTAGGCGATAAGAGGCACACGGCCCACGAACTGCTGCAGGGTCTGACACAGCAGACCGACCGCTGGCTTGCGCCGCTGAGCCTCCAACCGGGCATGGTCGTGTGTGACAACGGCCGTAACCTGGTGGCGGCTCTGCAGCTCGGCAGCCTCACGCACGTGCCATGCCTGGGCCACGTCTTTAATTTGGTGGTTCAGCGCTTTCTGAAAAGCTACCCACGCTTGTCAGACCTGCTCGTAAAGGCGCGCCGACTCTGCGCACATTTCCGCAAGTCCCACACGGACGCTGCCACCCTGCGCACCCTGCAACATCACTTTAAGCTGCCAGTGCACCGACTGCTGTGCGACGTGCCCACACGGTGGAACTCTACGCTCCACATGTTGGCCAGGCTCTATGAACAGCGTAGAGCTATAGTCGAATACCAACTCCAACATGGGCGGCGCAGTGGGAGTCAGCCTCCTCAATTCCTTTCAGAAGAGTGGGCCTGGTTGGCAGACATCTGCCATGTCCTTGGTAATTTTGAGGAGTCTACCCAGGTGGTGAGCGGCGATGCTACAATCATTAGCGTCACCATTCCTCTGCTATGCATCTTGAGAAATTCCCTGCAAACAATAAAGGAAGGTAGCTGCTTTGCGCTCGGAAACGGGGGCGGTGGAAGACAGTATGCCGCTGGATAGTCAGAGCACCCTCCTGTCTATTTCTCAGCGCGTACTGGAGGAGGAGGAGGAGCATGAGGAGGATGAGGAGGAGGGGGAAGAGACAGCTTGGCCGGCTGCTGACGGTACACCGGCTGATTGCCTGTCATCCTTTCAGCGTGTATGGCCTGAGGAGGAGGAGGAGGAGGAGGAGGAGGAGGAGGAGGAGGAGGATCCTGAAAGTGATCTTCCGAGTGAGGACAGCCATGTGTTGCGTACAGGTACCCTGGCACACATGGCTGACTTCATGTTAGGATGCCTTTCTCGTGACCCTCGCGTTGCACACATTCTGGCCACAACGGATTACTGGGTGTACACACTGTTCGACCCACGCTATAAGGAGAACCTGCCCACTCTCATTCCCGAAGAGGAAAGGGGTTCGAGAGTGTTGCTATACCACAGGACCCTTGCGGACAAGCTGATGGTAAAATTCCCAGCCGACAGCGCTAGTGGCAGAAGGCGCAGTACCGAGGGCAAGGTAGCAGGGGAGGTGCGGAGATCGAGCAGCATGTACATCCCAGGCAGTGCAACAGTCTTTAAGGGCCTGGACAGCTTTATGGCTCCCCACCAAGACTGTGTCACCGCTCCCCAGTCAAGGCTGAGTCGGCGGGAGCACTGTAAAAGGATGGTGAGGGAGTACGTAGCCGATCGCACGACCGTCCTCCGTGACGCCTCTGCCACCTACAACTACTGGGTGTCGAAGCTGGACACATGGCCTGAACTAGCGCTGTATGCCCTGGAGGTGCTTGCTTGTCCTGCGGCTAGCGTCTTGTCGGAGAGGGTGTTTAGTGCGGCTGGGGGAATCATCACAGATAAGCGTACCCGCCTGTCAACCGACAGTGCCGACAGGCTAACACTCATCAAGATGAACAAAGGCTGGATTTCGCCAGACTTCTCTTCTCCACCAGCGGACAGCAGCGATACGTAAGCAATACGTAGGCTGCACCCGCGGATGGAAGCTACGTTCTCTCTCACCATCCAAAACGGGGACATTTCTGCTTCATCAACCTCCTGAAACCTCACGTAATCACGCTGAACGGGCAATTTTTCTTAGGGCCACAAGGCTCACTCAAATAATTTTTCTGAACAATTTTTATAAGTTTCAATGCGCTTAAAAGCGTTGGAACTTTAACTTGAACCAATTTTTCGTTAAACTGGGCTGCCTCCAGGCCTAGTTACCACTTAAGCCACATTAACCAAAGCGATTCACCTGCCATCTTGGTTGGGCATGGCCAATTTTTACTGAGGTACATTAGTACTGTTGGTACACCAATTTTTTGGGGCCCTCACCTACAGTGTAATCATAGCAATTTGTATGTTCTTCGCCTGCACTCATGGTACAGAAAGGTGTGTGGGGTTGGCCTACACTTTAGCTACATAAATGTAACTTGGGCCTTGGCTATACTAAGGCTACTGAAATGGAACTAAGACTGCGCTCCCACTATACTGCTGCTTCAGAATTGTTACTGGGGCCTGTCTTGAGTGCTACTATTGCTGACATGGAACGAAGACTGCGCTCCCGCTATACTGCTACTTCGGAATTGTTACTGGGGCCTGTCTTGAGTGCTACTATTGCTGACATGGAACGAAGACTGCGCTCCCGCTATACTGCTGCTTCGGAATTGTTACTGGGGCCTGTCTTGAGTGCTACTATTGCTGACATGGAACGAAGACTGCGCTCCCACTATACTGCTGCTTCGGAATTGTTACTGGGGCCTGTCTTGAGTGCTACTATTGCTGACATGGAACGAAGACTGCGCTCCCGCTATACTGCTGCTTCGGAATTGTTACTGGGGCCTGTCTTGAGTGCTACTATTGCTGACATGGAACGAAGACTGCGCTCCCGCTATACTGCTGCTTCGGAATTGTTACTGGGGCCTGTCTTGAGTGCTACTATTGCTGACATGGAACGAAGACTGCGCTCCCGCTATACTGCTGCTTCGGAATTGTTACTGGGGCCTGTCTTGAGTGCTACTATTGCTGACATGGAACGAAGACTGCGCTCCTCCTATAATGCTGCTAGTGATATGTTAGTGGGGCCTGTCCTAATGCTACGGCTGAAATGTTACGAATTCTGGGCTCTGCCTATACCGCTGCTAATGGTATGTCTCTGGGGTGTGGAAACAGAGGCTTCCCAAAGACATGATGGCGGCGAGGCCATTTCCCACCAACGCGGTTACTGTTAAGGTGCATATAACCACGGACACGTGGAGAGGACACGTAGTGCCTCAAAAACATCCCCCTCCTCCTCCAACAGGGAAAACATTCTTGGCAAATGCCTTTGCATTGGTTCGTCTGGTGGCAGTCCAAGAATTTCACCTTTACCGACACAACAAGAGAGCCCCCCCACCATCCCCCCGCCACGGCCCACTTAATCCTGGCTGCATTCCGAAAACCAACAAAATACAACCGTGCTACTAGGTCCGCAGTCACCACCACATTACCACCAACGCGGTTACTGTTAAGGTACATATTACCAGTCTGACTGGGGCATGCAGACACCTTGACAGAATGAATAGTGTGTGGCACATAGGTTCCCCATTGCTATGCCCACGTGTGCAGCTCCTGATGGCGGTGGCACAGGATTATATTTTTCATTGCTTCTGTACAGCATTGTGGGCTATCGCCCCGCCACTTTTAAAGAGGGTCGCTGCCTAGCCGTGCCAACCCTCTGCAGTGTGTGCCTGCGGTTCCTCCTCATGGCAGACGCACTTCTAAATAGACATGAGGGTGGTGTGGCATGAGGGCAGCTGAAGGCTGCGCAGGGACACTTTGGTGTGCGCTGTGGGGGGGAGGGGGGGCGGTTGGTCAGCATGTAACCCAGGAGAAGTGGCAGCGGAGTGTCATCCAGGCAGTGATTGTGCTTTGTTGTAGCTAGTGTGGTGCTTAGCAAAGGTATGCCATGCTAATGAGGGCTTTTCAGAAGTAAAAGTTGTTGGGAGGGGGGGGGGGGCCCACTCTTGCCGGTATTGTGGCTTAATAGTGGGACCTGTGAACTTGAGATGCAGCCCAACATGTAGCCCCTCGCCTGCCCTATCCGTTGCTGTGTCGTTCCCATCACTTTCTTGAATTGCCCAGATTTTCACACATGAAAACCTTAGCGAGCATCGGCGAAATACAAAAATGTTCTGGTCGCCCATTGACTTCAATGGGGTTCGTTATTCGAAACGAACCCTCGAACATCGCGGGAAGTTCGTTTCGAATAACGAACACCCGAACATTTTGGTGTTCGCTCATCTCTAGTTGCGACACATATGTATAACCGCAGGTCTTGTCATTTCTGAGGACGAACTGATGAATATCTTTGAATAAATTCATGAGTGATTTCCCACTTTATGACAATTCTACCGAATCATTGTAAAGCAAACATTTATAACTCCTGATGAACCGTTGTTATCTAACGGAGAAACGCGTTGAGTCTATTAGTAAATGGAGTTCAATGAGTAGAATATCTAATGAATAAGCTATTAAGCTATTTTTCTGGAGAAAGAAATCTTACTTTTTATTCTCATTATTTCCACAATAAGTCACACTAGACCAACAAATGCATTTTCAAAAGCCGATATGCTCACTTATGACACTTTAGGATTGATATATCTCTTTATGAGACCTTATAAGTACGAAATGCATTAATGTGATCTAATGTGTCTACACTGGAGTACAGTAAATTAATATATCTCCACGATTAAACTCTTACATCGTTGTGTGGACAGTAACAGAATTTCGATTAGTATCGAGATTGACAATTATTAAATAATACGCATAATACGGTATCTAGTCAATCCATCCGACCCCTGCCACACCCACGGTGTCCTGTGTATTTTTTGTTTGGATCTATTTCCCTATCCTATGAGATATTGGGAATTGTTGTGTATGTTTTTGTTGCCCAAAAAATTTTAAATTATCTTAATAAAGTCTGAACATTTTAATGCTATTCAACTGTGAAGGGCTGAGAGAGATGTGTCCAGAAATTCAGAGATGATACAGAACCAGGAAGGCTGCGTGCTTGGCTGTTTTCCCAGAGGCGCCATATCTAGATAACGACTGTTTAACTACGTATATAACTATCACTGCCTCAGGCAGAAATGCGGACTTCACATATATGGTTATGCGGGGAATTTGAGCCAATGAGACCATTACCCATCCCAAGTGACGTGACCAAAGAGTATAAGACCCCATGTAATCTGTAATAAAGTGCGCAGTTATGTCCCCGTGTGAGGAACTATACCAGACCTCCGTGTGTGGTGTTTCTTCTTTGCTGCCGGCAACGGGGCATTGGGGTGGGCCTGATTGGTGCTGTACGCAGAAATTCCCTGACAGTATGAGCAAATTTCTTATTTTACTTCATGCAGAACAAATTTTGCCTATAAACTATAACTGACAACTCCTTTAAGGACCTTCCTGGATGTGGAGAGAATCATTGACTTTGACTAAGGATCTGTGATGATGTCATGAGGGGTGAAGCTCAACAGGGAAGAGTGAAGGTCTTATGATGATTTGGGAAATGCTGGGACTTGTAGTACTCCTCTTATACCTTTTGACTTTCTATTATGATAGCCTAGATCAGTGGTGGCGAACCTATGGCACGCGTGCCAGAGGCGGCACACACAGCCCTCCCTGCTGGCACGCGCTGCTATCGGCCTCTCACCACTTGTGAATACCAGCAGGGGCCGCAGCTCCCCTGCCGGCATTTACACAGCTGCGCTGCTAGCAGCGCTGGGTACTTGTGTATTGTGTCGCTGACGGGTGTTAGGGGTGGCGACATAATACACCAGCATGCATTGCCCACTATTAATGCCCCCAGCTTCTGATTAGCTGGGGGCGTGGTTATCTCCACAACTCCCGGCCTGGTCGGGGAGCACAGCGGGAGCAGTGGCAGGACCAAATATAGTACTGTCCTGCTCCTGGAGGAGAGGCCGAACTATGGCATCAGCAACAGCGAGGGCGCGGTGGCAGGAACGGCAGTGGCGGCCACTATTGCAGATCCGTCCTGACGCTGTTACACTGTGTGTGTGGGGGGGGGTGTTCGCTGTTATACTGGGGGGCCGCTGTAGGGGGGGTTGCTGTTACACTGGGGGGCTGATGTGTGTGGGGTCACTGTTACACTGGGGGGCTGCTGTGTGGGGGGTCACTGTTATACTGGGGGGCTGCTGTGTGGGTGGGGGGGGGTGCCGCTGTTACACTGGGGGGCCGCTGTGGGTGCTTCTGCTGTTACACTGGGGTGCCGCTGTGGGGGGTGCCGCTGTTACACTGGGGGGAGGCGTCGCTGTTATGTTAGGGTATGTTTACATGTGGTGGAAATGGGCAGGGCTGTTTCAAAATAGACAGGGTGCAGATTTTGACTGCCTTTTGGATGCGGAAATGCTGCAGAATTTTCCACAGTATTTTCCACTGAGGACATTCTGCAGTATTTCCGCATCCAAAAAGCAGTCAAAATCTGCACCCTGTCTATTTTGAAGCGGCCCTGTCCTTTTTAGAATGACGTGGGTAAAAACATACGTCGTGATAAGCCCCGCCCCCTGACGTGTTGGCACTTTCCGATAAATAAGTGGGTTTTGGGTGGCAGTTTGGGCACTCGGTCTCTAAAAGGTTCGCCATCACTGGCCTAGATGTTGCAGTTCATTTATACTCCCTCCCTGTAATGTTTTCTAATATCACATAGTGCCTACATTGACATGCTGGGACCTGTAGTTCCACCTCTTATAGTCTCCCCCTGTAATTTCCATGTGACCCAGGTCAAGCTAAGATTTCTCTGCTCTAGGATTCCAAAGATCTACCCTCATTAACCCCCAACTTTTCTACATCACCACCATTGGTCTGCTCATTAACCCTTTATCTGCTCTTGACCACCAGAGCTCTGGCTTAGGCCACTAAGCCTTTCAGTGATTATGAAGCCTATGATCGGTTCCCCTTTGGGTATGCTCTGCAGCACAAAATTCGCAGTAAATGACAGCAGCAACAGAGGGCATGGTATTTATATAGGCTGACAATGACATGTGTCCCTCTAGTTTACCCTTGTTTTCTGCAATGCTGATCTAGAGGAAGACAAAAAAAAACCCAATGAGGTCGAAGACAGTTTTCCTCATTTTGTTAAAAAAAAAGTTATTTTCCGACTCCAATCTGACAATCAGAATAATCCCCGGATAACTGACCCTTCTGAGTAATCAGTGACATGTAATATATAGCATCTCTTAGAAACCCTTCAAAAATTTTACCTGCAATAGAAGTTAGACTTTCCAGATTTGATTTTTGATCCCTTTTTGAATATTGGCACCACATTTGCTATGTGCTGTTAGAGAAATCATTTACATTTAGAATAGGCAATAAGGTTATCAGGATCTGAGTTATCATGTGTCCAAATTAATTAACAATGATCATCAGAGAAAGAAGAGACATCAACTCAGTGAAGTCACCACTGCGCTCTTTCTGAGTGACCAGCCCAGGGTTAACTTTATTTATAGTGCAAAGCAGGACAAAGGAAAGTGTAGTGTCCAGTCATGGTGGATAACACCTTACAAGGGAGCAAATTATTACAACATCTAACACTGATGCCATAATGTGACGTGTCAGAATGCAGATACAATGACTAAATATTGTCTTCAGAAAACACTGCTTCTACAAAGACAGTTCAGTCAGACTAAATATTCACTTTTGAATAACAAGTGTGATTACACTTTTATTCCAAAACTAGTTATATCCTATAGCAGTGATGGGCAACCTTTTGAGCTTGGTGTGTCAAAATTCACGAAAAAAATGAGCATAACTCGGGTGGTGTGTCACTTCGAGAAAAAAACCCAAAATTTACGATATTTATAGTTCAAATAACAAAACTGTATAATTGTAACATATAACTGTTAGAGATGAGCGAGCACCAAAATGCTCGGGTGCTCGTTACTCGGGACGAAATTATCGCGATGCTCGGGGGTTCGTTTCGAATAACGAACCCCATTGAAGCCAATGGGCGACCCGAGCATTTTTGTATTTCGCCGATGCTCGCTAAGGTTTTCATGTGTGAAAATCTGGGCAATTCAAGAAAGTGATGGGAACGACACAGCAACGGATAGGGCAGGCGAGGGGCTACATGTTGGGCTGCATCTCAAGTTCACAGGTCCCACTATTAAGCCACAATACCGGCAAGAGTGGGCCCCCCCCCTCCCAACAGCTTTTACTTCTGAAAAGCCCTCATTAGCAATGCATACCTTAGCTAAGCACCACACTACCTACAACAAAGCACAATCACTGCCTGCATGACACTCCGCTGCCACTTCTCCTGGGTTACATGCTGCCCAACCCCCCCGCACGACCCAGTGTCCACAGCGCACACCAAAGTGTCCCTGCGCAGCCTTCAGCTGCCCTCATGCCACACCACCCTCATGTCTATTTATAAGTGCGTCTGCCATGAGGAGGAACCGCAGGCACACACTGCAGAGGGTTGGCACGGCTAGGCAGCGACCCTCTTTAAAAGGGGCAGGGCGATAGCCCACAATGCTGTACAGAAGCAATGAGAAATATAATCCTGTGCCACCGCCATCAGGAGCTGCACACGTGGGCATAGCAATAGGGAACCTATGTGCCACACACTATTCATTCTGTCAAGGTGTCTGCATGCCCCAGTCAGACCGCGGTTTTTAATTCATAGACACAGGCAGGTACAACTCCCTATTGTGAAGTCCCTGTGGACCGACAGCATGGGTGGCTCCCTGGAACCCACCGGCGGTACATAAAAATATCCCATTGCATTGCCCAACACAGCTGAGGTAGTAATGTCGTGCTTAATACAGGTGGGCTTCGGCCCACACTGCGTGCCCCAGTCAGACTGGGGTTCTTTTGAAGTGGAAACAGATGCATTTATAATTCCCTGTGGACCCACAGCATGGGTGGGTGCCAGGAAGCCACCGGCGGTACATAAAAATATCCCATTGCATTGCCCAACACAGCTGAGGTAGTAATGTTGTGCTTAATACAGGTGGGCTTCGGCCCACACTGCATGCCCCAGTCTGACTGGTGATAAGTACCTTAACAGTAACCTCGTTGGTGGTAATGTGGTGGTGACTGCGGACCTGGTAGCGCGGTTTTATGTAGTTGGTTTTCGGAATGTGGCCAGGATTAAGTGGGCTGTGGCGGGGGGATGGTGGTGGTGCTCTCTTGTTGTGTCGTTAAAGGTGAAATTCTTGGACTGCCACCAGACAGACCAATGCAAAGGTATTTGCCAAGAATGTTTTCATTGTTGGAGGAGGAGGGGGATGTTTTGGAGGCACTATGTGTCCTCTACACGTGTCCGTGGTTATATGCACCTTAACAGTAACAGCGTTGGTGGGAAATGGCCTCGCCGCCATCATGTCTTTGTGAAGCCTCTGTTTCCACACCCCAGTGACATACCATTAGCAGCGGTATAGGCAGAGCCCAGAATTATTAACATTTCAGCGGTAGCATTAGAGACAGGCCCCACTAACATATCACTAGCAGCAGTATAGGGGGAGCGCAGTCTTAGTTCCATTTCAGTAATAGTAGCACTCAAGACAGGCCCCAGTAACATTCCCATTGCAGCAGTTTAGGGAGATAACAGTCTCTTACACATTTCAGTAGCTGCAGTATAGACAAGGCCCCAGTTACATTTATGTAGCTAAAGTGTAGGCCAACCCCACACACCTTTCTGTACCATGAGTGCAGGCGAAGAACATAGAAATTACTATGATTACACTGTAGGTGAGGGCCCAAAAAAATTGGTGTACCAACAGTAGTAATGTACCTCAGAAAAAATTGGCCATGCCCAACCAAGATGGCAGGTGAAACCCATTAATCGCTTTGGTTAATGTGGCTTAAGTGGTAACTAGGCCTGGAGGCAGCCCAGTTTAACGAAAAATTGGTTCAAGTTAAAGTTTCAACGCTTTTAAGAGCATTGAAACGTATAAAAATTGTTAAGAAAAATTATATGAGTGAGCCTTGTGGGCCTAAGAAAAATTGCCCGTTCGGCGTGATTACGTGAGGTTTCAGGAGGAGGAGCAGGAGGAGGAATATTATACACAGATTGATGAAGCAGAAATGTCCCCGTTTTGGATGGTGAGAGAGAACGATGCTTCCATCCGCGGGTGCAGCCTACGTATTGTTTAGGTATCGCTGCTGTCCGCTGGTGGAGAAGAAAAGTCTGGGGAAATCCAGGCTTTGTTCATCTTTATGAGTGTAAGCCTGTCGGCACTGCCGGTTGACAGGCGGGTACGCTTATCTGTGATGATTCCCCCAGCCGCACTAAACACCCTCTCTGACAAGACGCTAGCCGCAGGACAAGCAAGCACCTCCAGGGCATACAGCGCGAGTTCAGGCCACGTGTCCAGCTTCGACACCCAGTAGTTGTAGGTGGCAGAGGCGTCAGGGAGGACGGTCGTGCGATCGGCTACGTACTCCCTCACCATCCTTTTACAGTGCTCCCGCCGACTCAGCCTTGACTGGGGAGCGGTGACAAAGTCTTGCTGGGGAGCCATAAAGCTGTCCAGGGCCATAAAGGGGTTGTCCCGCGGCAGCAAGTGGGTCTATACACTTCTGTATGGCCATATTAATGCACTTTGTAATGTACATTATGCATTAATTATGAGCCATACAGAAGTTATAGGAAGTTTTTCACTTACCTGCTCCGTTGCTAGCGTCCTCGTTTCCATGGAGCCCGTCTAATTTTCAGCGTCTAATGGCCAAATTAGACGCGCTTGCGCAGTCCGGGTCTTCTTCTTTTCTCAATGGGGCCGCTCGTGCAGGATGCCGGCTCCGTGTAGCTCCGCCCCGTCACGTGCCGATTCCAGCCAATCAGGAGGCTGGAATCGGCAATGGACCGCACAGAAGCCCTGCGGTCCACCGAGGGAGAAGATCCCGGCGGCCATCTTCAGCAGGTAAGTAAGAAGTCACCGGAGCGCGGGGATTCAGGTAAGCGCTGTGCGGTGTTCTTTTTTAACCCCTGCATCGGGGTTGTCTCGCGCCAAACGGGGGGGGGGGTTTGAAAAAAAAAAAAACAGTTTCGGCGCGGGACAACCCCTTTAAAGACTGTTGCACTGCCTGTGCTGTACATGCTGCTCGATCTCCGCACCTCCCCTGCTACCTGGCCCTCGGAACTGCGCCTTCTGCCACTAGCGCTGTCGGATGGGAATTTTACCATCAGCTTGTCCGCCAGGGTCCTGTGGTATAGCAACACTCTCGAACCCCTTTCCTCTTCAGGAATGAGAGTGGAAAGGTTCTCCTTATACCGTGGGTCGAGCAGTGTGTACACCCAGTAATCCGTAGTGGCCAGAATGCGTGTAACGCGAGGGTCACGAGAAAGGCATCCTAACATGAAGTCAGCCATGTGTGCCAGGGTACCTGTGCGCAACACATGGCTGTCTTCACTAGGAAGATCACTTTCAGGATCCTCCTTCTCCTCCTCCTCCTCAGGCCATACACGCTGAAAGGATGACAGGCAAGCAGCATGGGTACCGTCAGCAGTGGGCCAAGCTGTCTCTTCCCCCTCCTCCTCATCCTCCTCATGCTCCTCCTCCTCCTCCTGAACGCGCTGAGATATAGACAGGAGGGTGCTCTGACTATCCAGCGACATACTGTCTTCCCCGGGCTCTGTTTCCGAGCGCAAAGCGTCTGCCTTTATGCTTTGCAGGGAACTTCTCAAGAGGCATAGCAGAGGAATGGTGACGCTAATGATTGCAGCATCGCCGCTCACCACCTAGGTAGACTGCTCAAAGTTTCGAAGGACCTGGCAGATGTCTGCCAACCAGGCCCACTCTTCTGAAAATAATTGAGGAGGCTGACTCCCACTGCGCCGCCCATGTTGGAGTTGGTATTCCACTATAGCTCTACGCTGCTCATAGAGCCTGGCCAACATGTGGAGCGTAGAGTTCCACCGTGTGGGCACGTCGCACAGCAGTCGGTGCACTGGCAGAGTAAACCGATGTTGCAGGGTTCGCAGGGTGGCAGCGTCCGTGTAGGACTTGCGGAAATGTGTGCAGAGCCGGCGCACCTTTGCGAGCAGGTCTGACAAGCATGGGTAGATTTTCAGAAAGCGCTGAACCACCAAATTAAAGACGTGGGCCAGGCATGGCACGTGCGTGAGGCTGCCGAGCTGCAGAGCCGCCACCAGGTTACGGCCGTTGTCACACACGACCATGCCCGGTTGGAGGCTCAGCGGCGCAAGCCAGCGGTCGGTCTGCTCTGTCAGACCCTGCAGCAGTTCGTGGGCCGTGTGCCTCTTATCTCCTAAGCTGAGTAGTTTCAGCACGGCCTGCTGACGCTTGCCCACCGCTGTGCTGCCACGACGCGCGACACCGACTGCTGGCGACGCGCTGCTGCTGCTGACACATCTTGATTGCGAGACAGAGGTTGCGTTGGAGGAGGAGGAGGAGGAGGGTGCTTTAGTGGAGGAAGCATACACCGCCGCAGATACCACCACCGAGCTGGGGCCCGCAATTCTGGGGGTGGGTAGGACGTGAGCGGTCCCAGGCTCTGACTCTGTCCCAGCCTCCACTAAATTCACCCAATGTGCCGTCAGGGAGATGTAGTGGCCCTGCCCGCCTGTGCTTGTCCACGTGTCCGTTGTTAAGTGGACCTTGGCAGTAACCGCGTTGGTGAGGGCGCGTACAATGTTGCGGGAGACGTGGTCGTGCAGGGCTGGGACGGCACATCGGGAAAAGTAGTGGCGACTGGGAACTGAGTAGCGCGGGGCCGCCGCCGCCATCATACTTTTGAAGGACTCCGTTTCCACAACCCTATACGGCAGCATCTCAAGGCTGATAAATTTGGCCATGTGGACGGTTAACGCTTGAGCGTGCGGGTGCGTGGCGGCGTACTTGCGCTTGCGCTCAAACACTTGCGCTAGCGACGGCTGGACGGTGCGGTGCGAGACATTGCTGGATTGGGCCGAGAACAGCGGAGGTGAGGGTGTGGGTGCAGGCCAGGAGACGGTAGTGCCTGTGTCCTCAGAGCGGGGTTGGATCTCAGTGGCAGGTTGGGGCACAGGGGGAGAGGCAGCGGTGCAAACCGGAGGCGGTGAACGGCCTTCGTCCCACCTTGTGGGGTGCTTGGCCATCATATGTCTGCGCATGCTGGTGGTGGTGAGGCTGTTGGTGGTGGCTCCCCGGCTGATCTTGGCGCGACAAAGGTTGCACACCACTGTTCGTCGGTCGTCAGGCGTCTCTGTGAAAAACTGCCAGACCTTAGAGCACCTTGGCCTCTGCAGGGTGGCATGGCGCGAGGGTGCGCTTTGGGAAACAGTTGGTGGATTATTCGGTCTGGCCCTGCCTCTACCCCTGGCCACCGCACTGCCTCTTGCAACCTGCCCTGCTGCTGCCCTTGCCTCCCCCTCTGAAGACCTGTCCTGAGTAGGCGTTGCAAACCAGGTGGGGTCAGTCACCTCATCGTCCTGCTGCTCTTCCTCAGAATCCTCTGTGCGCTCCTCCCTTGGACTTACTGCCCTTACTATTACCTCAGTGATAGACAACTGTGTCTCATCGTCATCGTCCTCCTCACCCACTGAAAGGTCTTGAGACAGTTGCCGGAAGTCCCCAGCCTCATCCCCCGGACCCCGGGAACTTTCCAATGGTTGGGCATCAGTGACGATAAACTCCTCTGGTGGGAGAGGAACCACTGCTGCCCAATCTGAGCAGGGGCCCGAGAACAGTTCCTGGGAGTCTTCCCGCTCCTGAGCATGTGTCATTGTAGTGGAGTGAGGAGGCTGGGAGGAAGGAGGAGCAGCAGACAGAGGATTTGGATTTGCAGCAGTGGACAGCGCAGAACTGTGGGTGGACGATAGGTTGCTCGAAGCACTTTCTGCCATCCAGGACAGGACCTGCTCACACTGCTCATTTTCTAATAAAGGTCTCCCGCGTGGACCCATTAATTGTGCGATGAATGTGGGGACGCCAGAAACGTGCCTCTCTCCTAATCGCGCAGCAGTTGGCTGCGATACACCTGGATCAGGAGTTTGGCCTGTGCCCACACCCTCACTTGGCCCTCCGCGTCCTCGGCCGCGTCCACGTCCTCTAGGCCTACCCCTACCCCTCAGCATGCTGTATTACCAGTGATTTGATTTCCCAGGCAGGAAATAAATTGGCGCAAGCCTGCTGTTAAACGTAGCTGGCTGCGTATGATTTCTTTACGTTCTCCACCCACCACACACGTACCCAGAACGCTGAGGACTGTCAGAGGCAGGCCAAATAGAATGTTTCCCTTTTTTTTTAAAGAAAAGGCCCACTGACTATATTCAATCAGATAAGAAATGTGTTCCACAGAACTGCAGTGTTATATGAAGTGCAGCAGAGCGGTGATTTTTCCCAGGCAGGAAATAAATTAGCGCAAGCCTGCTGTTAAACGTAGCCGGCTGCGCATGATTTCTTTACGTTCTCCACTCACCACACACGTACCCAGAACGCTGAGGACTGTCAGAGGCAGGCCAAATAGAATGTTTCCCTTTTTTTTTAAAGGGAAGGCCCACTGACTATATTCAATCAGATAAGATTAGAAATGTGTTCCACAGAACTGCAGTGTTATATGAAGTGCAGCAGAGCTGTGATTTTTCCCAGGCAGGAAATAAATTGGCGCAAGCCTGCTGTTAAACGTAGCTGGCTGCGTATGATTTCTTTACGTTCTCCACCCACCACACACGTACCCAGAACGCTGAGGACTGTCAGAGGCAGGCCAAATAGAATGTTTCCCTTTTTTTTTTAAAGGGAAGGCCCACTGACTATATTAAATCAGATAAGAAATGTGTTCCACAGAACTGCAGTGTTATATGAAGTGCAGCAGAGCGGTGATTTTTCCCAGCCAGGAAATAAATTGGCGCAAGCCTGCTGTTAAACGTAGCTGGCTGCGTATGATTTCTTTACGTTCTCCACCCACCACACACGTACCTAGAACGCTGAGGACTGTCTGAGGCAGGCCAAATAGAATGTTTCCCTTTTTTTTTAAAGAAAAGGCCCACTGACTATATTCAATCAGATAAGAAGTGTGTTCCACAGAGCTGCAGTGTTATATGAAGTGCAGCAGAGCGGTGATTTTTCCCAGCCAGGAAATATATTGGCGCAAGCCTGCTGTTAAACGTAGCTGGCTGCGTATGATTTCTTTACGTTCTCCACCCACCACACACGTACCCAGAACGCTGAGGACTGTCTGAGGCAGGCCAAATAGAATGTTTCCCTTTTTTTTTAAAGAAAAGGCCCACTGACTATATTCAATCAGATAAGAAATGTGTTCCACAGAACTGCAGTGTTATATGAAGTGCAGCAGAGACTATATTCAATCAATAATATATGTCTTCTGGCCCTGCCTACACAATTCTGTCCCTGTAGTATTACTGCAGGGCGCAATGCTCTGCACAGCCGATTTTGAAAAAAAAAAAAATGCAACACTGCTAACAGCAGCCTGCACAGTACTGCACACGGTTAAATGTGGCCCTAAGAAGGACCGTTGGGGTTCTTGAAGCCTACACTCACTCCTAACACTCTCCCTGCCTAACCACCACTTCTGCCCCTTTAGTATTACTGCAGGGCGCAATGCTCTGCACAGCCGATTTTGAAAAGAAAAAAAAAATGTGCAACACTCCTAACAGCAGCCTCCACACTACTGCACACGGATAGATGTGGCCCTAAGAAGGACCGTTGGGGTTCTTGAAGCCTACACTCACTCCTAACACTCTCCCTACAGCAGCTCCAACACAACAGCACTTTCCCTCAGCTAACTCACAACGCATCTGAGGCGAGCCGCTGGAGGGGCCGATTTTTATACTCGGATGACATCTGATCTCGCCAGCCACTCACTGCAGGGGGGTGGTATAGGGCTTGAACGTCACAGGGGGAAGTTGTAATGCCTTCCCTGTCTTTCAATTGGCCAGAAAAGCGCGCTAACGTCTCAGAGATGAAAGTGAAAGTAACGCGAACACCGTGTGGTGCTCGTTAAGAGTAACGAGCATCCCGAACACCCTAATATTCGCCCGAGCATCAAGCTCGGACGAGTACGTTTGCTCATCTCTAATAACTGTATTGAATAAACCAAAAACTAATTATTTTAACTTACCTGCTTAGTGGCTTCTTTGTTCATCCGTCAGTCGGTTTCTTTTGTTGGTCTTGATAATATTTAACAGTCCAATATTAAACCTTAAACTTGTGTGGGATGCCATGAACTGAGATAAGTGAGGGGAGGGGGAATTCTTTACCTAATCTGCCTATTAGTGACTTTTTTGCTGCTGAATTTCATTGGCTAAATCTTCAATTGAAGGTTGGTATTTTGTACACTCCAAGCCCAAGCAAGCACTACTAACTTCATCTGTCAGTCGGTTTCTTTTGTTGGTTTTGATATTATTTAATGTTGAGAATAAGGTCTCACAACAGTACGTAGAGGGAAAAATTGTGAGGAAAGCCATTGCCATATTTTTCAGGGTGCTAAAAGTGTCTGGTAATCGGTTCCAGGCACTCCAAATCTCCTGTTCGTAGTGGCACTCCTCTTGATTTTCCAAGCGGCACCTTTCCAGATTCTCAAGCTTTGACCTCAAGTCAACAAACACCTGAGCCCAGATGCTGTCTGGAAATTCTGAAAGTTGCATCTCCAAATCATCAATATCCATCGATTGGAAACCATTTAATTCCAAACTACTGTAGATGATTACATCAGGATGCTTAATGATTTTCATGGTCTGTTCTAGGCTTCTATATTGATTAAATCTATCACTGAACTGGTCAAGTAACGAGCCTAAAACCTGCTGGTACTTTATATGTAAGGGTTCCATTTCATTTGGTACAGCTGCACTGGCCTTCTCAAAATACTTCGTTACTCGAGGAAAATACTTATAAGTTTTAGTTTCTACATCTCGCTTGAAAATTTTAAGTTTACTTTCAAAAGCTTTTATTTATCCAAGCATAACATCAATACTTTTACCAAAACCTTGTAACTTTAAGTTCAGTTCATTAATATGAACAGAGAGATCTGTAAGAAACATCAGAGTGTTGACCCACTTATCATCATTGAGCTGAGGAAAGTTTCCCAGATCCTTACCCTCAAGAAATACCTTAATTTCTCCACAAAGCGCTCAAGAACTTTGCCTCGGCTCAGCCATCTTACATTATTGTACATCAGCAGTCCACTGTAGGTGGAATCAACCTCCAGAAAAAGCGCAGAAAATTTTTGCTTGTTAAGAGGGCAAGCAGCTATTAAATTAACTGTTTTTGTAACAACTGACATTAAGTCGTTTAAGTCGGTGAATCCTGCCTTCGCACATAAAGCCTCCTGATGGATGATACAGTGAAAAGGCACAATCGGATGTCCAATAGCTTCCGTAAACAATTTGACAAATCCGACTTTCTTCCCCACCATGTTTGGTGCCCCATCTGTCGTCACTGACACAACTTTAGAGATATCAATGCTTAGGTCATGGAATGTTTGTATAACAACCTTACATATTTCGCTTCCTGATGTACTTGTTGCCACTGATACTAACTTTATCAACTCTTCTCTCATTGTGAGACCATCAGAATATCGACCAATAATGGCCAATTGAGCATGTGATGTGACATCAGTAGTTTCATCGAGATCGAAAAATATTTACAATTACTTATGTCTCTCTTTAATTGATTTTGTACATTTGTGTTCAGTCTCCTTATTCGGTCTTTTATGATATTTCTACTGAGCGGTAACTCAGATATCCTCTTAATAATTGCATCTTTATTCTGCATATCGTGACATTGAACTGGTGCCCATCGTAGGAGAGTGTCTTTAATACATTCTCCCTCACTGAGTGCTTTTCCATGCTGGGCTATGGAGTGAGCAATGCTCAAACTTGCAGATGTTAAACTTGTAGAGCCTTTACAAATTTAAGGATGAAAGTAGATTGGCTCTTATAAAGGTATAGCTGCCTGGAAACACCATAGAGGACATTATGGACAGACTACAAACTATTTTTGACAAGCAACTCCGTCAGAAATAAAAAAAAAACATTTCTTCAATAAAAAACAGAAAGTTCTGGAGACTTTGAGAGAGTACACATTGTCCCTAAAGGAGGACATGAAGGCCATAATAAGTGCTGACCAGGCGCTTAGGGAACAATTTATTGAGGGCTCGTTAACGGAGACTCTCAGAAGCCAGTTGAAGATGTTGTCGGTACAACACTACGATAGCACATTTCTACAATATAAGGAACTGGCAATTACGATTCAGGGCACGGAGCCCCAGACCGCTGAGGGGGAGGAGCCTAAGACGGGGATGAACTTGTTGCGTGACGAAAGCTTGTCCCGCCCTCGTAATCATGACGTATATAGACAGGCTGAGCAATCTAACGATAATGCATCTGTCCCGCTGCTGGAAATGCAAAGGCAGATGACTGAACTGACTCGCAGCATTGCCGCGCTGTGCAAGAAAGTCAGCGAACTTGAAAGCCTACGTCCGGTACCTCAGCCATTGCTACCCGAGCGTCGGTTACTACCACAACCGCCTTGGCCAGACGGATGTTACCCACGCTCCTCACGATTGTTTTGCGAACATTACTGTCAATACGGACGTGGTTAAACGGGCAGCCCCTGGGAGGAAGGACCGTACCCCGGAGGACAGACACTAGGTCCACCCCCCCCGAAAGGGATCTCTAAATATGTAGGCCCCCATCCTGAAGTCATTGTGTACCTGGACGGTATGCCCCTGCTTGCTTAAATTGATACCGGATCACAAGTAGCTACAATCTGGCGATGTGATTTTGAAAAGTATTGGTCCGCCAAAGTTCAGGGTCATGTGGGAAGGGCCTGTGTGAAAAATGTCAGACCGGTTACAGTCCCGCCGGAATCTGAATTCATTCTTTGGTGCCAAACACATCCAGGCCTACATGGTCATGCATATGAGGCTATAGTAGAGCCTATCCCGATAGACGGTCACCCATTCCTGATGGTTGCCCGGAGCCTGGTTACTGTGACACAGTGTTGATCCGTCTCATTAACATTGAGAATATCCCAGTGCACTTAAAAAAGTACACCTTGGCTCAGGTGTCTCTGCTAGTTCCTGATGAAGTGAGACTGACAGGGTCCTACAGGAGACTCAGTCCGTGCAGGCCATGTCCACTAAGTCTCCCTCATGGGTCTCCGAGTTACATATTGGGGATGCCCAAACGTCCCTGGATCAGGTGCAGGGAATAAAAGATGTAGCCAGGAAAAAGAGATGCTTTCAGCACAGCCTTGACTTTGGACAGGTCAAAGATATCTGCCACTCTATTCCCACTAACGGTCACGCACCAATCAAGGGGAGGTACAGACCCATCCCGCCTTCCTCCTATCAGCAGGTTAAAAACATAATTCAGGGAATGAGGGACAATCACGTGATCAGGGAAAGTCATAGTCCCTGGGCCGCTTCCATAGTCCTGGTGAAGAAAAAAGATGGAGGCATTCGCTTCTGTATAGATTACCGGAAGCTTAATAATGGAATGCATAAAGATGCCTACCCTCTACCTCATATTAAGGAGTCACTTACTGCCCTGGGTTCTGCCGTGTACTTTTCCACTCTGGATCTAACCAGTGGATATTGGCAGATGCCCATAAGCGAGGCTAATCGCGAGAAAAACGCTTTCACCACGCCTATGGGGCTGTTTGAATTTGATTGCATGCCCTTTGGCCTCTGCCTTTGAATCCGTCCTGCTGTATTTACACGATGTAATTTTATACTAAAAAAAGGTATGAGGAACATCTCCAACGTCTTAGGGAAAAATTTCAGACCCTCATCAACCACGGTTTAAAAATTAAATAATTGAAATGCCATCTGTTGCAGACCAAAGTGCGTTATCTTGGACACATTGTCAGTGCCAAGGGGGGGTGTCTGGACCCTGACAAAGTATGCGCCAGTGATGGCGAACCTTTTAGAGACCGAGTGCCCACACTGCCACCGAAAACACACTTATGTATCGCAAAGTGCCAACACGTCAGGGGGCGGGGCTTATCATGACGTACGATTTTACCTCCATCATTATAAAAAGGACAGGGCAGCTTCAAAATAGACAGTGTGCAGATTTTGACTGCTTTTTGGATGCGGAAATACTGCAGAATGTCCTCAGCGGAATTTTCGGTAGAAAATTCTGCAGCCTTTCTGCATCCAAAAAGCAGTCAAAATCTGCACACTGTCTATTTTGAAATAGCCCTGCCATCCCACTGTGGCCCCCAGAATAATAGTGACATCCCACGGCGGCCCCAGCAGTAATAGTGACTTCCCACAGCGGCCCCAGCGGTAATAGGGACATCCCACGGAGGCCCCAGCGGTAATAGTGATATCCCATGGCAGCCCTAGTGCTAATAGTGACATCCCACGGCAGCCTCAGTGGTAATAGTGACATCCGACTGCAGCCCCCCGTGTAATAGTGACATCCCACGGCGGCCCCAGCGGTAATGGTGACATCCCACGGCAGCCCCAGCGGTAATGGTGACATCCCACGGCGGCCCCAGCGGTAATGGGGACATCCCACGGCGGTTATAGTGACACCCCACAGTGGCCCCAGCGGTAATAGTGACACCCCACAGTGCCCCCCCTGTAATAGTGACCTCCCACAGCGCCCCCCCCGGTGTAATAGTGACTCCCCTCCCACAGTCACAGTTGTGGTGTGCTCTCCTCTCATTCCTCAGCCTCTGCCACCACAGCTCCCAGGGTCGGCTCTGTCCTGGCACTCCAAGCCTCGCCGCTGTCCTGTATGCCGGGGCCGATGGGCAGGCTCTGCCTTACCTGTGCCGCGCTGCTCTCAGCCTCGACGGCCTGCGCTCCTAGCCTCGGGCCCACTGCTCTCAACCTTGCTGCAGTGCTCCGCCCCCAGCCAATCAGAAGCTGGGGGCATGAATCAGTTGATTGACTGGTGCATTATGTCGCCACCCCTTACTTCCGGTGGCGACATAATACACCAGTACCAAGAGAACATTAACTTTTTCCTCAAGACTTCTGCCCTATTCAGCAATTCCAGCAACCTGATTGGTTGTTTGGGTTGGCTGAACAACCAATCAGGTTGCTGGAATTGCTGAATAGGGCAGAAGTCTTGTGAAAAAGTTAATATGCGTACCGAGAAGACATTGGGGGAGGAAGATCCCGGCTGCACACTGACGTCACAGTGTGCGCTGGGATCAGCGCTGCTAGCAGTGCAGCAGAGTGAATGCTGGCAGGGGAGCTGCGGCCCCTGCCGGTATTCACAAGTGGTGAGCGGCCGATGGCGGCGCGTGCCATAGGTTCGCCACCACTGGTATACGCTGTCCAAAACTGGCCTACCCCAAAGACACTCAAAGATATGTGAAGTGTCCTAGGATTTGTGGGGTACTATAGGTGTTCCATTCCTAAGTTTGTGCAGATTGCGGCCCCCTTGTAAGAAAATTTGCGCAGGCACCCAAAAGAGACCTTCAAATGCCCAGTTGCCATTAACTGGGAAAAAGAACATGAACAGGCTTTTAAAATACTTAAAGAAAGGTTGATTACTCCCCTCATCCTTGCTTATCCTGACTATACGCTCCCCTTCAACTTCTATGCAGACGCCAGCTTCAAGGGCTTAGGCGCAGTGCTTAGTTAAGTGCAGGAGGGCAAAGATAGGGTATTCGCATATGCCACTTGCTCACTAAAAGGTGCTGAGAGGAATGATCAGAATTACAGTTTAGAACTTCTCGTGCTGGTCTGGGCTGTTACCGAGAAATTTAAGGACTATTTACCTGCTGCCACCTTTACACCTTACACGAATAACAACCCAGTTGCCCACTTGATCTTAGCCAAGCCCAGAGCACTAGAGCAAAGATGGTTGTCCCGCTTAGCCAACTTCACCTTTCAAGTTAAATAAGGCACTGGAAAAAGCAACACAAATGCTAACTCTCTCTCTCTAGACTGCCTACAGCAATAGACAATAGACAATTCCCCTGAAGATGACACATGGGAGGACATTGAAATCCCAGACTTTACCTCACATCAAGCCCAACAAAAACTGCCAAGCAATTTCTGCTACTCCAAGCCAGTCCCCTGAAAATATGGACACTCTAAAAAAATGGCTCTTGCTCCAACAGGACAGTCCGGCCTTTGGCGAATTACAGGAGCCATCCCAAAAGGCATTCTACGTAAGTCCATCGACCCGAAATTGCAGTGGAAACAGAGAAAAACACTATTCCTAAAGAAAAACATAATCTACAGAAGTTCTATTGGCCCCGCATCTAGAAACTGTGTTCATCAAATAGTGATTCCCCGCAGAGATGCCAGCCAAGTTCTACTCTCGTATCATGATCAGTCTGGGCACTTTGGCATTCATAAAACAAAAGCTATAATCCTCTAGCATTTCTTTTGGATTGGCATGAGAAACAATATCGAAAAATGGTGCCAGGAATTCACAGTATGCAAAACCAAGAGAAGAGCTCAAAATGACCAAAAAGCTACACTACATCCTATCGTCACAACCAAGCCTTTAGAAATCCTTACCATTGATCACCTAAAAATAGAACCACGTAAGTCCGGGTATAGCTATGTACTCACCTTGATCGACCATTACACCAAATTTACAGTTGCCATCCCCGTGAAAGACCTTACCGCCAGAACTACCGCTGCTGTGGTGTGGAAACATTTCATCCTCAGCTATGGATGCCCTGATCAAATCCTTTCGAACAGAGGACCAGCTTTTGAATCCCAACTCTTCTAGGAATTATATGACACTTACAATTGTAAGAAACTTTGTACCACTACTTATCATCCCCAAGGAAATGGACTTTGCGAAAAAGCTTTCCAAACTATCTTAGAGCTACTCAGGACCATTCTACCCAAACAAAAAGCTTATTGGCCCACTCTACTACCAGAGTTAAACTACACCTGCAACAATACCCCAGATTGTTCCACAGGATACACGCTCTATTATTTAATGTTTGGCCGTCAAGGAAAGTCGCCCGCTGAACTCAAATTAGGAATACAAGTAACCGATAATCACAACCATTTGCCCAAGACATACTGGATACAAGACCATGAGGAAGACTCATGGAAGCCCAGGAAATTGTTGACATCCGTTTGGAAGGAGTGAGAGAAAAACAAGCTTGTGACTTTAACAAAAAAGCCCATCATGAGATCTACAAATTGGAGACCAAGTCTGGTTAAGAAAAGAGCATCGCAATGGAAAACTAGGCACCAGATGGGAACTTACCCCCTACACAGTCATCACCGCGATATCCCCAGAAAAAGGACTCTACTACATCACCCATCCTGAAGGAAAAATTCAAGTTGTCCACCGTAACCGCCTTAAAATTTGCATTGCCCAACCCCCTTCACCTGCAGAATCTGAAACAGGAGGAAGCCTATCAGACCAAGAAGAAAAAATAATTAAAACTATTCCCAAACCAGTCACAGAATGTCCATCTCCATTCACATTAGAAAATCAATTGCTCTGGTACCAAAACACTTTCTCCCATCCAATTCTACAGGAACATCACCAACTCCATCCACTTCAACCTCATCATCCAGTTCATCTACTTCAGCTACCCAGTCCAACTCAGTACCTACTTCACTAGTGTTGTCACCAACTTCAAGAAGAAGATTACCAGCATTGCCCACTGTCCTCAGGAAATCTATTAGATCCACATGTGGTCAACCACCTCCAAGATTTCTAGAGTAGACTTTGTCATACAAACGTCACTTTATCAATCCCACGATATTCAGAATACTGCTTTATTTATTGCAACATTTGCCGCAACCAAGCTCATTGTCCTGAGAGACTACTCGGTGTGTTCTAAATGTTCTAAAGTTTCAAAAAGTTCTTAAAGGGGTTGTCCCGCGCCGAAACGTTTTTTTTTTTTTTCAACCCCCCCCCCCCGTTCGGCGCGAGACAACCCCGATGCAGGGGTTAAAAAAGAACACCGCACAGCGCTTACCTGAATCCCCGCGCTCCGGTGACTTCTTACTTACCGGTTGAAGATGGCCGCCGGGATCTTCTACCTCCGTGGACCGCAGCTCTTCTGTGCGGTCCATTGCCGATTCCAGCCTCCTGATTGGCTGGAATCGGCACGTGACGGGGCGGAGCTACACGGAGCCCCATTGAGAAGAGAAGAAGACCCGGACTGCGCAAGTGCGTCTAATTTGGCCATTAGACGGCGAAAATTAGACGGCAACCATGGAGACGAGGACGCCAGCAACGGAACAGGTAAGTGAAAAACTTTTGATAACTTCTGTATGGCTCATAATTAATGCACAATGTACATTACAAAGTGCATTAATATGGCCATACAGAAGTGTATAGACCCACTTGCTGCCGCGGGACAACCCCTTTAAGTTTTTACAACGTTTAAGCTATGTACCTCAAGGGACAAATTGAAGTTTGCTACCAGTTCTTGTTTGTTGTTTATATGCTCACATTACCCTACCCTCTTTTCAGAGACGCTTGTATTAGTGCTAAAATCACTTGCAGGTGTACAAATGCTAAAATAATGTACTGTTACACATACCTGGTAGGCACACCTTTCCGCCCCTCGCAGCTCAGTATGGCCGAGGTCAGCTGTGTTTTTAAGCAGCGGGTAACTATAGTGGCTCAGCGGGTCTTACAGAACACTCACACCAACACTTGTCCTGTCCCACCTGTCTATGTGTCATCCATGGATATAGTAGGTGCCTTCTGTAGGACAGACTCCTCTCTTTAAGCCTAGAACTTAGCTATGATGTCAGCTGGTGTCCAATTGGCTGATAGTCAGCTTCAATCTCACTGGTGCAGATTCCAAGGGCAGGAAGCAACCATACAAATCCTTACAAATGGGTGAGAGGAGTCAAGAAAGTGCAGGAAAGAAAGAGAGGCAATAAAAGGAAGAGTCATTGAGCAGTTAGGCAGACAGCCAGGAGTGAGAGAAGAGAGGTGGCAGTCAGGTTGTGTTGGAGAGGAGGAGGCACGCGTACAAGCAAGACTGTTGCAGCACGTTGTTTTCCCAGGGTCGAGCGAAGTTTCATTCTGCTCCCTTGAGGTTCCAGACAAGGGAGGAGAAGCGCCTTTCCGAGGTTGGTCTTCTACTAAACAGTGAGTCTAAAACTACCCAGTGAATTCAAAGCCAGGATTAGTCTAACAGCCACGTTAAACTCTGCTTCATCTACACTTCACTAAACTTAAGTCATCCCTTCAATCAGGACAACTAGCCTGTTCTTTGAGGCTAAGGAGGGAGTGGAAGGTGTCGAAAAGTCCTTTGGGGTTGTGGGATATTGAGGAGACGAGGGAGGTGAAATAAACTTGTTTGGCGTGGTGGAGGGCGAGATCGTAGATTTGGGCATGAATATGAAGTAGATGAAGTCTGCAGGCTTTTTGGATTTGTGGCACAGCTGTTCAGCACATCTGGAGCACTGCCGGATGAAGCACGTTTCAGGCGTCAGCCAAGGCTGTCATGGTGTGTGAAGGATGGGTTATGGGGGTTGCCACTTCATCCAGGGCATGTCTGAGGAGACCGATGGGAGAGAGAGAGGACTGTAGGGTCTCAACCAACTGTTGGGTGTTTACTGTCTGGAGGTGTGATAGGTCTAGGGAAGTGTTAGGGTGACTAATGGAGAAGGAGAGGAGGTTGTGATCATAGAGTGAGCAGGGGGAGTTAGTAAAGTGGGAGGCAGAGCAGAGGCCGAGGAAAATTAGATCGAGAGTGTTGCTATCTCTGAGTGGGGGAGTTGGAGAGTTGTGATAGGCCGAGGGAAGAGGTGAGCGTTAGAAGTTTGAAGGCACATAGGGAGATGGGGTCGTTAGTGGGGATGTTGAAGTCACCGAGCATAAGGGTTGGGAGTTCGCAGGATAGGAAATGGGGGAGCCAGGCAGCAAAGTGTTCCAAGAAGAGGTGGGTCGGTATATAACTGCGACAAGCAGGGGGAGTGGATGGAAAAAAATCGCAGGGTATAGACTTCGAACGACGAGAAGGTTAGGGAGGGAACCAGGGGAATGACCTGTAAGGTACAGTTTGGCGAGAGGAGAACACCTACTCCTCCGCCAAACCTGTTGTCTGATCTGGTGTGTGAGAGAACTACAGGCCATCTTGGTGTAGTGTCCCAGAACGTCATCCTGGTCCCCTTCATAATTGTCATACATGTGTTGTCTTATGTGGATGCATTGTGCAAATATGTCATGTCATTGTTATGTATGTATGTTGCACAGCTGCAGCGTCTGAAAGGTTAACTCCCATAAAATCATTGCCTGTCAGCTCTGCTGCTGAATGTATCTATCCTACTGTGTCATGTGGAATAAGTGAGGTTAGAAAAGTGAGTGTCTGAGAGCAGGAAGAGGTCCATCTTCAGAGTCCTATCTTCAGGAGGAGGAGATAGTACTAACACAGAAGTGCATGGAAGCACCTTTAGCTTCCATGTTGGTAAAGATGAAGGAAGAGGAATGACTACCTGTAGCACATAGAGAGTGTATATAATAGGAGCGAGTCCTTTCCAGAGAGCGAGAGAGCAACTAATCCCAGTCCACTAAAGCAGGTACCCGTTTACACTACAGGCCTTATTTTTCCTGTGTGGCCATCTGCCATTAGGATCACCACACAGAGGTAGGTGATTGTGACACCCATGCGGATAATGTGCGGGGTGTATTTAGACTAAGCCTTTTTTCAGTAATTGCCTACCAGGGTGTATGTGGAGAGACCCCTGCCTTTTACCTCCTGCAGAATATACTTAATTTCCAGGACCAGTGACATATAGATAACGTGGACTATAGGGTTGTATTGTTCCTGTGTGTTTTTCTTCCCAACCTCTAAGCTTTTGCCTGTAACTGCTTCCATGAATGATTCCTGAAATTACCTGTTTATTCAAGTTTATCTACATAAAGTTTACCGGGTCTCAACCGTTCCTGAGGTCCCAAGGTACGATACACAAGTCTCTGTGTTTATTACTCCGCCGTATAGAATAACGGTGTGGGAATGGTGGCGTCATGACGTGATATATACTTCTACAAACATTCCCCCTCTGTTTACCAGTCGTCTACACCGTGACAAGGACTAGGACTCCAGCCATATACAAGTACCAATCTTCATGGCTCCGGGTCGTTGAAATTTGCCAATGTAGCAGGAAAGGTAGAATTGGGCTGCTGAATCCACACTTCAGTGAGTGTGAGCAGGTTGAGGCGTTTGGCAGTGAAGAGGTCGTAGATGGTTGGGAGTTAGTTGCATGAGGATTGGGAGTTCCAGAGGATGCATTTGAAGGGGGAGGTGAGTACGAGCTGGTTGTTTTGGTATAGTTTGGGGGAAGTTTTTGCAGGGAGCAGTACTGGGTGAACTGGGGTTGGGGGAGATGTCCCCCACAGCTAAAAGAAGTAGGGTAGCGAGAGTGAGCAGGTGATTGGGGGATTTGTGTGAATGGCTATGGTGTTTCTTGGTAGTGGTGGGGGGATGGAGGCTATTAAAGGGGTTGTCTCGCGGCAAACCTCAAAATTTTACCTTACCCCATTCCCCCTGTCACTACCCTGGCATAAAATAGCAAAGTAAAGCGGTTTTTAAGCCGCTTGCTACTTACCGATCCAACGAAATAAGGAAGGACTTTAAAAAATCTTCTCCCAAGATGGCTGCCGGTCCTTTCCCAGGGATGCACTGCGGTTTTCTCCCATGGTGCACCGCGGGTCTTCTCCCATGGTGCACCATGGGCTCTGTGCGTTCCATTGCCGATTCCAGCCTCCTGATTGGCTGGAATCGGCACACATGACGGGGCGGAGCTACGCGATGACGCGCAGAAGGGGGCGGAGCCAGAACGCCACTCGTGCCTGGACCGAGCAGAAGGGGAGAAGACCGCACAGCGCAAGCGCGTCTAAAAAAGCAAGAAGACATCAGAATTAGACGGATCCATGGCGACGGGGACGCTAGCAACGGAGCAGGTAAGTGAATAACTTCTGTATGGCCAATATTTAATACGATGTACATTACAAAGTGCATTAATATGGCCATACAGAAGTGTATAACCCCACTTGCTGCCGTGAGACAACCCCTTTAAGGATGGTGAGGAACATGTGTGAGCTAAGCATGGGCGAGGGAAGCAGGGAGTGGCTGATGTGGATGGAGTGTGTTGGGGCTGGGCGTAGAAGGAAGGTGTTGAGGCTGGCAATGAGGATGGTGATTGAGGTTAGAGCAAAGATGAGGATGTTAGTGCGCAGGGTGTTGGAGGCAGTGGACTCAACCTGTCTCCTGCTCCCTCAAGCGACCATGTCTAGATGCGAGGCTCGCTCGGTTGAGAAGTGGAGTCGGTAGAGTGGGGTCTATTTGGAGAAGGGGGTGAGGCAAGGTGAGAGAGGAGAGGAGTGGTCAGTGCAGAGAGAAGAGCAAAGCTTAGGCATAGGGAAGAACAGAGCAGAGCGTAAACATAAGCGTCAGCAAACTAAACATAAGCGTGGAGGAGCAAGGCATAGACGTTGACAAGACAAAGCGTAAGCGTCAACATAGACAAAGCAAAGTATGGACATGAGCAAACAATGGAGTGGAGTGGTCTTACGGATGGTGATGAGGCACATGCAAGATAAAGCAGCAAAAGCGTAGACAGTTGAGTGCAGGTGCCGACTTTGCGGGTGGTGAGGGACAAAGCTGTCTTCGCAGGTTAGAAGTGGAGCAGCCAGGTTGGGGAGTGAGGCGGATGGGATAGAGCAGGAGGCAGCCTGTGTCCGGCCTCAGGTAGAAGTTAGTTCTGGTGGGGGCCAAGGGGAGGCTGCGGTGCTGTTTGTGGGGCTGGCAGAGTGGTGGTGTTGGAGTCACCTGTCGTCTTGATGGTCCCTTGCGTTAGTGATCAGATGCTCTAGGTGAGCACTTCTGGTCTCCTGCATCCAAAACTTGATCTCAGGGATCGTTGGGCTGGTAGGCAGCAGCAGATTACTGTCGTGGAGGAGGCCTTGGACAGTCTCTGGAGATTCCGCAGAGATTTAGGGAGGCGATGCAGATCATCCATAGTAATTGACGCTGTCCGTTGCATCGCTAGAGCATGGCGTTTCAGCAGTATTGATGTCCCCTCCTCTCCTGTTGGTAAGGCAAAGTAGAGAGGCTGGGTGCTAGGGATGGCCCAAGGTAGAACCTAGAGAGACCTCTTGTGCAGGCACGGTGTGGTTGCTCTTCAAAGGGACGGCAGATGCAGCCAGGGATGTAAAATGGCGGCATCCAGGGTGGAAGGCACGTGCAGTGGGCTTAGTGGGGCTCCTGGAGTGACAAGCTCTCTTTCCCCCAAATCCTTTCAGTGGAACAGATAGGGAATCCCCTGACAGGGATTCAACGCCAATGGCAGGAGCAGGGAAGCAGCAGGAGCAGGAAGGCAGCAAGCTGGAGTCCCCATCTGTAGGGCCAATGCTAGTCGTTGCAGCTGTCTGGCAGGCTAAAAACATCGGCAGTGGGAGAAGGGAGGCAGCAAGTGGCAGTCCTTACCTGCAGGGCTGGTGCTGCTCATTGGGATGGTTGCTGGTGGTCTTCGGAACAGCAAGTCAAGATGGATGAGCGGTGGGCAGTGGTGGCCACCGTCCGTGGAGGGCAGCTCACTGCTGCATCGACAGGCTCACCACTGGCGATCCTAGGCACAGCCACCTTCGCTCTGGGGATAGGTGGTTTCCTCCGCGGGTGCAGTTTTTACACTAAAAGGGACCTATGGTGCACGCATGTCTTATCTTTACAAGCGAACGCCTGTAAAACACGGACATGTGAATACAGCATAGGGAATTCAGTGGTTGTAATAGACGTGCATACGCATGCACATGAACACGCCCACGTGAAGGCGCCCTCACTTGGTGATCTGCGCCTGCGTGTAGATTGTATGCGATATGAGCGTATGCAGACTGCAGCGTGTTCTCGTGTGTAGATGACATTTAGTGTGAATCACACTAAACATCATCTACTTGCGGGAACACGCTGGCCTGGATCCCGCGCATGCGCTCAGCCGCTGGTCAGCTTATTGGACAGTTTCTAGTCTCGCGCATGCGCAGAACCAAATTTTGGCCGGTATTATGTAGTGAGAACACAAGTTGTCACGGGAACTTGGGCGCCGACTAGCGCAGTGGCAAATGTGCTGCTCATTCTCATGGACGTCGTCGATACACATGTGTGAGTATCTGACATGCAAATTGACCCAGCCAGTATCTTAATCTAGAACGCAGTGCTGGTATTTAATTTTTGCCAGCCATATTAATGACTGGTAATAAATAATTACCTGGTATGAGCACCTCCAGCCAGGCAACAACCTTGTCATCAGGCATTATAATTCAAGGTAAACACCTGGTGAAGATGCTCCAGCACTTGGGGAACATCCTCATTCCAGCCCTAGTACCATACTATGCACAGTGTGGACATTTTATGAGCACTGCAGTGTTGTCCTGACTTAAAGTTCAGCAAGTTAGTACTTGATAGCAGGGTTGCTGCCCTACTGGAGGTTCAGGGGTCAGGAAGGGCACCAAGGGGGGCACTGTTACCACTGGAGCTACTGAGGGGGCACTATCACCAGCAGCCACTGGAATAATAAAGGTGAAAAAAATGCCATGGTAAGCCACGCCCCCTTTTTTAACAATGGCTTGTGTTTTTTCGTGACAAATGTGGCAACCCTAGCAGTCTCTGAAGCGGGTATGATGGTCATACAGTTTGTTGGGCAGGTACCTTTACCGTATTACCTGGTGTATGTCAGGCAGGCACAATACCGGCTTGTACAAACCTTGTTGCAGCAGTGTTGAACCCTGGAACAATCCAAGCAGAAGACATTACATCACACATTACTTTATTTGGCTGATGTGTCAGTCCATTGGTTATATATGTCATCCTGGGATAGGATGTGATTGTTCCCAGCAAGAGAAATCCTGTATATATGATACCTTTTAATGGCTAACAAAAATACACAATGTTAATGTAAGCTTCCGAACCAACGCTTCTGCTTCAGGCTTAAATAAAAAGGACCTGAAGAGGCATGAATATTTAAAGGAGATGTCTCGAGGCAGCAGTGAAATTTTTTTTTTGCCCAGTCCCCCTTCTTCAGCATACATTACTAAGTACCAATGTAAATGGCTTTTAAAGCCGGTTCCTACTTACAGTTCTGGCGTTTCATGAACTTATAAAAAGTTTCCCAAAGATGGCCGCCGCTTCTTCTCCCTGCGCTTGCTTCAGCCCGACGTGCTCGCTCCCGAGACGCTGTCCAGTGCTGATCCTTTCCCCTGCCCAAAGAATCCAGGCTTCATTATAGCAGGGAGCTGTCCAGTGCTGAATTCTCAGCAGAAGGTACTGTAATGCCTCCCTGCAATTCACTTTCCACTGTTTTAGATGAAATAGTTTTTTCACCTAAATATATATGCGTGTACACATTTTATATATATATATATCTATATATATTTATATAGATATATATATAGTATACGTGTGTACGAGTATACGCATACGCGTATTCGTGAGTGTATATATACACACACATTATATATATATATATATACACACACACATATATACACATACATATATATACATGCATACACACACATACATATATACACATGCACACACACACACATACATATATATATACATACATACATACACACACATATATATATACCCACATGTGTTTGTATATGTGCGTGTGTATATATACATATATACACCCACGTGTGTCTGTGTATATGTATATATATATACACATACATACACACACGTGTGTATATATATATGTGTGTGTATGTATGTATGTATGTATATGTATTGTGTGTGTGTGTGCATGTGTATATATGTATGTGTGTGTATGCATGTATATATGTATGTGTATATATGTGTGTGTGTGTGTGCATGTGTATATATATGTGTGTGTGTGTGCATGTGTATATATGTATGCGTGTGTATGCATGTATATATATGTATGTGTGTGTATATATGTGTATGTGTGTGTATATATGTGTATGTGTGTGTGTGCATGTGTATATATGTGTGTGTGTGTGCATGTGTATATATGTATGTGTGTGTGTGTGCATGTGTATATATGTATGCGTGTGTATGCATGTATATATATGTATGTGTGTGTATATATGTGTATGTGTGTGTATATATGTGTATGTGTGTGTATATATGTGTATGTGTGTGTGTGCATGTGTATATATGTGTGTGTGTGCATGTGTATATATGTATGCTTGTGTATGCATGTATGCGTGTATGTATGTATGTATGTATAGGCCCCGGTGGTAGGCTCCGGAGGCACGGCGGGCAGCATCGGGGGCATGGCGGCAGGCTCCGGGGCCAGGCGGCGGGCTCCGATGTCCGGCGGTGGGCTCCGGGGCCAGGCGGCGGGCTCCGGGGCCGGGCGGTGAGCTCGGGGGTCGGGCGGTGGGCTCCGGGGCCAGGCGGGCAGCATCGGGGGCATGGCGGCAGGCTCCGGGGCAAGGCGGCGGGCTCCGATGTCCGGCGGTGGGCTTCGGGGCCAGGCGGGCAGCATCGGGGGCATGGCGGCAGGCTCCGGGGCCAGGCGGCGGGCTCCGGGGCCGGGCGGTTAGCTCGGGGGTCGGGCGGTGGGCTCCGGGGCCAGGCGGGCAGCATCGGGGGCATGGCGTTAGGCTCCGGGGCCAGGCGGCGGGCTCCGATGTCCGGCGGTGGACAGCATCGGGGGCATGGCGGCAGGCTCCGGGGCAAGGCGGGCAGCATCGGGGGCATGGCGGCAGGCTCCGGGGCCAGGCGGCGGGCTCCGGGGCCGGGCGATGAGCTCGGGGGCCGGGCGGTGGGCTACGGGGCAGGGCGGTGGGCTACGGGGCAGGGCGGTGGGCTAACACATCACCTCCGACCCCTCACTTACATGGGCGGCTTCTCGGCTGGGCTTCTCGTCTCCGCTCGGCTGGGCTTCTCGTCTCCGCTCGGCTGGGCTTCTCGTCTCCGCTCGGCTGGGCTGCTGAAGTTTCTGCACCCCAATCTAACAGAGGATGGTAGCAGAATGGCCCTCCAGCGCGCTCCCGAGAGGTTACAGCTCGTCTGCGCATGCGCAGAAGAGCTGTAGCGGCTAACACACTGAAGCGGCTCGCGCTGAGCAGAAGACCGGACTGCGCAAGCGCATCTAAAAAAGCAAGCCGCCAGCGAATTTAGATGGAACCATGGAGACGAGGACGCTAGCAACGGAGCAGGTAAGTGGAATAACTTCTGTATGGCTCATATTTAATGCACGATGTACATTACAAAGTGCATTAATATGGCCATACAGAAGTGTATAACCCCACTTGATTTCGCGAGACAACCCCTTTAAACACACTTATGACACACATACTTATGACAAGGCACAGACATGGATGTGATTGGTTTGCACTTTAAGGAATACTGCAACAGAAACAGAAACATTTTTAACTAGACATTGATAAGGGAGTGAAAGTTTATGGTCCCTGAATTACTGTTGGGGGGGGAGGGGGGGCACCAGGCCAGTTGTGTTTTCTGTGCTATAGATGTCTCATACCTCCCAGTCACGCATAAATCCTCGTGAATAATTTAACCCTCTTTTGAACATTTCAAAAGTTGTTATAAATTTATATTCCCAACTTCTATGGCTTTGTGACTTGAAACCAGCCTTCAATATCATAACTCTCATATCTTCTATGTCATGTCCATGACTAGAAAAGTGTTTAGCCGGAGGTAATTCTGTCTTTCTCTATTTAATTGTATGGTGGTGAGATCTCATCCTGGCTTTCAGTTTTTGTCCTGTTTCTCCAACATAAAGGCCACCAACAGGACATTCACTGCACAGGATCAGGTACACAACATCAGACATGGAACATGTGAATGTCCTGGAATCTTATAGTCCTGCTGTGTGTTGGGGATTTGTATCCTGTCCGTGGTCAATACATGTCAGCAGGTCTTACAGCTCCTTACATTGCAGGGATAAGTTTCTTTTGGTGTGTCCTTTTTTTTTTTCAAAGACGTTTAATTTTTTTAAATTATTTTCTGCCGCCATCTTTTGCGTGCAATGAATTTTTTTACTTTTCTGCCGACATAGTTGTACAAGGGCTTCCTTTTTGTGAGACATCCTGTAGTTTACATTGGTACCAATTTGGAATACCTACAACTTTTTGATTGCTTTTTATTGCATTTTTCTGGGAGACAGGGTGACCGGAAAAAGTGCATTTCTGGCGTTTTGTTTTTTTCAGACGAAGTTCACCGTAAATAATACATTACTTTGATAGATCGGACTTTTACAGACGCAGCAATACCAAATATGTTTTTCTGATTTAGATTCTTTTATTATTGATATGGCAAAAGGGAGGTGATTAGAGATGAGCGAGCATACTCGCTAAGGGCAATTGCTAGATCGAGCATTGCCCTTAGCGAGTACCTGCCCGCTCGGGAGCAAAGATTCGGCGGCGGGCGGGGAGCCACGGGGGAGAGCAGGGAGGAACAGAGGGGAGATCTCTCTCTCCCTCTCTCCCCCCCCCTTACCCCCTGCTCATGGCCGCAACTCACCTGTCACCCGCGCCGGCAGCCGAACCTTTTCTTCCTAGCGGGGAGATACTCGCTAAGGACAATGCTCGATCGAGCAATTGTCCTTAGAGAGTATGCTCGCTCATCTCTAGAGGTGATGTAAACTTTTAGAATTTTTTTTGTTTTTTTTTACAATTAGTAAAATTTTATTGATCTTATTTTTACTTTCTTTTTTAGCCCCCCAGAGGGAACCACAGCTTGTGATGCTTTCATCGCTCCTGCAGTATGATGTAATGATGTAATGATCGGGCAGGCAGTCTTATCAAGCCACCCCACGGGCATGGCTTGATAGCCATTCTGCCATGACAGCTCTGGGGCCTTTCAGAAGGCCCCCAGTTGCTATGACAGCCAGACAGCTCCCTGCAATCTCATTGCAGAGGGGCCTCTATGGGACCCCTGAACATCGTTCGGCAGATTTAAATGACAGCAACATTTAAAGGGTTAATAGCGCTGATCAGCCACATGGCTGATTGCAGCTATTGCTCGTAGGTGTCAGCTGTAATAAATAGCCAACAGCCGGTGTCCGTGCTGTATGAAGAGAGGTCCCTCAGATGCTGCAGGACGTAAATGTAAGTCATATAGCGGGAAGAGGTTCATATTCCAGGATTATATCTGTGACTGACGCACCACAATTATGACACTAATACAAGAAAGGGACCAGCATCTGCATATATAGTAATATACCACCTATCTATGCTTTGGAACATGACATCTTCAAAGTAACAATATATATCACAGATAGAACATATTAGTGTATACATCATACTTGAAAATTATGTCAGGTCTTTATTTATTGTCAGAGATTCATGAATGGGTGTGTGAGTGAAACCTGCCTCTGATTGGTCAGGGCTGTGACCAATCAGAGGCAGATCATTCAGCAGGCGGGGATTTTAAAGCCCCGCCGGCTGAATAGTGCCGAGAAGCAGTTCAGGAGAACTGACAGCGGCCGCGGCTGGACTCCGGCTGCAGCGGAAAGGTGAGTATACAATTTTTTTTTATTTTAACACATTTTAGGATGAATTGCAGGGAAGGGCTTATATATTTAAGCCCTTCCCGACAATTCACCCCGCGCACGCCGGCAGCCCATTGCTTTCAATGGAGCGGCTGTATTGCCGGCTCCATTGAATTCAATGGGCAAACATCGTTCTTCTCTGCCACAGCTGTTACAGCTGTGGCAGAGAAGAATGATTTGTCTTCTATATGTTCTCAATGGGGTCGGCGCTGCTGCCGCCGGCCCCATTGAGCGCATATAGAGAAGACAACAGGAATCGCAGATCGCAGATAGGTGCGATCTGCGATTTTTTGTTCTATAATTTATCGGACGAGCGCATAAAAAGCGCTCATGTGTCCGATACCATTGCAAAGCAATGGTTTTATAAAATCGCCGGACGCATGCGCAAATCGCGGCTAAAAACGCCCGTCTGACTAAGGCCTCAGGGCGTCTTCACATGAGTGTGTTTTTGTGTGTACATAGGTGTATGTAACATGTGTATATGAAGGTCCGTACATTGCCTTCAATGGAGCAGCGGCTGCTGACGGCGGCTCCATTGAAGGCAATGGTCTGCCGATACCCCTCAATTGTTTTTCAGGGAAGGGCTTTACATATAAGCCCTTCCCTGGAAAACAAGAATTTTAGTGTAAAAAAAAAATCAACTTACCTGTCTGCTGCTGTTGTGTCCCCACGGGGATGAAAAACACATCTGCCACATGCGGCAGATGTTTCCTTCATTCCCGTGAGGAAAAATAATTCCCTGCTGCATCTGCCACATCTGTGATAGATGCAGCAATGGAATTCTTCGTCCCTTCGAGGAATAAAGAATTCCCTACCACAGCTGCGGTAGGGATCCTGTAATTGTTTTTCAGAAAAGGGCTTTAAATATAAGCCCTTTCCTAAAAAGCAAGGAAAAGTGGTGTTAAAGATAAAAAAAAATCATACTCACCTGCCTTCAGCTGCCGCGGCTCAGCCGTGTCCTCTTTGCGCTGTGCCCGTCTCTTCAAAGCAGTTCTTTTAGCAGGCGGGGATTTAAAATCCCCGCCTACTGAAAGAGCTGCTTCTGATTGGCTGAGGTGCTCAGCCAATCACAGGCAGCTCTCGGCTGTTAGTCATTCAGCACTAAAATTCTTGTCTTTCAGGCAAGGGCTTACAGTGGGGAAAAAAGTATTTAGTCAGATACCAATTGTACAAGTTCTTCCACTTAAAAAGATGTGAGAGGCCTGTAATTGACATCATAGGTAGACCTCAACTGTAAGAGACAACATGAGAAAACACATCCAGAAAATCACATTGTCTGATTTTTAACAAATTTATTTTCAAATTATGGTGGAAAATAAATATTTGGTCAATACCAAACAAGCCAGATTTCTGGGACTCACAGACCTGTAACTTCTTCTTTAAGAGCCTCTTCTGTCCTCCACTCATTACTTGTAGTAATGGCACCTGTTTGAACTTGTTATCAGTATAAAAGACACCTGTCCACAACCTCAAGCAGTCACACTCCAAACTCCACCACGGCGAAGACCAAAGAGCTGTCAAAGGACACCAGAAACAAAATTGCAGCCCTGCACCAGACTGGGAAGACTGAATCTGCAATAGGCAAGCGGCTTGGTGTGAAGAAATCAACTGTGGGAGCAATAATTAGAAAATGGAAGAGATACAAGACCACTGATAATCTCACTCGATTTCGGGCTCCACGCAAGATCTCACCCCATGGGGTCAAAATGATCACAAGAATGGTGAGCAAAAATTCCAGTATCACATGGGGGAACCTAGTGAATTACCTGCAGAGAGCTGGAACCAACATAACAAAGGCTACCATCAGTAACACACTACGCCGCCAGGGACTCAGATCCTGCAGTGCCAGACGTGTCCCCCTGCTTAAGCCAGTACATGTCCGGGGCCGACTGAAGATTGCTAGAGAGCATTTGGATGATCCATAAGAGTATTGGGAGAATGTCACATGGTCAGATGAAACCAAAGTAGAAGGGTTTGGCAGAAACACAACTCATCGTGTTTGGAGGAGAAAGAATGCTGAGTTGCATCCACAGAACACCATACCTACTGTGAAGCATCAGGGCGGCAACATCATGCTTTGGGGCTGTTTCTCCTCAAAGGGACCAGGACGACTGATCCGTACACATGAAAGAATGAATGGGGCCATGTATTGTGAGATTTTGAGGGTAAACAGCCTTCCATCAGCAAGAGCACTGAAGATGAAACATGGTTGGGTCTTTCAGCATGACAATGATCTCAAGAACACCGCCAGGGCAACAAAGGAGTGGCTTTATAAGAAGCATTTCAAGGTCCTGGAGTGGCCTAGCCAGTCTCCAGAGCTCAACCCTATAGAAAACCTTTGGAGGGAGTTGAAAGTCCGTGTTGCCCAGCAACAGCCCCAAAACATCACTGTACTTGAGGAGATCTGCATGGAGGAATGGGCCAACATACCAGCAACAGTGTGTGCCAACCTTGTGAGGACTTAGAGAAAACCTTTGACCTCTGTCATTGCCAATAAAGGATATACAACAAAGTATTGAGATGAACTTTTGTTATTGACTAAATACTTATTTTCCACCATAATTTACAAATAAATTCGTTAAAAATCAGACAATGTGATTTTCTGGATGTGTTTTCTCATGTTTCTCATAGTTGAGGTCTACCTATGACGTCAATTACAGGCCTCTCTCATCTTTTTAAGTGGGAGAACTTGTACAATTAGTATCTGACTAAATACTTTTTTCCCCACTGTATATGTAAAGCTCTTCCCTGAAAAACAATTCAGGAGTGCTGGCAGACTATTGTCTTCAATGAAGCCGCCGGCAGTAGCCGCAGCTCCATTGAAGACAATGCATGCATTCCCTGTGGTGCACCCATGTCTTATCTTTACAGGCACATTCCTGTAAAGCACGGACATGTGCACACACAATAAGGAATCCATTGGTTCTAATAGAAACGTGTTTTTGTGCGCACGTATGGACGCACAAAAACACGTTTGTGTGAAGCCACCCTAAGGCCTCATGTCCGTGGCACATGTGGATTTTTTATGTGGATTTCCGCAGCGGACGCACTGTGAGTCATCAGTAAATTGAATTTTTATTGCTTGTGGGAGATTTTAGCCTTCGAATTCGCAAATGTATTTGCAGATACATTGTGGATCGTAAGCTCCCATAGAGATGAATGCAGCATATCTGCACGTGATCAGCGGTAAAATGGAACATGCTGTGATTTATTATCCGCACGTGGCATCCGCAAATCAAATAAAACCAAATCCACAGGTGTTACATGTCATGTGGACGCCCAGTACTTCCCTATGGACAGCTTGATTTGCGGATCTTACGTGCGGATGCCACGTGTGGATTCCACAAATCAAATCCGCCTGTGGACATTAGGCCTTAGTAAACCTTTGTTATAATTTAATTCTGCTTGTAATTAGAGTTGAGCGAGCATACTTGATAAGGCAAACTACTCGAGTGAGTAGTGCCTTATTCGAGTACCTGTCCGCTCGTCTCTAGAGATTCGGGTGCCGGCAAGGGGTGGGGAGCGGCAGGGGAGAGCGGGGAGGAACGGAGGGGAGATCTCTCTCTCCCTCTCTCCCACCCCCTCCCCCCTGCTAACCGCCGCAACTCACCTCTCACCTGCGCCGGCAGCCGAATCATTAGAGACGAGCGGGCAGGTACTTGAATAAGGCACTACTCGCTCGAGTAGTTTGCCTTATCGAGTATGCTCGCTCATCTCTATTTGTAATGTACTTATCAGGCTCGTCAAGTACACAATTGTCTCATTACTGTTTTAGCATCTTAATTCAATAGTACTCAAATAGGTAAAACCTGATATATTGAATATACCATGTACTTGTGTTGTGCACACATCAAGAATATATATATACACACACGCACACACACACATTCCACTCAAATGGAGGCGCACTTCTCTGTTAAGTTGGTCTTTGTTAAGGAGGTTACATCACTTAGCTCCACTGCTTGTGGTCTGGCTAACTGTTTGAGTGTCTCTCCCAGTCTATGCCCAACCGTCCAATGGTACACATAAACCACATGACAATACAGACAAACAGTATCATGTATATGGGCCCTTCATACACACAAATTCATAGAAATAACAAATCTGCATTATTATTAAAAAACAACATCAGTTTTTACAAAATTACATCCTTTGTGCAGTAATATCACAGATTCTTAGTATACAGTTTCTTTGAACTACACTCTGCTGTCTAACCAGGGTGCACTACTGCACTGGAAAGTACCATATGTATTGAAGAAACGGAAGAGAAAAAAATACCTCCTAGGCAAGTAATGGAATTGTATAACAGATTTCACTGTTTTCTTTCTCATTTCTACATGTTTATATAATCTCATATTTTATCAAGCAGGGAATTCTGTATAAGCCCTTAAATCTGAATCCATGATCATCTACAATCACATGCAAACTTTCTTTATTAATCCACATCCAGTCTTTGGCATACCCATTTTATTTTGCACTCCCAGAGTGTCCATTTGGCAGAATGATTGAACATGACATCCACTGGGTCATTTCCTTTATTCCTCAGACATTTAATTTATCCTAGATGAGTTGCAGCTGCACATATCAATCTCAAAATGATTACTTAATGGACACTTCCCCAAAGCCTTTTAATCTGCTAATTTGGAATTCCTGCTGCAATGTCATTCTGTGAATGGCTACCCAACAAAAACTTCCCTGAAGTCCATTAGTTTGGAGTCCCAGACTTCAATAGCAATCATTTAGCCATTAGACTGAATAAACACAACATTACCAGTATTATCAGTGAAACCTTTGACACAATGTACATCAACCCAGGAAAGATAAATCTCACAATGTGTTACATTCATTTGTACAGGTTATTCATGTGCACTCCTCTACCGTCATAAACAAGTCTAATTGTTTAACCCCAAATGTTGGCTCTATTTCTTATGACCCAGATTCACCAGACAAAAAAGATTTCTCCCTATTATAGTAGTCTGTCTGTAAGGGCACACAGGGTTACTGCGATCAGCCACTACATTCCATCTCAAGTCCAGTCATTTCTTTTTCCCCCAAAAAAATTGATTTAAAAAATGTCACCATTTTTTTTAACCGAAACGAGTTTTTTTTACACGTGTTTTTGGGTGGTGATTATTTGTTTACTTATGTTTACACAGGATGATTATCATTCAGAATTGTTCAAATTCCCGCACTCCTGTGGATATTTGAACAATAATCGTCCCATGTAAAAGCATGCAGCGACTAAATAAGAAATGTTCAGTCATTCAGTTTCTGCATGCAGAAAACTGAATGACAAGCTATTCAGTATAAATAACAGTCATTCAATTCTGTGAATGGAGGCGGGTGGGGAGAGAACGCTCTCTGGCTTGCTCCACCTACATGGCGGCAGCGCTTTCAGTGATGCTAGCGATACTCACTCCTGTGTAACAGCGCAAGAGCAAGCATCACTGTGACAGGCTGTTGGGCATCATTTGCCTTACAGCCCATCCTGTGTAAATGAGACAATAGCTTCACATTTAAATAATCCATTTTCTTAGGAAGTCCTAAATTCTTTGTCTTGTCCATCTGAATCTTTTATAGATGGGATCTTACAAACGCACAAAAGTCTACAAGAGTCTCTTACTGTCTCCACCTTATTGGAACATATTGACTCAGAACAACATAAACTAGACACTATATTTATACATGAGAGAAATCACAAGTAGGCTGAATCCGTGACTTCCACCATGACAGATGCTAAAGCAGCAGTAAATAATTGTAACAAAACAAATTTTGTTACTTACCCCAGCTTGTTACTACTCCATCCTGTCTTTCCTGATAGCTGAAAGCTTCTCGTATACCATCATTTATGAGATTCTAGCCTTGATCTGACCGACGTGCAGTACAGGACATAACCATTGTGATGCTATATGCACTCTGGTAGCCAAAGAAATGTTTTGAGCCAGTTTATGTCGCTGGTTGTTGAAGCCTAGCTGTTTATCCGCTAGTAAACATGTTGCTGCGGCCCGGTCAAAGGGCTTGCCAATCACCAAGGAGAGAAGGCCAGCGACCTGTCCCCAGAGTGATCTCACCTTCGGGCAGGTCCACCTGGTGTGCACAGTAGAACCTATTTCAGTGCAGGACAATGAGCTATTCTGGTTAAATTTGCTGATAATTTAGGAACTATATAGGACCTGTGGAGAACCTTAATGGAGGTCTCTGCCAATGTCTCCTGGTGGTTGCCTTTTGATGTAAATGTACAACAATGGTGCTAGCAAGGTAATGAGAGAGAGAGATGTTAGGGTCTTGTTCCCATTTTATCATATACAGAAGTTTGCCATCTAGGGGAGGTTGATTCATGGTTGCATACAAGTAGTAGATAGTCCCCGGTTACAGTGGGGTCCAAAGACACAACCTCTCAAATGTGGAGTTATTGGATGTAGAAGTCAACGTAGGCAGCAGTGATCTGACGAAACTGTATCTGGTGAAGTTCAAGCCATCTGTTGTTGGGTACATCCTTTTTCCCAATAATCTGGGGGATACTAAGCAATTTTTGAAATTGTAGAAAATGGTTTAAAAGTACTATACCCCTGTTCTTCTGCCAGTGGAAAATCTGCTGCTGGGTACTCAGGGGCAGTGGCGTAACAAGGTCAGGTGGTACCCGATGTGGAAAAATTTTTTGTCACCCCCCCCGCCCCAATTTTGAAATTATTAAAAGAAGGAAAGACAAGATACTTGCAGTTGCAAGTGTAATTTTTCTGGTTTATTTACTTAACATTGTGGGCATAAACACTTTGTTCTCTGAAAATTTGAAAAAGCATCATCAAAATCAATTCCTTTCACTAACTTTGTTTTGAATTGACAAGATGGCTAAGCCAGAGAGCCGAACCTGACTCATCGTGGACCTAAGAGCGCTTGATTAATCTTAGTTTTGAAAAACTCCTCTCACACGATGCTACTGAAACACATTAACAAGAATCTTAAGGCTACATTGATAGTCACGGCTTACCTCCTCCCCCTCCCTGCACAGGTCACAGTGCATGCTAGAATAGTCTCCTGTAGAAATTATTAATACAGCTTCTGTTCACTGTGTGAAAGGCCCATGAGTTCTGCAGTAAAACATCTCTCTAAATGCTGTGACTGTAGTAAAGACAAGATGGCCGCCCTGTAGTCCTATACAGACAATAGAATAAAAAGAAAATCTATAATCAGAAAATAAAACGAGAAAAAAAGAGACAAATGAAATATGTTTCACTATCTCGTTTTCCTTAGTGAAAACAATACAGATGATACATTTCTTTTAAGGCTTCCCTGAGCCATCAATTTTTGGGTGGTTCTTTTTTTCCCCCCCAAATTGGATTTAAAAAATGGCAACATTTTTTTTAACCGACACAAGAGTTTTTCACGGATCTTTTTTGGGTGGTGATTATTTGTTTACTTATGTTTAGCATGCATTTTTTTCTGCCATTTTTCATGGAGAAGTCTAAGCAAAAACATCTTTAAAAAAGCCAAAAAATAGACACTGACCCAAAAACCATAAGTGAAAAATGCGCTATTTGTATCATGTTTACTGTTTCCCTGCTAAATTGCAGCTAAGCTCACAATCCTCTGCTGCGGCTGTGACAGCCGCGGTGGGGATTCCCTCCATCCCTGCAGTGATACGAGGCTGTTTTCACCTGGTGGGGAGCACGATATCGGGCCTTGATTCACATATTACGCTCGCCCTTGTGAAGGAGCCCTAACCTGGGTATCTTCTGTATATTATGTACTAGCTGATATACCCGGCTTCGCCTGAGTTAATTTGGTAGTGGTGTTTATGTGGTGTTCACACGGAAAATCTTATGAAGTCCTGGTTACTTTAGAGATACAGAGGAAAAAAATATATTCACCATTTTGCATGGTTCTTTGCGTTACCCAGGAAACACCACGTGGAGGTAACCATGCGACGTTTTCTTTATATAAAATGACATCAGAAAGTGAGAGAATTAGATTCCGTACATAAAATTTGGACGCTAATTCTTTTGGGCTTAGAATTGAATAATCGAGTTGGGACCCATTAACTTTTCCTATTTAAAACCTAATCAATGCTCGTGCCAAATTTCAAATTTTTATGACATCAGGAAGTTGGAGAATTAGTGATGAGTCAGTAAGTGAGTCAATGAGGTGTTTCATCTTTATATATATAGATGTATAGCTGCTGTATATAGTGATATACCAGGTTATACCAGCATGCTCCATCTATATATATAAAGACGAAAGCCCTCACTGACTCACTGACTGACTAACTGACTCACTGACTGACTTGCCACTAATTCTCCAACTTCCCGATGTCGTAGAAACTTGAAATTTGGCACAAGCATTGATTATGTTATAAATAGGAAAAGTTAATGGGTCCCAACTCGATTATTCAATTCTAGCGCAAAAAAATTAGTGTCCAAATTTTAGTACGGAATCTAATTCTCTCACTTCCTGATGTCATAGAAACTTGAAATTTGGCACCAGCATTGATTATATCATAAATAGGAAAAGCTGTCCCAGTTGGGTCCCAACTTGATTATTCAATTCTAAGCGCAAAACAACTAGCGTCCAAATTTTATGTACGTAATCTAATTCTCTCACTTCCTGATGGCATAGAAACTTGAAATTTGGCATGAGGATTGATTATGTCATAAATAGGAAAAGCTAATGAGATACATAATCTTCTTCATTAGAGCAGATTCTCTTCGCCCTTGTCATTTCACCTACTGGAACCGCCTCTATAGTGTGTCTCGGATCAGCACTGGAGGCATGCAAGATTAAATTACCAGCAATTGGTTTTCTATACATATCTACCGTGACTTTGCCTGTGGTGGCATTGCCAGTAAAATTAAGATCCAAAAATGGTACACTGTCTCGTTTGTATGAGTTTACCTCCTGTAGCGGCTGGGATATCTCTGAGGAGTATTTGTATTTGATTCTCCGTTTTTTGTTGGTTGAGTGTTCCTTTTATTAGACCTTTCAAATATATTCTGTGTTCACTCGGGACTGGAGGAATTCAAACTAGAAAATTCTGTCTCTGTACAGAGATCTTCCATATCATAGGTGGAAAAAGTAACCCGATTAGATCTTCTATAATATTTATGTTTCTTCTTCAGAATAGATTTTTTATTTCTCATTATAGGATTACCGTATTTTTCACTTTATAAGACGCACCGGTCTATAGGATGCACCCCCGTTTTAGAGCGGGAAAATAGGGGGGGAAAAATTTGAACTCACCCAGGGACAGTGCAGGGTTAGTGCCGGGCGACGGAGCAGAGGGAGCAGCAGAGGTCTGAAAAACCGGCGCTCCATATCACAGCGGCGCTTGTGTGCAGCAGGAGGAAGGAAGGAAGCCGTTTGGTGGAGGCGGGGAGCAGCAGTAGTACCCGCCGGCGCTCACAACCAATCAGCGGTATGTATGGGCAGCAGTGGGGAGAAGACTGGTCGCACATTTGTTAGTGCAATCGCGAGTTTAACACGCAATCGAGCTAACTAAATCGCGTTCGCGCGTTAAATTTGCGATCGCGCTAAAAATGGCGATCGGAACAAATTTTTTGGCACATTCGCTCTATAAGGGCTTAGTCAGACGGGCGTTTTTAGCCGCGATTTGCGCATGCGCATGCGTCCGGTGATTTTATAAAACCATTGCTTTGCAATGGTATGGGACACATGAGCGCTTTTTATGCGCTCGTCCGATAAATTATAGAACAAAAAATCGCAGATCGCACCTATCTCCGATCTGCGATTCCTGTTCTTCTCTATATGCGCTCAATGGGGCCGGCGGCAGCAGCGCCGACCCCATTGAGAACATATAGAATACAAATCATTCTTCTCTTCCACAGCTGTAACAGCTGTGGCAGAGAAGAACGATGTTTGCCCATTGAATTCAATGGAGCGGCAATACAGCCGCTCCATTGAAAGCAATGGGCTGCCGGCGTGCGCGGGGTGAATTGTCGGGAAGGGATTAAATATATAAGCCCTTCCCTGCAATTCATTCTAAAATGTGTTAAAATAAAAAAAAATTGTATACTCACCTTTCCGCTGCAGCCGGAGTCCAGCCGCGGCCGCTGTCAGTTCTCCTGAACTGCTTCTCGGCACTATTCAGCCGGCGGGGCTTTAAAATCCCCACCTGCTGAATGATCTGCCTCTGATTGGTCACAGCCCTGACCAATCAGAGGCCGGTTTCACTCACACACCCATTCATGAATTCATGAATGGGTGAGTCACTGCTGCCTCTCAGCGCTAAGCCAATCAGGGGCAGGTCTGACTCACATCCATTCATGAATTCATGAATGGGTGTGAGTGAGGCATGCCTCTGATTGGCTCAGCGCTGAGCCAATCAGGGGGCAGGTCTGACTCACACCCCCTTCACACCCACTGCAGGACGGCCGCGGAGCTCCGGCTGCCGGGAGAAGGTGAGTATACAATTTTTTTTTATTTTTACACATTTTAGGATGAATTGCAGGGAAGGGCTTATATATTTAAGCCCTTACCGACAATTCATCCCGGGCTCGCCCGCAGCGCATTGCTTTAAATGGAAGCGGCTCTATTGCCGTCTCCATTGAATGCAATGCGCTGGACAGCTCCGGCCCGTTTCTAATGAAACGCGGCTAGAAGCAGATTTTCGGGCGATTTGCGGGCGACTTGCGCGCACCGGTCACGCGATTTGCGGATGCGCATCCATCATGCGATCCGCAAATCGCGCGAAAAAACGCCCGTCTGACTGAGGCCTAAGACGCAGCAACTCCCCCCCCCCCGCTTTGGAGGGGGAAAAAGTGCGTCTTATAAAGCGAAAAATACGGTACTTCTCCAACTGTAGATTTCGTTTGACTCATAATCTTTGATGTCCCGGTCTAATTTCCTTTTCTTTATTTCCATGATAGAATCTTCCATTACTTTTAAATTTTCTTTTAATTTGTTGTTAAATGTAATGAAATCTTCCTCGCCGATCACATTCTTTAGTTTAATCTCTGTGTCCTTAATAACCTCCTTCAAATTTTCTAGTTTGATTTTTTTCATATTTGACAATTAATTTAGTAAGTTTCAAGGAACATTCAGAGAGAGTTTCCTTCCATGATTCAACAAACTCCTTGGAGAACTCAAAGGTTGGGATCTTTTTAATATGTAGCCCTCGCGGTATCATATTTAAGTCCACGTATTTAGAAAGGCTATTAGAATCCCACTACACTTCGAGCTCACTTTTTTAAAATTTTCTCCAGCATACAGGAGAGGGTTTTCACTTCATTGCTACTTGTATGAAGAGGTGTAATTTAACACCTTGCATAATCTGGTTTGTCAAGCTTGGGTTTCTAAATCCATTAATGGGTCCATATAGTTCTATGCACACACTTCAGATAGAAGGACAGCGTATATTATTACCAGTCCGTATTGTTTGTGGAGGTATAATAATACACAGGCAGAGGAGAGCTGGACTGAAAGTCTTGTGATAATAAATGCAAAAGGTTGCTCACCCGCTGCATCTGTGTTCCTTCCACTTTGTGTTCCACAAAACGGCTTGAGATCCCGTTCAGACGGCTTCACTGCTCCGTCCACTGCGGCCACATATGTGCAAGTAAGTTGAAGATAATGCTGTCCTCGCGGTAAAAGTGTTCACAAGCCTTTATTAATATGAAGTGTTGCATAAAAACAGTCAGATGCTACACAGGACGCGTTTCAACTCCGTGAGGAGTCTTGATCACCTGATCTCGGAAGTTACGTCACTCCCTTAAATGTCTGAATACATTAAAATTCATTAAATCAAATGAGAAGCAGCTGACCTTCAAGACCCTTCGCATAATTAATATAAAATTCATTCTACCCTTAGACAAACAGACTGGAAAACGATCACATAAATACTATTCACATAATAGATCATCAGTCATCAGGAGCCACTTGTGTGCTTTCTCACTAATTCAGTCATTTCTCGCTTTAAATCGAATATTTCTGGACCTCTGCGTGAGTCCGGCTCAGATCTCAAAAGCTTGTGAGCCCTTTCGTATACAGCTTTCAAGGATGCTGCTATCCCACCACTCTGAAAGGTCATACGGTACATGCTAGCAAGTTCACTCCCTATAGTAGCGGTCCAATACCGCTCTGTGTTCACAATGGATTCAACATTGTGCATTTTTTGTCTTTTAGCCTCTGTGTTTTCGTGAAATGTTCCCCTCTTGATAATGTTAGTGACTGCTCTGGATAGCTTTTGCGCCATTTCAGTTGCCACAGTGCTATGACCAGGCAACATATTCGTACCTATTGCTGTGTTGTCTTTGTGAGCTGCGCTCCTTTCTACGTGTTTTAGTGACAGTAGATGCAATGGCTAGTGTTTGTTGTGTATCACACGTAGGTATGCTATGACAGCCCCGTGTATTGCTTGAATTTAAGGCATGCGGCTTACCTGCCCTTCTGTCGCTACTCTGGCTTTCAACCATTGTAGAAATCGCTGAGAGAGCTTCGTATCCGCTGCTCCCTTTTTGACGACTTAATGGTGCTAGTCCAGGATGAACGAGGCCAAAAGAAGCAGTATTGTAATCCGTTCTGACGTTTCCATTTTGCTGCTTTAACAGAGGTAGTTCCAGCGTCAACAGAAATTGTACTGTATTCCGCGGATAGAGATTGGTTTTCATCCAGCTCTGAAATCAGTAATAGTGTGTCGTATCTCGGCCAACCATTTTGAGGCTTTAACCCCTACCCGCCCCATGACGTAAGAGTACGTCATGGCAGGGTGGTACTTCCCGCAAAATGACGTACCCTTACGTCATAGGGATAGCACGAGATCATAGCAGATGTCGCACTATCCCACAGCGGGAGCCGGCTGTCACTAGTACCCGGCATCCTGCTGCGACAGTGGGGGGCATTGGAGATGTGCCCCCCGCTGTTAACCCCTTCCCTGCCGCGATCTAAGTAGATCACGGCAGGGAAAGGGTTCACAGAGGGAGCGCACTCCCTCTGTGACTCCAGCCGGCTCTTGCGATAACATTGCGAGAGCCCGGCTGGTTACTATGGTAACAGGACACCAGATACCGGCGTCCTCTATTGCCATAGCCTGTGATCGCTATAGTAAGCGATAAGGCATGGCAGGAGAGAAGTCCTGCCATGCCTTATCATAGTGATCTGGAGTCCTGCTGTGTAAATCCCTCAGAGGGACACAGATAGTGTAAAAATAAGAGAAAAATAAAGTACAAAAAATAAAAATGTAAAAAAAATGTTAAACCCTTTTTTCAATGCTTTTTCTCATATTAGCATAAATAGATTTTTAAAAAATTAAAAATCCCACATATTTCGTATCGACGCGTCCGTAACGACGTGTACAATTAAATTCAACGCGCTTTTTATCCTACACGGCAAAAAGTGTTAAAAAATGCTAAAAAACTGAGGCAAAATGCTAATTTTTAGCATTTTGCTCCCAAAAAACGCAGTAAAAGTGCTTAATAAAAGTGTGTACCCCAAAATGGTACCAATAAAAACTACAGCTCGTCTCAGAGAGCTCCGTCCATGGAAAAATAAAAAAGTTATAGGACTTTGAATGCAGTGAGTTTAGAAAAAAAAATTCCAAAAAAAGGGTTTCTATTGTGGAAAAACCTAAAAAAAAGTAAGAATTTTGGTATCATTGTAACCGTACTGTCCCACAGAAAAAAAATGTAGTGTATCATTTCTGTTGCATAATTAACGCTTTAAAAAAAAAACTAAAATCTATGGCAGAATTGATGTGTTTTCTCTGCCTACGATCATAAAAGAAATAATAAAAGTTTTACAATGTAGTCTATGTACCCAAAAATGGTACCAATAAAAACTACAGTTCGCCACGCAAAAAACAAGACCTTATACGTCCGCGTTGACGGAAAAATAAAAAAGTTATGGCTTTTGAAAAATGGAGATGAAAAAATACCAAAAATCGTTTGGTCCTCAACACCAAAATAGGCCATGTCCTTAAGGGGTTAATACGGTGTTTTCCAAGTTGACATTTGTCGCTGAAGGATTGGTGTATCCAGGCAATGGCTGCATTAACTCAGATGCGGGCGCTGAATTACAGTTCATCGGCCACGCCAGTATCTATACATGAAAATAAATCAGGTCGGAATGAGTAAGACATAATCCTACGATATACGGTCTAAGTTACCTATTACGTAGCGTATTAGCAACCAGCATATATCCAGATTCCGTGTCAAAGGTTACAATGCTAAGCAAAAGCTCACTTCGCACAGCAGAGCCATGTTTGATACAGCATAACACAGCTAACGTGTACTAAAAGCTAACCGGACTACAGCTATGCATAATCAGGTGTATATTTACATGTATTTAAATATGTTTAATCGCTTAACTTACGCCATTGCGGCACAATGCTAGGGGCGGCACCCTATGCTTTAATACTTTCTTTATTCGCTAGTGTTCCAGGATTCGTTGAATTTTCCACACGGCCCGACATTTCACAGGCTTTAGGGCTCATGTCCACGGGCAAAATAAGAATTAAAATCCGCAGCGGATTTTAACTCTTCTCCTGCCCGCGGATCCGCACCCCATAGGGATGCATTGACCACCCGCGGGGTAGATAAATACCCGCGGATGGTCAATAAAAGTGATTTTAAAAAAAATGGAGCATGGAAAAATCCGGACCATGCTCCATTTTCGTGCGGGTCTCCCGCGGGCTTCTATTGAAGCCTATGGAAGCCGTCCGGATCCGCGGGACACAAAAATCATATTTTACTTACACGCTCCGGTTCTTCTCTTCGGCGCCGCGCCATCTTCTCTCAGTCGCGGCCGGATCATTTTGCTTCGGCCCGGCGCATGCGCGGGGCACGTCACCGACGTCATCATGCACATCCGCCGAGCCGAAGAATGAAGATCCGGCCGCGACGAGAGAAGATGACGCCGCCGCGAAGAGAAGAAACGGAGCGGATGGGAGGTGAGTTAATTCTGATTTATTCTCCTTTTCAGCGCTCATGTCCGCGGGGCAGGAGGGACCCGCTGCAGATTCTCCATGGAGAATCTGCAGCGGATCTGATTTTCCCCGTGGACATGAGGCCTTAGAGACTCTGCTGACTTTAGCAGCTTCCGATGCAATTGACATCTCTGTAGAAAAAAGCTACTTAGTTTCTACATCTACACAGGTATAAATATGGACAAAGGGATTAATTATATAAATCATACCCTCGAGCACAATATCTAGAGTGTTATCAGCCATTGCAGACCATTCTTCAGAGCTCGTAGGGAACAGCTCATCCAAAACGGCATCATCCAAATTCTGGTTACCAAATAGTTTTGCTTAACCCCTTAGTGACCAAGCCTGTTTGCGCCTTAATGACCAGGCCACATTTTGGAAATCTGACATGTGTACTTTAACATAGAATAGTTCCGTAAAGATTTTGCATATCCAAGTGATTCTGACATTGTTTTTTCGCCACATGTTGTACTTCATTTAGGTGGTGAAAATATTCCAATATAATTTGTGTATATTTATTAAAAGTGCCAATATTGGGAAAATTTTGAAAAAAATATCGTTTTTTCACATTTTCAATTGTAATATATCAAATATGTGCAAACATGCTGTACAAACTTTTGCTAAGATATATATTTCCATCTAGTTACTTTATTCTGAATGCACATTTGAAAAACTTTTATGTTTTTTTTAACCATTTAGGAGACGTACAAATTTAACATTACTTTTCAGCATTTTGAGGAACACTTTGTTTTCCTGCACCAAGCCAAGTTTGCAAATGCTCATGAGTGTCAGAATAATAGATACCCCCACAAATGACCCTATTTTAAAAACTACACCCCTTAGGGCGCCCACCCACTGGCGATTTTTTTTCCTTTGCGTTTTGCGTTTTTTCTCAAGAGCAATTAGTTTTGAATGTACTCCTGTCCACTGGCGTTTTTTTTTTCAGTCCGTTGCAATTTTTAACATAGGAACTGTCAGTTGCATATGTGTCCTTATTTTTATCTTAATGCACCCATGAATGTCAATGTAAATTAACGGAAAAAGCCGCGAAAATACCGCGAAAAAGCCGCAAAAAACGCACGGAAAACGCGCCGAAAACGCTGCATTTTTCACGCACGAAAATCGCAAACGCCAGTGGGTGGGCGCCCTTAATGTATTGACTGAGGGTTGCCATGAGTATTTTGACCCCACAGTTTTTTTTCAGGAATTAATTAAATTTAGAGGAGTAAGATAAAAATTTTATATTTTTGCAAATATGTCATTTTAAAGACATATTTTTTTTCTAGAGTTTACATGAAAATTAGGATTTACACCCCATAATGGATCCCCCTGTTTGTCCTGTGTTCAAAAATATACCCAACGTGGCCCTAATCTTATATCTGAGTGCACAACGGGGCCCAAAATGAAAGGAGTAGTCAGTGTCTTTCAGAACAGAAATTTTGCTTGAAGGCGTTTTAGGCCCCATAGCACACATGAAGAGTTCTTGAGCGCCCAAAACCATAGAAAACTACCACAAATGACCCCATTTTGAAAACTAGACCCCTTAAAGGGGTTGTCCCGCGCCGAAACGGGTTTTTTTTTTTTTAACCCCCCCCCCCCCCGTTCGGCGCGAGACAACCCCGATGCAGGGGTTAAAAAAACAAACCGGAGAGTGCTTACCTGAATCCCGGCCGTCCGGCGTCTTCATACTCACCTGCTGAAGATGGCCGCCGGGGTCTGCTCCCTCCGTGGACCGCAGCTCTTCTGTGCGGTCCATTGCCGATTCCAGCCTCCTGATTGGCTGGAATCGGCACGTGACGGGGCGGAGCTACACAGAGTCGGCATTCTGCACGAGCGGCCCCATTGAAGACAGCAGAAGACCCGGACTGCGCAAGCGCGGCTAATTTGGCCATCGGAGGCCGAAAATTAGTCGGCACCATGGAGACGAGGACGCCAGCAACGGAGCAGGTAAGTATAAAACTTTTGATAACTTCTGTATGGCTCATAATTAATGCACAATGTACATTACAAAGTGCATTAATATGGCCATACAGAAGTGTATAGACCCACTTGCTGCCGCGGGACAACCCCTTTAACGAATTTATCTAGGGGTGTACTACCTATTTTGATGCCATAGTTTTTGAATGAATTCAAGCAAACCAAAAGGAAAAAATTTAGATTTTCATTTTTTTGGCAATTCTGTCACTTTAAAAACAGCTTTTTTGTACAGCACACATGTGAATGAAGACTTGCACCCCAAAATGGATACCCCTGTTTGTGCTGTTTTCATAAATATACTCATTGTGGCCCTAATCTTATGTTTCGATGCACAACGGGGCCCAAAATGAAAGGAGCAGTTGGTGGCTTTTAGAACATAAATTTTGCTTGAAGGCCTTTTATGCCCCATAGCACACTTGTAGAGTTCTTGAGCGCCCAAAACAATAGAGAACCCCCACAAATGACCTCATTTTGAAAACTAGACCCCTTACCGAATTTATCTAGGGGTGTACTGTGTATTTTAACTGTACAATTTTTGAATAGATCTAAGCAAAGCAGTAGGTAAAAAATTACAATTTTCCATTTTTGGGCAATTGCGTCAATTTAAAAACAGTTTTTTTTGTATAGCACACATATAAATGAAGACTTTCACCCCAAAATGGATACCCCTGTTTGTCCAGTGTTCAGAAACATACCCATTGTGGCCCTAATCTCCTTACAGGACACATGGCTAGGCCTATAATCAAAGGAACACCCGTTGGATTTCAGGGTACAACTGAATAAATTCCAGGCCCCATTGCCCACTTGTAGAGCCATTGAGCGGCCAAAACGATAGAGAACCCCCTTAAATGACCCCATTTTGAAAACTAGACCCCTTAACAAATTCATCTAGGGGTGTACTGCGTATTTTGCCCCCACTGTATTTGAATGAATCTAAGCAAAGCAGAAGGAAAAAATTACGATTTTCAATTTTTTTGGCAATTTTTTCAATTTAAAAAGTTTTTTTGTACAGCGTACATAGGAATGAAGACGTTCACCCCAAAATGGATACCCCTGTTTGTCCTGAGTTCAGAAACATACCCATTGTGGCCCTAATCTACTTACAGGGCCCATTGCAAGGCCTATAATGGAAGGAGAACCTGTTGGATTGCAGGGCACAACTGAATAAATTCCATTGCTCATTTTGTACGGAAAAAAAATTGACTCCCTAAAAATATCCCCCCCCCCCCCTCCGTGCCCTTTTCGGCTTTCCCCAAATCTTATATAAAAGTAATAATGTGAACTGTGTGGTTTTTCCGAAGACAGGGGTTATTACGGAGGCTGGTTGGAATGGGCACATGGGGCAATAAAACTGGTATTCCCCCTCCTCTCATGCTTTTTGACCTCAGTGGCGGGTATGGGGTGTAAAAAGTGGTGTTCCGTGAGTCTTCGTAAGCTTGCGGAGGTGCGGCGGTCTCACACAGAAGACGCTCAGCAAGCTGCTCCTGGAACTGCAGGAAGGCAAGCGTTCCTGAAGCTTCTTGTAAAATACATATCACAGGTAGCGGTCTGAATAACGCCGGGCTCACGCAGCCGTAGGTGAAATCCGCGTGCGTTGGCCCGCAGCGGATCCCATCTGTGAGCTCGGTTGTGACCCTGCGTACGGCCGCGTAATGTACTGCGCATAACTGCCTACTCACACTGGAGGTCATTCGCAGTACAAAATTTTTTTTTGTTTGTTTGTATTTCCCGTACCGTCGCTTAGCGATGACGCGGGTACCCGCAGCCCGTATACAACGTAGTTGCGTATGGGCAGCGGGTATATCCACGACCATGGAGCACAATAGGCTCTATGCTGCGGATAGCCACGGTAAAATAGAACCTGCTGCGTTCTCTTTTCTGCGAGTGGATTACACAGTTCCGACCCGCTAATGTGAGCGGAATTGTGTAATCCAATGAGATTGATCTGCGTAATACCACGGATCAGACGCATGCGGAATCCGTAATTCCTATCCGGTCATGTGAGACCGACCTATGTTTGATCGCTACTTTTTTATTACGTGACCGGGGACCGCTCAACGAGGCCACCCGTCACTGCTCCAGGCTCTCGGCGACCGTTGGTTTAAGTTTCCTGGGCTCCCCGTCTCCTGCGCATGTGTCCGATATTTTGCCGGCGGTCGCATGTGCAGAATCCGGGTAAGTTGACGGATGAGGATCGCGTCGTGGTGCAAATACGGAGGCCTCCAGTAAAAAGTTTCATCTCATCTCACCGATCGCATCAGTGAGGAGAGATTAAACTAACTTTTTTTTTTTAACTTTTACGTGATCGCCATTATCCATTGGATAACGGCGAACACGTGATCAGGAACCAGTCACCGCGGCCCCCCCGTGAAATTTCCAGGCTCTTGGCTAAGTTTTGTAGCCAAGAGCAGGGAGATTTTAAGTTATCCTGGCAATCCACGGCTTTTGCGCATGCGTCTGCCGCTTAGGCGACGGCCGCGTGCGCAGAAGCTGTGGTAAGGTCTGCGGATAAATCCGGGGGCCTTAGGTATGTAATTTCATCCTCCCTCACAGATATGATCCGTGAGGGGAGATGAAATGTAAGCGTTTTAAACTTTTTTTTAAATTTTTTAAACTTTTTTAAAAACTTTTTAGCACTTTTTTAAAATTACTTTTTTACACTTTTTTTTACTTTACATGATCACTGTTATCCATTGGATAACAGTGATCATCTCTGCAGTGACATCCCTCTGCTTCTGGCTACACATGGCAGCCAGGAGCAGAGGGATTTTAAATTTCCCGGGTCCTGAGCCCCTCTGTGCACGCGCCCGATGTCAATCATCGGGCACGCATGCGCAGAAGGGGACTCCGGTCCCGGAAGACAGGGACACCGCTGAGGACTGGGGGTGGGTATTTTCACCTCCCCTCATGGATCCGATCCATGAGGGGGGTTGAAATTAACCTTATTTTTACTTTTTTGAAAACTTTTTCGCGATCGCCGCTATCCACTGGATAGCGGCAATCACAGGCCTGGGGAGCTAGAAACCAGGAGATTTTCTTTTCAATATATTTTTATTAAGTTTTAACAATACAAGTAAATTGTCACGGAAAGAGACAATATTGATATTATGAGGTTTCGCTCCTCTTTCTCATTGTAAGAGCAATAAAATTCTATGAAAACCAACAAACTTGCTTGTATTATGATTTGTTAAAGAGACAAACAGGGGATGGTGATGGGGGGTAGAGAAAGGGAGGCAAGAAAGGGGGGGTACGAGGGGGTGGTCCAGGTTGGGGCTCCCTACTGGTCCTCGTCGAATGTCATCTGGTCGGGTTACTCGCATTTACCGGTCTGTAGCCATCTAACAAATGGGGGTGAGTTGTGAGCGTCCATCCATATTGCCAAGGTATGGTAAAAGCTTTTGTGGCCTTTTGAGTCATCTGACAACCTTAGCCTCTCCAACCTTTCTATTTCATCCATCGCCCCTACCCATGCACTCCTAGGAATTTCTATGCTCTGTTTCCAAAATCTGGGTATCACTTGTCTCGTGGCCATGATGAAGAATTTTAGCAGGCCCCTTTTGAGTGAAGGGGCACCGGAGGGGGCGATGGACAGGAGCGCCAATTCAGGCGTCAAGGCTAGTGGTTCCCTGCATACCTTCTCGAATAATTGTTTCATGTCTTGCCAGATGGGCGCAACCATGGGGCACTCCCACCATATGTGGAGCATTGAGCCCACTCCCCTGTGGCACCGCCAGCAAGTGTTCGGGAGCGATGGGAAGAAGGAATGTAGCCTCTCCGGTGTCATATACCATCTTGACAAAATCTTAAAGTTTAATTTTTGTAGCCTGCTAGACACCGACATTTTGTGGATGTGTTGGAATGCTTTGCCCCAGAGCTCTCCGGGGAAGGACTGGCCCAAGGCCTCCTCCCACGCAATTATCCACCTGGGAGCGTGACTGTCAAGTCTCTATTAGCTGATTATAAAGCAATGACACAGTATGTCTAGGTGTCTCCTCCGAACAACACATTTTTTCGAAGGGGGTGAGATTTAGGTTCCAACCCTGAACAGGTTTCACCTTTCCCAGGTAGCTGTGGACCTGTAGGTATTGCATCCATGAGCCCGGGGGAACTCCCGAGGTCCCCTGTAGGTCTGTCATGTCGCGTAAGCCCCGGGAGTCCAACACCTCCCCTGCCCTGGCTTCTGTTCCGGGTGGCAAGAAACCCAGGTTACGAGCGTCCAATGTTGCCAGGATTTGTGGGTTTCCGACCAGCGGAGTGAGGGGCCCCGGGACCGATATCCTGCATCCCCCCCCTCCAGGCCCTCAGGAGAGTGGTCATCAGAGTTGAGGCCTCGGCTTTTTCCCAGTTAACCCTTTCCGGGATCCAGAACGCCCCTCTTGGTCCAAAGATATTGTTCTCGTTTTCGATTTATACCCATAGCTTATCTAACCGGTGGTGGTATAGATCTAGGATGAGGGTTCCGATCGTTGCTTTGTGATAGAGATGGAAGTCGGGGAGACCCACTCCCCCCTTTATCTTTTGTTTAGTTAGGCTTTTATGACTGAGCCTTTTGGAGCCCCCCTTCCATATGAAGCGGAGTACTAGACTTCGCAATCTGTCAAAGAAGGTTCGTGGGGGTTACATGGTGCAGTCTGAAAGGTGTATAAAAGCCTTGGTAATACATCCATCTTGACTGCGCTCATTCTGCCGAACCATGATAACGACCCTCCTGCCCAGCCCTCCAGGTCTTTTTTCAGGGTCAATAGGAGGGGTTTGTAATTTAATTCAAATATCTGGGTCAGGTCGGTCGGGATCTGGATTCCCAGGTATTTGAATGAGTCATGTCTCCATAGGAATGGGAAAGTCGTGGCCATATTCTCCGTTTCTCGTCGCGGGATGGTAATGTTGAGAACTACGGACTTTTGGGCGTTGACTTTGTAGTTGCTGAGTTTGGCAAACGCAGCAAATTCCTGCATGATATTGAGGAGGCCTATGCGGGTTCGGTGAGGTACACCAGGAGGTCATCCGCATAAAGTGATACTTTGTGCTCTTCCCCTCCAACCTGCATCCCCCGTATTGATGGGTTATTTCTAATGGCGTTTGCAAGTGTTTCCATTATCATTATGTATAGAGTGGGGGATAGAGGACACCCCTGTTGTGTGCCATTTTTGATTTCAAAGAGGGTCGACAAGTTGCCGTTGACCCTGACCTGTGCCGAGGGGCGGTGATAGAGAGCCATTATCCAGGCTATTGCCCTGGGGCCAAGTCCCACCTTTCCCAGGGTCGCTTCCAAGAACTTCCAGCTGATTCTGTTGAATGCTTTTTCAGCGTCGACAGATAACAGGCATAGTGGAGTACCTTTTTTCTTCGCCCGGTCGATCAAGGACAGGGTCTTAATGGAATTATCTCTTGCCTCTCTCCCTAGAACAAAGCCCACTTGGTCCCCGTGGATGATTCGGGGAATCGCAGGGTTTAATCTAGTTGCTATTATTTTTGAGAAGATTTTGAGATCACAATTAATGAGTGATATCGGTCTGTAGTTGCCATACGACAGGGGGTCCTTTCCTGGTTTGGGTATCAGTACGATGTGCGCCTGGAGGGCCTGAGGTGGGAAGGGGCAGCCCCGGGAAACCCCGTTGAAAGCCTGTAGCAGCAAGTCTGCCACTAGGCTCCCGTATGTTTTATAAAATCTTGGGGAAAACCCGTCTGGGCCCGGGTTTGATTTCGGATAGTGCCTGTGTAAGCTCCTCAGGGTCAAAGTCCCTGTCCATTCCCTCGGATTCTTCTGGTAAGAGACTACTCGGGGCGTGTAGGTTGAGGTAATCTGATAACGTTTGTGTATGTTGGGTTTCCATCTCGGCCGAGGTTTCGGGTATGTTATATTGGTTGGGGTAGAATGATCGGAATTCCTCTAATATTTCCCGTGGGGAGTGCACTCGTCTTCCCTCTGAGGAGTTGATGGAGTGTATGCGTTGCTGGGGCATTTTTGGGTGTAGTGCCTTGGCAAGCCAGCTACCGCTCTTATCGTCGTATTCATAGCAGCCGGCTTTCAACTTGTCTCTTTTGCCAAGGGCGTTTTGGTCTAGGATATCTAGGATTTTGTGCCGGAGTTCTGATATCTCTGTTTGGAGTTTGGCGGTCGAAGTGGCTTTATTGGAGGTTTCTTTTACATTAAGATCTTGTATTAGTTGGGTGAGACGCGCTGTATGATCTTTTTTGATCCTTGCACTATTGTAATATAAAGACTCCTCTCAGTACGCACTTCAGGGTTTCCCATTTTATCGGGGCGCTCGTTGGATCTAGTTCATGATCTTTTTTAAAATTTTCTATTGTTTTTTTTATGTCGTTCAGGCATGCAGTGTCTTTAAGTAAGGAATCGTTGAGGCGCCACGTATGCATTCCCTGTTCAATTTCCCCCGGGCCCAGGGATGCAAAAACCGGGGAGTGATCCGACCATAGAAATATATCCAAGGAACACTTAGGGGCCCCATCAAGTAAACTGTGCGAGATAAAGACATAATCTATTCTGCTATATGAGTTGTGTGCCATAGAGTGAAAACTGTAGTCACGCTTACCCGGGTGGAGAATGCGCCATAGGTCAATCAGATCCATACTCACTAGTATTTTCTGCACCTTGCGGATGGCTGACTTTGTGAGTGCAGAGCGTCCTGTGGAGGAGTCTAGTCGGGGGTCCATACACATATTGAAATCACCGCCTAATACGATTGGGGTTCCTTCTGCGAAGTCCGAGAGCCCCCGGAGAGCCCTGGAGGCAAATCCCACCTGTCCTTGGTTGGGGAAGTACAAGTTAGCAATTGTGAATATTTTGTTAGCTATGGATATTTTTAGGAAAATGTACCTTCCATCTGTATCCGACTCCTGCGCCAGAACCACTGGGGTTAATGATTTATGAAGTGCTATAGAGACTCCACAAGTTTTATTCTCCGGGTGAGTGGAATGGAACCACACAGGGTAGTATTTGTTCCTGCTGCAGTCCGGCGGACCGGCGCGTGGAAAGTGGGTCTCTTGAAGCAGCGCTATCAACACCGTTTCCTGTGGAGTCTGTACAGCACTTGGTTGCGCTTGCTGGGGCAGTTAAGGCCTTTTGTGTTAAAGGAACATATTGTTAGGTGGGCCATTTGCTTGTGTTTAGGAGTTGTAGTGGTAAGTGGTAAGCTTCATAGAGTGACATCGGTCCTTGGGGTATAGTCTGGACCTGGGAGGGGGACGGGTAGTACAAAAGGATGGGTGGGGAAGGAGAGGTGAGGGTAACATAAATCCACGTGTGAACAGCAATGATAAAACCGATATTGCAATCAACAGTGGAAAACATCTTGAAACTAACAGACGACTGACGTCTATGCAGCGGTGTAGTGCTGCTGTCCCTAGTGGGGAGGTGGCTGAGAAGAACGAGTCCACGAGCCGCGTCTCCCCTCCCCACGGCTGCTATGATACATAGTGGTGGGCATCCAAACCTTTGCGATCTTAAAAGAGACAGGTGAGAGTGGCCGGAGATGGAGGGAGAGTATATTTGAGAAGAGGGAGGAGCTGCTAGAGGAGAAGGGGGGAGAGAGGGGAGGGGGAGCCCCCGTGATGGTGGTTTCGGGGGGGGGGGGAGTGGTCTAGGTGGGGGAATAGGTAAGCTTTAGTGGGTGAAGTTTAGTAGATAGGTATAGCACCCGAGGCTTCAGAAAGGGTGCTCGGGAGGATGTTGCGTCCTTCCGAGGGAATATCTGGGTGTTCTCAGCGTGTCTGCTTCTGTGGTTCAGTTTACAGTTCTTGTGTGCATTTTGAGTTGCAGACCAGGTGTGAATTTTCCCTGTTTGTCACCATGGGGGATGATTGTGGGTTATGTGTTCTTCGGGTCGTTCCCTTGGAGGTGCTTCGTCTGGTCTTCAATAGGGTTTTGTTCTCGTGAATGTCCTTGCAGGCCTCAGGGGGTATGTTCTTTTGGTGATTAGGTTCTGTCATCATTATTTGGCCGTCTGCGGTTAGAGTTCACCACTTGCCATTGACTCCTGGGGGGGGGGGGGTAAGTGTGGGGGCGCTTGTTCTCTGCCATTCTGGAAGCAAGACCATCGGGAGTTTTAAGGCTGCGAGGAATGTGGGTAAATCCCCTAGGGATCTGAATATGACAGTCTCTTTCCCCGCGCCAGCTATTAGCTGAAATGGGTATCCCCATCTGTACGGAATTCCTTTTTCTTTCATAATTGTTAGTAGAGGCGGGAGTGCCGGCGCTGTTGGAGTGTTCTTCTGGAAAGGTCCGGTAATATCAGTAGGTTTCTGTCGCGGAAATTTTCTCTGTAGAAGTGGATCCTACATACCACGTCTCTTGGTCTTTCAGGATCTATTGATCTGGGGCCTAGAGCTCTATGTATCCTGTCCATCTCGATCAAGTCGTTCGAAGTTCTGTTTAGGAGGTTTCCAAAGCATTTATGTGCCCAGGCCTCTAGATGCTTGTTTTCGACTTCTTCGCTTAAGCCCCGTTTTCTCAGGTTATTTCGTCTGTGGCGATTTTCTATATCATCCAGGTGGATTGCGAGTTCTGTAATTTGATTGGCGTGCTCGCATAGGATGTCGTGATGTTCGTTTATTTGGTGGAACACTTGTTCTTGCGTCTCCTCCGCTTCCATTAGACGTTGCCCCATCTGCTGGATTTCTTTTTGTAGGGATTCTAATGCAGATTTTTGTGATGAGACAAACTGGGCGAAGAGGTTATCAAGGTCCCCCTTAGTGGGTATGGATCGAAGGTGTTCTTTCCAATTCCAATTATCTAAGTCGTTCTCTGTTGGTTGTGTCAGGTTCCTTTTGTCGCCCTGGGAGTGGTTCCTGTTCGTAGGGCGTATCTCTGACCCATGTGTGTCTTGGTGGGTTATGGCTGAGGACGCGAGGGTGGGCTGTCCTGCCTGTTTGTTGTTACCCCCGGGGTAGGATGTTGGCTTGTGTGGCTTATCTTTGTTTCTCGCCCCTTTGCTCATGGTTGTCGGGGTGGTGGGGTCGATCTGTGGAGGGGCCCTCCATTCAGGGACTTGACTGTCCTTAGGGTCTGCTCTCCCTCTGCCGCCGTGGGATATAGGTGAGGGTCCAGGGGAGGCTGCCCACTCTTCTTCACTGTCGCATGTGAAGTCTTGGAGTGGGTATGGCTGCTTCATGGCTCCCTCACACCGCTTATGTAGTGTCTTGGGGCTTTTATTTATCTTGGGTGGCAGCCTGCTCTCGTTGGTGGATAGTGGGCTGTTATGGTTCCCCTCCCCCGTACCTGTGGTGTCCCCGGCAGCCATTTGGGTGTTGGGGCTGCTCCCTGTGGTTCCCGGCGTTGTGGGGTCTCGTTTTACCTCCACTTCCGGTTCGGAGACTGAGGAAGATGGCGGCTGGCACTGAACTTCCGGCAAGGTCTCTTCTCCCCTCAGCTCCGGTGCCGCTGTTTCTGTGGCTGCGGGCGGCGATAAGGGTCTTCTCCCTTGTGTCAGGGGGGGGCTGGAGCCTACCCTCGTCCCGGAGTGGAAGCCGTCCGAGGGTTCTGAGTAGCGGCTCGGCCGTGCGCGCTCCTCCGGCGCCATTTTGCTCATGTGGGGGATTCCTGGCAGATCAGCGGCTGGTGGCGGGACGGCTCGGAACAGGCTGTTGCGGGCTCCAGACGGTAAGCTGTCACTCTGTTCTGCATCCCCTCGGTTCTCTTGCCGGCATCTCCTCTCCCCTCTCTCCTCCGGGGGCTGTTTCCCGCCTCCTCTCTCCTGCTTGCGATGGTTGCTGGCAGCCATGATATATCGGTCTAAGGGACCCGGATCCTCCTCTCTGGTCCTTGGTAGGCTGGTACATCTTCTCTTCTTGCCCATGGCTGTGTTAGAGACGTTTTTTTTGCGGTTTGGATGCCTTAATTAGTGGTTTTGGCCGTGGGGAGGACGGAGCTCAAGCAGTGCACAACTTAGCTCTCCATCGTCCAGGCCACGCCCCCCGAAAGCAGGAGATTTTAAACTCCCCGGGGTTCCCAGTCTTCTGCGCATGCGCGTGACGTCATTCGTCTGGCGCGCATGCGCAGAAGAGCCGCGCCGAGTCCCGGAGGACCCATTCATCGCGGCATACAACGGGGAAGCCGGGTGAGTACTTTCAGCTGCCGTGATTGATCCAATCCATCAGGGCAGCTGAATCTTTAACTTTTTTAACATTTTTTTTAACTTTATTGCGATCGGCGCTATGCATTGGATAGCGCCGATCGCAATGCCGGGGGGGGGGACTGCCCGCAGCCCAAGATGACAGCTCCATGCTGTCGGCTACCTGCGGGCACCGACAGCATGGAGCTGTCACGTCCATAGCCCATGGGGCTTTATTCTCTGTAGGATGCATGTTTTTACGTCCTCAGAGAATAAAGCCCACTTGGGCAGGACGTAAAAAGGCTATGGGCTGGTCGTTAAGGGGTTAACCCCTTAGTGACGAAGCCTGTTTGCGCCTTAGTGACGGAGCCAAATTTTGGAAATCTGACATGCGTCGTTCAACGTAAAGGCTTTACATATCCAAGTGATTCTGACATTGTTTTTTCGCCACATGTTGTACTTCATTTTGGTTGTAAAAAGAGACCGATATAATTTGTGTATATTTATTAAAAGCGCCAAAATTGGGAAAATTTTGAAAAAATGGTCATTTCTTCACATTTTCAACTGTGATATCTTAAATATGTCCAAACATACTGTACAAATTTTTTATAAGATATATATTTCCATCTAGTTACTTTATTCTGAATGCACATTTGAAAAACTTTTGTGTTTTTTTAACCATTTAGAGGACATACAAATTTAACATTACTTTTCACCATTTTGAGGAACACTTTGTTTTCCTGCACCAAGCCAAGTTTGCAATGGCTCTGAGTGTCAGAATAATAGATACCCCCTCAAATGACCCCACTTTAAAAACTACACCCCTGAATGTATCCACTGAGGGGTGTCATGAGTATTTTGACCCCACAGTTTTTTTTCAGGAATTAATTAAATTTAGAGGAGAAAAAATAAAATTTCATATTTTTGCAAATATGTCATTTTAAAGACATATTTTTTTCCTATAGTGCCCATGAAAATGAGGATTTACACCCCAAAATTGATACCCCCGTTTCTCCCGTGTTCAGAAATATACCCATTGTGGCCCTAATCTTATGTCTGGATGCACAACGGGACCCAAAATGAAAGGAGTAGTCGGTGTCTTTCAGAACATAAATTTTGCTTGAAGGCGTTTTAGGCCCCATAGCACCTTTGTAGAGCTCTTGAGCAGCCAAAGCCAAAGAGAACCCCCACAAATGACCCCATTTTGAAAACTAGACCCCTTAACGAATTTATCTAGGGGTGTACTGCCCATTTTGACCCCACAGTCTTTGAATGAATGCAAGCAAAGCAAAAGGAAAAAAATGTGATTTTGTTTTTTTTTGGCAATTCTGTCATTTTAAAAACTGCTTTTTTTGTACAGCACACACATGAATGAAGACTTGCACCCCAAAATAGATACCCCTGTTTGTCCCGTGTTCAGAGACATACCCATTGTGGCCCTAATTTTTTGTCTGGATGCACAACGGGGCCCAAAATGAAAGGAGTAGTCGGTGGCTTTCAGAACAGAAATTTAGCATGAAGGTGATTTAGGCCCAATAGCACACTTGTAGAGCCCTTGAGCGGCCAAAACGACAAAGAACCCCAACAAATAACATTTTAAAAACTAGACCCCTTAACGAATTCATCTAGGGGTGTATTGCGTATTTTGACCCCACAGTATTTGAATAAATCTAAGCAAAGCAGAAGGAAAAAATTACGATTTTCATTTTTTTGGGCAATTTCGTCAATTTAAAAACAGTTTTTTTTGTACAGTGTACATAGAAATGAAGACATTCACCCCAAAATGGATACTCCCGTTTGTCCCGTGTTCAGAACCATAACCCTTGTGGCCCTAATCTACTTAAAGGACACATGGCTAGGCCTATAATAGAAGGAGCACCCGTTGGATTTCAGGGCACAACTGAATAAATTACAGGCCCCATTGCCCACTTGTATGGAATAAAAATTGACACTTTAAAAAAATATCCCCTCCCCGACACACTCCGCACCCTTTTCGGCGTTCCCTAAATCTTAGATAAAAGTAATAATGTGAACTGTGTAGTATTTCCAAAGACCGGGGTAATTACGGAGGCTGGTTGGGATGGGTACATGGGGCAATAAAACCGGGTATCCACCCTCCTCTCATGCTTTTTGGGGGTATTTCGTGACCTCAGTGGCGGGTATGGGGTTCAAAAAGTGGCGCTCTGTGAGTCTTCGTAAGCTTGCGGAGGTGCGGCGGTCTCACACAGAAGGCGCTCAACAAGCTGCTCCTGGAACTGCATGAAGGCGAGCGTTCCCGGGGCTTCTTGTAAATTACGGATTACAGGTAGCGGTCTGAATAACGCCGGGCTCACGCAGCCATAGGCGGAATCCGCTTGCGGAGGCCCGCAGCGGATCCCATCTGTGAGCCCGGCTGTGACCCTGCGTACGGCCGCGTAATGTACTGCGCATAACTGCCTACTCACACGAGCGGTCATGCGCAGTCCTTTTTTTTTGTTTGCATTTCCTGCACCGTCGATTAGCGATGACGCGGGTACCCGCAGCCCGTATACAACGTAGTTGCGTATGGGCAGCGGGTATATCCACGACCATGGAGCACAACGGGCTCTATGTTGCGGATATCCGCGGTAAAATAGAACATGCTGCGTTCTCTTTTCTGCGAGTGGATTACACAATTCCGACCCGCTAATGTGAGCGGAATTGTGTAATCCAATGCGATTGATCTGCGTATTACCGCGGATCAGACGCATGCGGAATCCGTAATTCCTATCCGGTCATGTGAGACCGGCCTAAGGTAGATCGCTAGCTTTTTATCACGTGACCGGGGACCGTTCAACGAGGCCACCCGTCACTGCTCCAGGCTCTCGGCACCTGGGAGCAAGGAGATTTTAATTTTCCTGTGCTCCCCGACTCCTGCGCATGTGTCCGGTGTTTTGCCGGCGGTCGCATGTGCAGAATCCGGGAAAGTTCATGGAGGAAGATCGCGTTGGGGTGAAATATGGATCGCATCGGTGAGGGGAGATGAACCTTCACCTTTTTTTTACTTTTACGTGATCGCCATTATCCATTGTATAACGGCAAACACGTGATCAGGAACCGCTCACCACGGCCCCCCGTGAAATCTCCAGGCTCTCGGCTAAGTTTTGTAGCCAGGAGCAGGGAGATTTTAAATTATCACAGCTTTTGCGCATGCGCCTGCCATTCTGGCGACGGCGGCGTGCGCAAAAGCTGGGGTAAGGTCCGCGGATAAATCCGCGGGCCTTAGGTACGTCATTTCATCCTCCCTCATGGATATGATCCATGGGGGGAGATGAAACGCAAGCTTTTTTAACTTTTGAAAACTTTTTTAACCTTTCTTTTTTTTTACTTTTTACCCTTTTTTTTTACTTTACATGATCACTGTCATCGATTGGATGACAGTGATCATGTCCCTGGTGACATCTCTCTGCTCCGGGCTACACATGGCAGCCTGGAGCAGAGGGATTTTAAATTTCCCGGGGCTCGAGCCCCTCTATGCACGCTCCCAATGTCAATCATCGGGCGCGCATGCGCAGACGGGCACTTCGGGTCCCGGGACATCGGGACATCGCAGAGGACCCGAGGTGAGTATTTTCAGCTCCCCTCATGGATCCGATCCATGAGGGGAGGTGAAACTTTACTTTTTTAAAACTTTTTTTAACTTTTTCGCGATCGCCGCTATCCAATGGATAGCGGCGATCGCGTGCCCTGGTACCGCTCACAGAGGTCCCCGGTAACACCTCCTGGTTCCCGGCTACCTTCAGAAGCTGGGAGCCAGGAGTTTTTAAATTTGCCGGGGGCTCCCGGGCTTCTGCGCGTGCGCGTGATGTCATCGTCTGGCGTGCATGCGCAGAAGGCCGGTGGCGGGTGCGGGAAGACCAGATCTTCAGTGGGCAGCGGGGAGAAGGCGGGTGAGTATTTTCAGCTGCCCTGGTGGATCCGATCCATCAGGGCAGCTGAATAACTAACTTTTTTCACTGTTTTATTTACTTTTTTGCGATCGGCGCTATCCGTTGGATAGCGCCGATCGCAATACCAGGGGGGACTGCCCGCATCCTGGGATAACAGCTCCATGCTGTCAGCTACCTGCGAGCACCAACAGCATGGAGCTGTCATGTCCTCAGGCAAGTGGGCATTAATCCAAAGAGGATGCATAAAACTACGTCCTCTAGGATTAAAGCCCACTTGCTGAGGACGTAGTTTCCCGATGGGGCAGTCGTTAAGGGGTTAAACACTGAAAAAAGTAAAAATGATCAGAAATAGGCATCTATAACGTGAAAGTCATAAAAAGAAAAAAACTTTAATACAGATCTCAGCTTGTTCGTCTTCGGTAAACAGATTTGCCAGAAAATTTTGAGTATCGTTACTTTGAGCGTCCATCTGAAATTAAAAAGAATGCTGTGAATGTATCTAAAAGCACGGCAAAATCTCAAGTTTCTATTACAGCAAGAAGTGAGAGAATTAGATTTCGTACGTAAAATGTGGACGCTAATTCTTTCGCGCTTAGAATTGAATAATCGGGTTGGGACCCATTAGCTTTTCCTATTTATGACATAATCAATGCTCGAGCCAAATTTCGAGTTTCTATGACACCGGAAAGTGAAAGAATTAGATTCCATACGTAAAATTTGGACGCTAATTCTTTTGCGCTGAGAATTGAACAATCGAGTTGCGACCCATTAAATTTTCCTATTTATGACATAATCAATGCCCGTTCCAAATTTAACGTTTCTATGACACGGGAAAGTGAGAGAATTACATTCTGTATGTAAAATTTGGACGCTATTTCTTTTGCGCATAGAATTGAATAATCGAGTTGGAACCCATTAGCTTTTCCTATTTATGACATAATCAATGCTCGTGCCAAATTTCTAATTTCTATGACACCGGAAAGTGAGAGAATTACATTACGCACGTAAAATTTGGACGCTAATTATTTTGTGCTTAGAATTGAATAATCGAGTTGGGACCCATTAGCTTTTCCTATTTATGACACAATCAATGCCCATGCAAAATTTTACGTTTCTATGACACCGGGAAGTGAGATAATTAGATTCCGTACGTAAAATTTGGACGCTAAGACTTTTGTGCATAGAATTGTATAATTGGGTTGGGACCCATTAGCTTTTCCTATTTATGACATAATCAGTGCTCGTGCCAAATTTTGAGTTTCTATGACACCGGAAAGTGAGAGAATTAGATTCCGTACGTAAAATTTGGACGGTAATTCTTTTGCGCTGAGAACTGAACAATCGAGTTGGGACCCATTAGCTTTTCCTATTTATGACATAATCAATGCCCGTGCCAAATTTCACATTTCTATGACACAGGAAAGTGAGAGAATTACATTCCATACGTAAAATTTGGACGCTAATTCTTTTGCACTAGAATTGAATAATCGAGTTGGGACCTCTTTATTTTTCCTATTTTGGACATAATCAATGCTCTTACCAAATTTCATGTTTCCACGACATCGGGAAGTTGGAGAATTAGTGGCGAGTCAGTCAGTCAGTCAGTGAGGGCTTTCGTCTTTATATATATATTTATTTTGTGCTAAGTATAAACTTGGTTTTAACCCATACTTGGCACATAATTAACATAGGAACTATATCCCAAATGAGGCTTCAATTTAACCCAGGCTAGGCACGTTATCCGCATAGAATTCCCACCGCAGATGAAACATCGAGCAGAGTAGCGTGGACAGCCGGGAGGAAACTGTAGACAATACAAGAAAAGTAAACAATACATTCGCATCTAGAAAAGTGAAAAAACATTAAAATCAAAATTAAACACAAAATCTATAATAATACTTCATGTACCAGTATAGTCAGATATCAAAGATAACAAAAATGGAACCACATTGTATTCATAGTTTAACTCTCTGGGACTCAACGTATGTAATAAATAAATCCAGCGAAGCTCCTTCTTCTTAAGCACTTTCACTCTATCTCCACCCCAGACCGAGGGGGATGCCCCATCGATCAAGCGAAATTTTAGCTGGCTAATGGTGTGTCCTTTATCATCAAAATGTCGGGGAATCGGTAAATCTAGGTTTCTGGTATGTATCGTGCTCTTATGCTTCCCTATCCTGCTCCTCACCTCTTGTGTGGTTTCACCCACATACTGAAGCCCGCATGGGCATATGATTAAATATATAACCTAAGATGAGGAGCAGGTATAGCGACCACCAATACTAAATGCTGCGCCTGTTTGTGCATGATAAAACGTGTCCCCCCTCACTATATTGCCGCAACACGAGCAACCTAAACACGGATAGTTGCCCATCTTGCAAGGTGCAAAGGTCGCCTGTTTAGGCAATGTCACTTTACTATATAGGGAGTGCACAAGTTTATCCTTTAAATTAGGACACTGCCAATATCACATCATAGGGGGATTTGCAAATTCCTCCACATCGCTGGTAAGGCCTACAAGCGGCCAATGTTTATTCAGAATCTGATGTATACGTTTATTCATCGGGTTATAGACAGATACAAAGGATATACGTTTGCACTTCTCCTTTTGCTCTTTTACAATTAATAGATCATCTCTCTCTATTGCTTTAACTTTCTCAGCAACATGGCTAATTAAGGCACGCAGATAGCCCCTTTCTAAAAACTTATTACCCATTTGTGTCACCCGTAAGTCCAACTTTTCATCCTTGGTGACTCGTCTCAACCTTAAGAACTGACTCCAGGGTAGCGAGTTTACAGAGGCACGTGGGTGAAAACTAGTGTAATCCAAAAGACTATTTTGATCCGTTTGCTTAACATGTAAATCTGTCTCGAAACCATCACCACATCTTGTTACTAATACATCCAAAAATTCAACACTTACACGTGAATGTTTTACTGTGAATTTGAGTTCCGATCGGACGCTATTCAACTGATCATGGAAACATGCCAACTCATCCTCCGTACCCCTCCAGATCAGGAAGATATCATCAATATATCGGTGCCAGGAGACCACCTGTTCCCAAAGGGTCGACGTATGCACATGTTCAAAAATACTCATATAGATATTCGCATACATTGGCGCTACGTTCGAACTCATGGCGGTCCCCTGGCACTGTCTATAATATTTCCCTAGAAAAACAAAATAACTTCCGTACAGAAGAAATGCCAGCAGAGTTAAAATAACATGTTCGCATTCAACAGTGAATCCAGATATAAGAAGCATATTTCTAACCGCTTCGAGACCCCTCATGTGTAATGGATGTATACAATGAAGTAACATCAAACAATGCAAGGATAACATCACCAGAGATCTTAATTTTTTGAAGTTAAGACAAAAAAATCACTCGTGTCCCTCACACATGAATTGCCCATCGTGGAAAACTTATTCAAAACTTTATCAACAAATATCGACATATTTGTACACTTGGATCCGTGACCGGAGACTATAGGTCACCCGGGCGGATCTATTAGCGACTTATGGATTTTGGTCAACACATATATCGTGGGGACAATAGGGGATCCACATACAAGAATTCAACAAGGCTTGATCGATATTACCTTCCGCAAGCCATCAGTCAGAATAGAACTGATACTGTGCTGTGGGATTACCTGGCAACAACATGTGGATACGTCCCACTTTAAAATATTCAGATAACATAACCATGTGCAAATTCAAAGATACATAGCGCTTTTTTTCATTCTCCCATTTTCGCTGTAATACATCCAACGTGGGAGTACTCAAGAATGTGCCATCAAATTTTGTGCCTGATAATATTCTGACAGTGTCTGCATCTGAAAACCAAGACATGCTGGAGGTCCCTGTGGCACCGACTCCAGGATTATTCACATTCATTCTGTCCATAATAGGTGCACGCCAGCCTGGATCACAGCTCAAGTCAATAAACAGAGGTTTGCCAGCAGCACGCCATTCTAAATCTGTGGAACGTTTGGGCCCTATTTATGCAGCCATATTTAACCAGCTGAAGCTCATATTGAACAGCTTGGACCTTAAGATCAAACTGACCAGAAATAAAGACTCTTTCTGCCTGATGTTCGCTGATCCAGATTCGTATAAAATTCAAATAAGCATGTAAAACGGGTGCAAGTGTCGCCAGCTGTCAGAATAGGCCACAGCCAAGCTCTTCTTTCGTCCACGGCTAAATACTGGCTAGATAGAGTAAGTTTGAAAGTGTACAGTATACCTGCGGGAGCAAGAATTACCAATCATGAAAATCTGTTCCTGGGACAGATTCCTAAAACAATGATATTAGCATTTGTTGATAATGAAGCCTTTAGCGGATCATATCAGAAGAACCCTATCTGCTTTAATCATTATGACATCAGTTTTGCTTCTCTGTAACTGGATGGACAACAGATACCCGCCAGGCCTTTTCAGCTTAATTTTGATGCCGAATTAGCCATTAGAGAATACATGACTCTTGTGCATATATCTGGAAAGGAGAAATCGGACAGCAGAATTGCTACTGACCAAGAAGAGCACGTTCGTGGTTATACATTTTTTTCTTTTGACCTTTCTCCAGATCAGGAGCCAGGATTACACTACTCCATCGTTAAAATGGGGAACCTGTGGGTAGAAATAAGATTCGCAGTCCCTATGCCTCATACTGTAAATATGACAGTATATGCCATCAATCCAGCTATTCTGGAGATAAACCATAGAAGAGAAGTCCCGTACGATTACAACTAATCATAAACACTCTACAGATTACAGATCTTCTCAGGTCAGATCCTTATACTGATCAGCTATTTGCGGGCGTATATCCCTGTGACTTGAAAAAAGTCACAACCGCAGCACTCAAAAAGGGGATTCAAGAAGTCCAATCTGGTTCCCCCAGTAAGACTGTAAACCGTGTGGAGGTACTCTAGCTTATCTATTGTCTGCACTTTCTCCATATGTAATTTGTGCCTTGTGCATTGCTGCAGTTGCATTTACAGTAAAGTTATTCCAGGCCCTGACCATTCCCAGGGACCTGAGGTACTCTATTCCTGTCTGTAGCTCGTTTATTTCCCTGACGATGTTCATGCCGGTGGGTACCAAAACGGTGGCATCACCCGTGATCAAACCCTACTCTTGTTCCTCAGTTTATTGGGCATCCCTATGCTAGTGGTGTCCGGAAGAGGTCCAGCGCTGCCCTGGCCGAGGCTATGTGCGTCCCTCGGGGAGGGAGCGTGGTAAGTGCCGCCATGACAAGCCAGCATCTTACCCTCCCCGCCCCTTAATGTAGGCCCCGCGTCCAAGGTCACCGTATGGGACACTGCATTACCTCCACACCTCCTCCCCTTACTGTTGGGGTCCCCCAGGGCTCAGTCCTCAGCCCCCTCCTTTCCTCCATCTACACATCCCCTATTGGACAAACCATCAGACGTTTTGGCTTTCAGTACCATCTCTCTGCTGATGACAGCCAGTTATACACCTCCTCCTGTGACATCCCAGCAACATTCCTCCAGAACGCCACTGACTGTCTGTCTGCTGTCTCTAATACTATGTCCTCTCTCTTACTAAAACTAAACCTCTCAAAATCTGACGTGCTAGTGTTTCCACACTCCACTAACCAACCTCATCCTGACATCTCCATCTCAGTGTGTGGCACTATAACTCCCAGCATGCCCGCTGTCTTGGCAGCACTCAAAAAGGGGATTCAAGAAGTCCAATCTGGTTCCCCCAGTAAGACTGTAAACATACAGTGAGGAGAGAAAATGTTGCAAAAGCCTGGTATGGTCTGGATCAAAACCAAGGACAAGCTGAACATAAGAAGTGACCAGGCAGCATCTGATGATTTAAATAGAATCAAATTTTTCTTTATTCCTCCATCCAAGAGTGACCGGCAACGTTTCGGCTTCAACTGAAGCCTTTTTCAGGCCCTGGGCTTTAAATGTCTTTTTAAATCACCTTCTCCAACTTCATTGTCAGTTTTCGTCCTCATTAAAGCATCCGGCCATCTGTTAAAAAGTTTAATGTAACGTTCGGCTGTAATAAAATGTCTCTTTCAATCATGTGCTGCAATCTGGATGTCAGACGGAATGACTGGCACATGTTCGCCTGATTGATTGGACTTATTACCTGCTTCATATGTATACATACAATTCATTAGTCTGCACACCCCTGTGGGCATTGCTTTTGGCTGGCTTCCAGCACAGTAAGAATATGTTAGTCTGCTTCACTACTCTGATGAGCTCACAACTTTACTAAGCCATGGTGTATGAATCTATGGACTCCGCACTGTGAAAGGCGGATAAAGAGCGCCACAGTGCTGATGTGGCTGGATTCAAGCACTGTGCCACGTTTTTGCTACACAGACTGACGCTGAACAGGAAAGTTATGACGTGGAACGCTAAAGACGAATTTGTCTACAAAGAAAGCTCAATCAGCGGATCCAGTATATAGGGTTTGATCAGCCATGATACACAAACCCACAGCAACTGCAAAAAGGCTCTACCTTTGGGAAGGACCACCTTCATGCATGCTTTGGCAGAGATTAATATACCTTCAATGGTTGTTGTTGACCCCCGAATACGAGAGGAACTGGATGAATTAAAAATGGATTGTTTGATCACTGCCTCGGCTGCCCTGAAATTGTAAGAAAAAAGATTCCTTACTTCATACGTGCATTATTTGATGGAAAAAAGGAGCCTTGCTCGCTGTGGATCCGATGGACTCTTTACATTGCAGATCAAAAACCTCTTATGGGTTGTATTTAAAGGGGTTGTCCCGCGCCGAAACGTTTTTTTTTTTTTTTCAATAGCCCCCCCGTTCGGCGCGAGACAAACCCGATGCAGGGGTTTAAAAAAAAAACGGATAGTACTTACCCGAATCCCCGCGCTCCGGTGACTTCTTACTTACCTTGTGAAGATGGCCGCCGGGATCTTCACCCTCGGTGGACCGCAGGTCTTCTGTGCTGACCATTGCCGATTCCAGCCTCCTGATTGGCTGGAATCGGCACACGTGACGGGGCGGAGCTACGAGGAGCCGCTCTCTGGCACGAGCGGCCCCATTCATAAGGGAGAAGACCGGACTGCGCAAGCGCGTCTAATCGGGCGATTAGACGCTGAAGATTAGACGGCACCATGGAGACGGGGACGCTAGCAACGGAACAGGTAAGTGAATAACTTCTGTATGGCTCATATTTAATGCACAATGTACATTACAAAGTGCATTAATATGGCCATACAGAAGTGTATAACCCCACTTGCTTTCGCGGGACAACCCCTTTAACTTTACACAAATGCATTACTTTACACAATATATTTAATATTATTATGTATTGATTACCCCTGTAACTATATGAATGATATTTTATGTATTCGAACATGTGCTCTATAAAGCTTTTTTTAAACTTTGCATCAAGCTCCTGTGTGATCTCTTGTTGTGAAACAAAAAGGTGGGGGTCTGCTTAAAACAGCTTCCTGACATAAGATGAAGGGAGCTGTTTTCAAAAAGGTGGGGGCTAAAGGCTGGGGATAAAGCCTTATAGTACACTCTCAGGGCTCCTACCCACTTGCGTTTTTTTAACTCTCCGATATCGCTGTTTTTTTTAACGCGATTGTCAATAGGACTTTTTTAATGTTAAAAACGTATTGCAAGTTTGTACTTTGCAATTTTTGTGCGATCCATTTTTAACATTAGAAAGTCCCATTGACAATCGCTTTAAAAAACGCAGCGATATCACAGCATTAAAAAACCACAAGTGGGTAGGTGCCTTCATGGAAATAGATAACTTCATGAAATAAGGGACTGTATATAAAGTCTCCTAATATACTCATTTACTATAGATAAAGCCGGTTATAATCATAATATACTCTACTCCCACAGAGTGTATTATGATTGGCACGTCATAGAAATGACATTTCTGCTATCCTATGCTAATTTGGCTGAACTGAAAGGGGCGGCATAATGACCTAGGCTAATGTGGGTCCCTGTATCCAGCCTCCAGAAGGAGGGCAGCTATCACATTAGCATAAGAGTCATAAAGTGACAGGGGGCGTGGTACCTGTCACTTTCCAAAAAGTGGCAATTTGATAAGATATATGTACTTATTACTACTGCTATGCATTGAGGAAAAGGGACCATACTGTGCCCTCCCCGCTATTTTTGTATATGACTATCCGGTTCCTGATGAGTTGAAAGGTCCAACTGAATTGCATTGAACCATATGGACGATATTGAGTATACGAATGAATGTGTGAATTGGATTTGGTTGGACCCAAGCCATTGTGGACCAGTTCACCAACCAAATGCTATAGGTGTATACAGCAGGTCACGTTGCTTCACTTGATCCTAAATATCTGCAGGCCATTGCATTAACCCTTTCCAATGCACTGTCTGATGTATTCCTACATTCTGATTGAAGCTTGTACTGCTCCAATGTCAGAAGACGTCTAACGGTATTCTTACCATCTATTGCCAGCTACTCCGCTGTCAGAGCCTCTCTGGTGCACACACACTGGCTTTAGCCAGCAGATGGCATAATTGTATAACAGCAAAAAGAGAAAGCCTGCATGCAAAATTGGATTGGAAAGGGATAAGGCTGTGATATTTTCTACAGGGACTCTCAGTATAGGGGTTCCCTGGGAAATCGACTAGTACTTACCTATCTACCAGTAAATTTTGAGTACGCACCAAGGGATTCCATATATATATTTTAGTCTGAAAGCCCTGGTACTGCGTACTGGGATACGGTTGTTGTGTGTTGTGTATTTGTCTGTCCCATCTTGGTAGTTCATTGCCCAAGGACTTTTTAAAAAATGTATTAATGAAGAATTTATAATTGTATAACTGTGAAAAGGCTATTCGAATTTAGGTTCCCTCTGCCTCGGTGAATTGAGGTACCACACTAATGTTTCAGAAGCAAGGACTACTACCCCTATTATTGTTTATATATCCACTTTTTATATTTACTATTTCTGTCCGGAATGGGTCCCTATGCATATACAGACTGGCATCATGACAAACTAACATCTTCCCTTACCAGACTCCACAGGTAGCAGGCTATAACAGCTGCCTATTTTAGACAGAAACCGCCCTTACAAAAGTTTCAAATGACCTCTTGACAGCCAAATCATGGGGCAGCTACTCCCTACTAATCCCTCTCGATCTCTCCGAAGCATTTGACACCGTTGACCATAAACTTCTCCTCAGTATGCTTCGCTTCATTGGACTAAAGGACACTGCTCTCTCCTGGTTCTCCTCCTACCTATCTGACCGCTCATTCAGTGTCTGCTTTGCTGGCTCTACTGTCCCAGTTCATGCTTTCCTGGCCGCATATTAGTAGTTTCCGCTTCTGTTATTCCTGCTGCCGATTCCAGCCAATGAGGTGGCTGGAATCGGCACCACGTGACTTCCCATCGTGCACGAGCAGTACAGTTCAGCAGCCGTGCACGATGAGAGCTGTGCCCGCGCCTCACGTGACCGGTGACGTCACCGAGACTTGAATTTGCCCGCGAATTCCGAGTCCTGGCATCTACAGAGGAAGCTGATGGTTGGAGCCTTTTATACTACTTACAACGTGGGAGAGGAAGATTTCTGCGCTGTGTGGTGAGTGTGTGGTGAGTACCTACCTGAGATTAATGCGCTGTGTGGTGAGTACCTACCTGAGATTAATGCGCTGTGTGCTGCGCTGTGTGGTGAGTACCTACCTGAGATTAATGCGCTGTGTGGTGAGTACCTACCTGAGATTAATGCGCTGTGCTGCTATGTGTGGTGAGTACCTACCTGAGATTAATGCGCTGTGTGGTGAGTACCTACCTGAGATTAATGCGCTGTGTGGTGAGTACCTACCTGAGATTAATGCGCTGTGTGCTGAGTACCTACCTGAGATTAATGCGCTGTGCTGCTATGTGTGGTGAGTACCTACCTGAGATTAATGCGTTGTGTGGCGAGTACCTACCTGAGATTAATGCGCTGTGTGGTGAGTACCTACCTGAGATTAATGCGCTGTGCGCTGCTACGTGTGGTGAGTACCTACCTGGGATTAATGCGCTGTGCGCTACGTGTGGTGAGTACCTACCTGGGATTAATGCGCTACGTGTGGTGAGTACCTACCTGAGATTAATGCGCTGTGCGCTACGTGTGGTGATTACCTACCTGAGATTAATGCGCTGTGCTGCTATGTGTGGTGAGTACCTACCTGAGATTAATGCGCTACGTGTGGTGAGTACGTCACCTGAGATTTGCGCGACGCCACCTGACACAACCTGTCTTTTTTTGCAGATTTGTGCGCTACGTGTGGAGATGCGGCCACCCGAGATTTGTGCGCTTTTTTGCAAACTTACGTGTGGAGAGGATCCTGACGTTTTGACGCGTTTTGAGAAGAATTTCGCTTCGCTTGCACACAAGCTGACATAACTCGTCGAGGTAAGCTGCTGCATCTGCTAAAATTTTCATTGCGTGCATCTGCTCATACGTGCTTATTTTGCGCATATTTGCAGGCTTTCGCTTGCATCTGTATGTACGTACGTGTATGTATGTATGTATGTACGTGTATGTATGTACGTGTATGTATGTACGTGTATGTATGTATGTATGTATGTACGTACGTACGTGTATGTATGTACATACGTACGTGTATGTATGTATGTACGTGTATGTATGTATGTGTATGTACGTACGTGTATGTATGTACGTACGTGTATGTATGTACGTACGTACGTGTATGTATGTACGTACGTGCATGTATGTACGTACGTGTGTGTACGTACGTGTGTGTGTGTGTTTGTGTGTGTACGTACGTGTGTGTACGTACGTATGTACGTACGTGTGTGTGTGTGTGTACGTACGTGTGTGTACGTACGTACGTACGTACGTACGTGTGTGTGTACGTACGTACGTACGTGTGTGTGTGTGTACGTACGTACGTGTGTGTGTACGTACGTACGTACGTACGTGTGTGTGTACGTACGTGTGTGTGTACGTACGTGCGCGTACGTGCGTGCGCGTGCGTGCGCGTACGTGCGTGCGCGTACGTGCGTGTACGTGCGTGCGCGTACGTGCGTGCGCGTACGTGCGTGTGTGTGTACGTGCGTGTGTGTGTACGTGCGTGTGTGTGTACGTGTATGTGTGTGTGTACGTGCGCGTGTGTGTACGTGCGCGTGTGTGTGCGTGCGCGTGTGTGTGCGTGTGTGCGTGCGCGTGTGTGTGCGTGCGTGTGCGTGCGCGTTTGTGTGCGTGCGCGTGTGTGTGCGTACGCGTGTGTGTGCGTACGTGTGCGTGCGTACGTACGTGCGCGTGCGTACGTACGTGCGCGTGCGTGCGTACGTGCGCGTGCGTGCGTACGTGTGTGTGTATGTACGTACGTACGTGTATGTATGTACGTACGTACGTGTATGTATGTACGTACGTACGTGTATGTATGTATGTACGTGTATGTATGTACGTGTATGTATGTACGTGTATGTATGTATGTATGTATGTACGTACGTACGTGTATGTATGTACATACGTACGTGTATGTATGTATGTACGTGTATGTATGTACGTGTATGTACGTACGTGTATGTATGTACGTACGTACGTGTATGTATGTACGTACGTACGTGTATGTATGTACGTACGTGCATGTATGTACGTACGTGTGTGTACGTACGTACGTACGTACGTGTGTGTACGTACGTGTGTGTACGTACGTGTGTGTGTGTGTGTGTACGTACGTGTGTGTACGTACGTATGTACGTACGTGTGTGTGTGTGTGTACGTACGTGTGTGTACATACGTACGTACGTACGTGTGTGTGTACGTACGTACGTACGTGTGTGTGTGTGTACGTACGTACGTGTGTGTGTACGTACGTACGTACGTGTGTGTGTGTGTACGTACGTACGTGTGTGTGTACGTACGTACGTACGTGTGTGTGTACGTACGTACGTGTGTGTGTACGTATGTGCGTGTACGTGCGTGCGTGCGCGTACGTGCGTGCGCGTGCGTGCGCGTACGTGCGTGCGTGTACGTGCGTGCGCGTACGTGCGTGCGTGCGCGTACGTGCGTGTGTGTGTACGTGCGTGTGTGTGTACGTGCGTGTGTGTGTACGTGTATGTGTGTGTGTACGTGCGCGTGTGTGTACGTGCGCGTGTGTGTGCGTGCGCGTGTGTGTGCGTGTGTGCGTGCGCGTGTGTGTGCGTACGTGTGTGTGTGCGTGTGTGCGTGCGCGTTTGTGTGCGTGCGCGTGTGTGTGCGTACGCGTGTGTGTGCGTACGTGCGCGTACGTGCGCGTGCGTGCGTACGTGAGTGCGTACGTACGTTCGTGCGTGCGCGTGCGTGCGCGTGTGCGTACGTACGTGTGCGTGCGTACGTGTGCGTGCGTATGTACGTGTGCGTGCGTGCGTACGTGCGCGTGCGTGCGTACGTGTGTGCGTGCGTGTGCGTGCGTGTGCGTGTGCGCGTGTGCGTGCGTACGTGTGCGTGCGTACGTACGTGTGCGTGCGTACGTACGTGCGCGCGTACGTGCGCGTGTGTGCGTACGTACGTACGTGTGTGCATACGTACGTGCGTGTGCGTACGTGCGTGTGCGTACGTGCGTGTGTGTGCGTACGTGCGTGTGCGTGCGTGCGTACGTGCGTGTGTGCGCGCGCGTGTGTGTGCGTGCGTGTGTGCGTGCGTGTGTGTGCGTGCGCGTGTGTGCGTGCGTGTGCGCGCGTGTACGTACGTACGCGTGTGTACGTGTGTGTGTGCGTACGTACGTGTGTGTGTGCGTACGTACGTGTGTGTGTACGTACGTGTGTGTGTGTGTACGTACGTGTGTGTGTGTGCGTACGTACGTGTACGTACGTGCGCGCGCATATATATGTATATATGTGTGTGTGTATGTATGTATATGTATATGTATATATATATATATATAAAATATGATTCTTCTGACCAGGTTGGGGGTGTAGTGGTCAATGTAAGTGGGTGGAGCGGATCTAGGGATCAGTAATACTGGTGTGATGTGACTGTTAACCTGCTGATTTTTCGTTATTTCCTGCAGATCTGACGTCCTTAAGAATGGGAAGGCTGTCCGACAGTGAAGAGACCCTCGACGTTCAGCAATCTTGAAACCCTTCGTTTTATGGACTGCTTTTTGCCGGTGACTCACTTTTTTTTTTTTAGAAGCGCCGGAATATTAGCCGCAGGCGTATATATGTAGGCAGCACATGACAGGGTTAACGGGGAGGCTAGGGGTTAACAGTAGTGCAGAGGTGTGGGGGGGGGTGAGAATAGGGAGGGGGGAGCAGTTAGAAAGTGCGGGAAAAGCAGGAGGAGGAGTTTCAGTCGGCAGCAGAAGGAAGAAGGAGCAGAAGAGAAGAAGACGGAGACAGCGAGGAAGAAGAGAGAAGAAATCGTGAGTAAAGAAGAGTGAAGACGGCTGGAAGCACCGAAGAGCCCGAAGAGGAGCGTCTGGAAGAGCCCAGAAGACGACTTACCGGTATGGACGGCGTCATGGAGAGGATCCGGGCAGCGGTGGAGGAGCGGGGCTTAGACTGGCTGGTGAGCTTACTGGATGCAGGGGCCCCTGGCCCGGAGCACGTGGGAGCGGGTCCGGCACAGGCTGCGGGAGCGGAGGAAGCGGCGCCCGTTCTATCAGCTGCAGCGCCGGGCAGAGGAAGAGGACGGAGCCCGGCTGCTGCTGGGAGCCGTGTGACGGATGCAGCAGCGGGACGCAGCCCAGGGACAGTGCATGGCCGCAATGCCTCAGCGGTGGGGAGGCGCGGAACACAGGCAGCGGAGAGGAGAGAGCCGAGGCCACGGAGGGCTCGCGCCCCAGCGCGGCTGAGCCCTGATTTAACCCCTCAGCGTCGGCGCCGCATTGAGAGTCCCTCACGGGCCCCTCCGGGCCGGCTCCCAGTTTCCATTTCAGCAGGTGGGGAGCGCGGGCCCGGGAGGAATCTCACCAGGCGGGTCGGTGCAGCGTCTGGCGCCAGGTCCCGTGCCGCCAGGGGGGCGGGGCCTGGCACCGGACCGTCGGCGGAGAGAGCTGGAGCAGCGTGGGGCCGCTCGCCGGGAGAGGTGGTGGTCGGCGAGCAGCCTCACAGTTTTCTTTCAGTCCTACAGGACACGCGGCCCGTGGGAGCCAGTTCGAGCAGCAGAGGAGCGGCTGCGACTCCGGTGGCGCGACTGCAGCCAGATGAGGACCTCGAGTGCCAGCGCGGATCACCGTCTGACGAGGACTCGGATCCGCTGGAGGGAGGATCGGCGGCTGGTGGGACTACAGCCCCTACGCAGCCAGGTGAGCGAACACACGGGGACACTACATTACATGCAGTTAGCCGCGTTGCGCAAGCGGCAGATAGTGTGGGGGGGCGCACAGGGGGCGGGGAGGCGACGGTAGGCACACGGGGCGCAGCGAGCGAGTTGGGGTTAATGTTAGGGGGATTATTGGAGCTTTTGCGCAAGCAACAGTCGGGGCCAGGGCCGTCGCCGGTATCCGCCTGGACTTTACCGTCCAATGCGGTGAGTGGTCGCGATAGCGACACGGGGGGAGTTGGGACGGGATCGTCGGTGGGGCAGCAAACAGCTCCTGTTACGGTAGGCGTTCAGACAGAAAAGGAAGGGGACAGGATTCGCCTTGATGACAGAGCGAAGGGGGAGGTATATGTTTGCTTTGAGGGCCCCCTAGGTGCGCACTTGAAAAAGGAGGTCAGAGAAAAGATCTGGCGCGACGAGTACGTCGAGATCTTTTCCCTTCTCCCTTTAGAAAAATTTAATTTGGATAAAGGGAAAAGGACGGAATACAAGAAGGAGGAGGAAGAGAAACGTCGGTGGCGACTGATTCCACAGACTTTCTCTAATTGGATGCAAGCTTTCGCTATTCTGGCTAGCGTTATAGGTGAAAAGGCGCCGGAGAATTGCTCCGGCCTCTTTTGTTACCTCGACGCGATAGGTGAGGCGTACAGGGTGTATGGGGGCCAGACGTGGCTTAGATATGACGAGCAGTTTCGTCAAAGAAAAGCGATCCGATCGTCTATTCGGTGGGATCAGAAAGACATAGGGCTGTGGTTGCGGGTAATGGCCCCAGTTAGGTTCGGGCAGCCCTTTCAGGGAGGGGCCGGGACGAGTAGCTCGGCCAGCGGTTCCCAGGGAGGAAGTCAGGGTGGACAGTCGGGGAGTCATAGGCTCGGATTGTGTTGGCAGTTTAACGACGGCCAATGCAAATTCGGAAATAGCTGCAGGTTCAAGCACGTTTGCTCCTTGTGTAACGCTACATCACATGGAGCAGCAAAGTGCTTTAAGAAGGGAAAAGGAAAGTTTTTCGGGGCAGCTGGAAAAAGGGATGACACCAGTGAAACTGGCAAAGATGGTGCCGTTTCTAAATAGGTACCCCGACCGAGAGAAGGCCATTTTATTATTAGTAGGTTTTAGGGATGGTTTTAAAATTCCCGCCCCAGTTCATAGGGTTCCTGTTACTACAAAAAATTTACCGTCGGCGCTCCGGTATTCGGCGGTGGTAACAGAGAAATTGCGTAAGGAGGTTCAGTTAGGACGGATGGCGGGGCCGTTTAGCTCCCCTCCGGTTACGGAGTTTGTAGTTTCTCCGCTTGGAGTAGTTCCTAAAAAAGAGCCAAATAAGTTCAGGCTCATACATCACTTGTCCTACCCGAAAGGGGCGTCAGTGAACGACGGTATCGACCCGGAAATATGTTCCGTGGTGTATACCTCTTTTGACGCCGCTACGAAATGGGTGCGCAAGTACGGGCAGGGGGCTAGGTTGGCTAAAGTGGACATTGAGTCCGCTTTTAGGTTACTCCCAGTGGCCCCAGAAAGTATTCGTTTGTTAGGCTGTTTTTGGGAAGGAAGTTACTTCGCGGATAGGTGTCTACCCATGGGCTGTTCTATTTCGTGCGCTTATTTTGAAGCGTTCAGCTCAATTTTAGAATGGGTAGTTAGGGATTGCACAGGGATTAGGTCAGTTATCCATTATTTGGATGACTTCCTATGCATAGGTCCGGCAAGTTCGCCACTTTGCGCAAACTTGCTGGGGTCCCTTCAATGGGTTACCGGTCAGTTCGGGGTGCCTTTGGCACCAGGTAAGACCGAAGGGCCCACAACGTGTTTGAAGTTTCTGGGCATTACCATTGACACTGAGGCAATGGAATGCAGGTTGCCCGAGGACAAAGTGGCGGAATTAAAGGCTGAAGTCAACAGGGCAAGGGTTGTCACAAAAGTTACGTTAAGAGAGCTGCAATCGTTGTTAGGCAAGCTCAATTTCGCCTGTCGCATTATGCCGATGGGTCGGATTTTCAGTAGGAGATTAGCATCAGCCACAGCAGGGGTTCGGTTACCCCATCATTTTATACGGCTGGGCAAAGGCCACAAGAAGGACCTGGCAGTATGGGCGGCGTTTTTAGAAAATTATAACGGAAGGTCTGTGATGATGGAGGAGGTGGTGGACAATTTCGATTTAGAATTGTTCACTGACGCCGCAGGAAGTTCGGGTTTTGGAGCTTACTTCCAAGGCCGGTGGTGCGCGTCGGGGTGGCCGAGCGAATGGTTTTCGTCGGGTTTGGTAAAAAACCTGGTGCTGCTTGAGCTATTCCCCATAATAGTAGCTGTGGAGCTATGGGGAGCCCAGTTTAGAGATAAAAGGGTGCGCTTTCACTGCGACAACATGGGGGTGGTGCAGGCAATAAACAGATTGTCTGCATCATCCCCCCCAGTGGTGGCATTATTGCGCCACCTGGTGCTGCAGGCGTTGTCGCTGAATGCTTGGATTGGGGCAGTACACGTGCCAGGGGTAAGCAACTCAATAGCGGATGCTCTTTCTCGCTTTCAGTGGGAGCGATTCCGTCGGTTGGCCCCAGGAGCAGAAGAAGAAGGGGTGTCTTGCCCGAGACACATATGGAGCGTGGTCAGCGAGCAGTGAGGCACCTGATAGGTGCCTCCTTGGCTCGGAACACATGGGCGGCTTACAAGGCAGCATGGGTAGAATGGGTGGAGTGGTTGAGGCAGTGGGGCAATGTACAGACGGACGAGGACGCGGCAGGAGCATTGTTGGGGTGGCTGGCAAAAAGCGCGGAGGCTGGTTTGTCGGTGGCTACAGTTAACAAGTTTATGGGGGGGGTGGCGTTTGGCGCTAAGTTGAGGGGTGTAACGGATGTAACGAAGAACTTTGTAGTGAGGCAGGCGCTTAAAGGTTTTAGAAAGGGGCGGGGTAGTCCGGATACGCGTCGCCCGGTTTCGTTTGAGTTACTACAAAAATTGGGGTTCGCGTTGCAGGAGGTTTGTGGGACCGGGTTTGAGTATTCTCTTTTTAGGTTCGCTTTTTCGCTAGCTTTTTTCGGGGCGTTACGAGTGGGGGAATTGGTTTCCCCAAGCAAAAAGATAGGGGGGGGGCTGAAAGCCGAGGACACTAGAGTTGTAAAGGGACGTTTAGAAATAGTCATTCGGCGTTCTAAGACGGATCAGGTTGGAAGGGGTCGTCGGGTGTCGCTGGGGCGTATTCCAGGGGAAAACATGTGCCCGGTTAGTTGTTGGGAGAACTACTGTTCTCTAGCTGGGGCCAGGGTAGGGCCCCTGTTACAGCATCAGGACGGTCACTATTTATCAAGGTTCCAGTTTGAGGCGGTGTTTAAAAGAGCGATAGCTGTTCTGGGACTGGATGGGTCAGGTTTTGGGACGCATTCGTTTAGAATAGGTGCGGCGACAGAGGCGGCAGCGAGGGGTATGGATAGTCAGGCGGTGATGGGAATCGGTCGGTGGAAGTCGGAGAGGTTCAGACGGTATATTAGACCGCATTTGCTGTAAGGGTGGGTAGGGGGCACATGGGTGGGGGCGTTATTTACGGTTAGTTTTTGTTCTTTTTGTTACAGATCCGTGTGCTGCACTCGTGTGGATAATGGGCCACTCGTATGTTTTTTGGGGGGGGGAGAGGGCTAAGGTTAGGCCTAATGGGAGGCAACTTAGACTGAGTAAGGATGCGGCGGTACTTCGCTGGATTGGAGTGCGGGGCATGGCTTGGTCGCGGGTTTTGCAGGATGTACAGCGCCTAGTCTCCCTTGACAGGACGCCCGACATTCTAGTATTGCACGTCGGGGGCAACGACTTGGGGCGTAGACCGTTCAGGGAGCTAGGCAGAGACATACGGTATGACATGCTTCGGTTATTGCAGATGTACCGGAGCTTGATCTTGGTCTGGTCCGAGATGGTCCCTCGTAAGGTTTGGCGGAATGTGCGTTCGGTGCGCGGTATAGATAAGGCAAGGATCAAAGTGAATCGGGAGGTGTCTCGTTTCGTGGTGCGGAATGGAGGAGTCGCCGTGCGGCATATTGATCTTGAGAAAGGGGCGGGAAATTATTGGAGAGGCGACGGGGTCCATCTCAACGAGATTGGGACAGATCTTTGGTTAGAGGGTATACAGGAGGGGATAGAACGCGCATTGGTTCTGTGGGGGGCTGCGCAGGCATGAGGTGGTCATGCCATGCTGGCTGTGGCAGTTGGAGGGGGGGGTGGAGTTCTCGGAGCCAGTTAGGATGCGGGGCGAGGGGGGGGGGGGAGCGGAGGGCCGATGGCTGCCTGTCCCCCCTTCCCGCCCCATTGTTGATCTACAGTGTGCGGTGGGTCTGTCGCCTCCCGGCTCTGTCAGGCCGTAGTCCCTGCGGAGACCAGTCGGCTGGCCTAGGAACGGCTAGCGGGTCTCTGAGTCGGGAGGTTGGCGACTAGGGGCAACCGTGTGTGTGTTGCCTCCCGAGTCGGCGGTCTCGCGACGGGAGGGCGGTAGCGGGAGGGATCTTCGGTCTCCCGAGTCGGATAGTGGGAGAGCGACGGGAGGCAGTACGGAGGATCCTTTTCCCTGTAGTGAGGCGACAGAGGGGGTTGTAGGCTCCGGGGACTTCCCCCTTTTGGTGGGTTGTTTATTCTTGTGTTTTTTATACCCATTGTTAAACTTTAAGTTAAATAAATGGCCGCTGTGGCCAAAAATTATCCAAGCTAGAAGTAGTAGCGTATTGTTTTGGTGGGTTACAGGGAAGTGGGGGGATAGGTCACAGAGGCTCACTCCGTGATACCCGCGTCAAGAAGCGCCGGAATATTAGCCGCAGGCGTATATATGTAGGCAGCACATGACAGGGTTAACGGGGAGGCTAGGGGTTAACAGTAGTGCAGAGGTGTGGGGGGGGGTGAGAATAGGGAGGGGGGAGCAGTTAGAAAGTGCGGGAAAAGCAGGAGGAGGAGTTTCAGTCGGCAGCAGAAGGAAGAAGGAGCAGAAGAGAAGAAGACGGAGACAGCGAGGAAGTCCCACCCACCCGCCCGTTGGTTAGTAGCTAGGGGTGAAAGTTTAGTGAGAGGGAAGGGGGGGGCGCTTTGGAGGTGATATGTAGATTGTCATAGCGGCAGTTGGAGGGGGGGGTGGAGTTCTCGGAGCCAGTTAGGATGCGGGGCGAGGGGGGGGGGGGAGCGGAGGGCCGATGGCTGCCTGTCCCCCCTTCCCGCCCCATTGTTGATCTACAGTGTGCGGTGGGTCTGTCGCCTCCCGGCTCTGTCAGGCCGTAGTCCCTGCGGAGACCAGTCGGCTGGCCTAGGAACGGCTAGCGGGTCTCTGAGTCGGGAGGTTGGCGACTAGGGGCAACCGTGTGTGTGTTGCCTCCCGAGTCGGCGGTCTCGCGACGGGAGGGCGGTAGCGGGAGGGATCTTCGGTCTCCCGAGTCGGATAGTGGGAGAGCGACGGGAGGCAGTACGGAGGATCCTTTTCCCTGTAGTGAGGCGACAGAGGGGGTTGTAGGCTCCGGGGACTTCCCCCTTTTGGTGGGTTGTTTATTCTTGTGTTTTTTATACCCATTGTTAAACTTTAAGTTAAATAAATGGCCGCTGTGGCCAAAAATTATCCAAGCTAGAAGTAGTAGCGTATTGTTTTGGTGGGTTACAGGGAAGTGGGGGGATAGGTCACAGAGGCTCACTCCGTGATACCCGCGTCAGGTATTTTTGGATAGACTAAGCTTTTATTTATTTTCTTGCAAACTTTTTTCCTTCTTCTTTACAGGTGAGCTGATAAGTTATTTCAAGATTACCACACTGCGTTTGCTCACAATCATTGTTGAAGCAGCAGAGAGACTGACGGTCCTAGATGTTGGCTCAGTAGGACACTTTCAAGATGGGCATGTTTGCAAATCGAAGTGATTCTTACATTGTTTTTTCTGTGCCTTGTTGTACTTCTTTTAAGTGGTAAAAATGGGCAGTTAGAAGTTGGGTATATTTATTAAAATTAAGAATATTGACAGTTTTGAAGACATTGTAATTTTTTAACATTTGTAAATGTTATATCTCATATGTGCAAGCATACTCTACAAATCTTTGCCAACATATTTCCATCTGTTCACTTTATTCTAGACGCACATTTGCAAAAACATCCTTTGTTTGGAACCATTTTGGAGACATTCAAGTTGAACCTCATTTTTCCTCATTTTGCTAAATCCTTTTTCCTCCACCGAGCCAAGATTGCAAAGGCTCGTGGGTGTCAGAATACATATCCCCTAAAATGACCCTATTTTACAAAGTACACCCCTTTATGTGTTCACTGAGTGGTGTCAGGAGTATTTAGATCACACATTTTCAGGAATTAATGGAATTATGATAAAAAAAATTATAATAATAATAAGGCTTTATTTCGGCTAATGTGCTATTCTAAATTTTTTTCCACCAAAAATCATCATTTTCATGTGCACTGACACCCCAAAATGGATACCCCCGTTTGTATTGTTTTCAGAAATGTACCCATTGTGGCCCTAATCGTAAATAATTGAGTCAAAAGCGGCGCTCCAATGGTGTGCAAGAAAATTGAAAACAGAATAAATAAGGAAGGAAACTCACCGCAACTGAACCGGTCCTATAAGATAGAGACCGGTCAGTTCGTGGGTCCACTGGGGCTTTTCGAACCAATTTAGGGCAGGATACGTTGGTGGTCTTAAGACATCCCCTGAGGGAGAGCAGCAGCGAGCAACTCCGAAACCATTGTGTCAAGGAGGAAAGAAATGTATAATCAAAATAAGCAAAAGGACTCACTTAATGCGCTCCGTCCAACCGTATCAAAATATAGAGATCTTACTTGAAGCGGGGTGCCTGGACTCCTGGCACCCCGATATCCAAAGGAAACAGGGAAATTCCAACGAGGCAGGGGTATTCTTCATAAAACAATTTATTGCATACAGAAACAGGTGGGTATCGCAACGCGTTTCGGCTTTTGACAAGCCTTTTTCAAGCATAGGGAGCAGTTATCAAGTGCTTCCTATTTATAGCAAACAAACACTAAAGGAAAAGGAAAGGGAGGGGCTTAGATGTGAGTATTCCCTATTTGCAATCTCTAAATAATTCTATACATAGTGTCCTATCCTCATTTATAGTGACATACTACTATAGATATTAATGCAATGCATGCAAAATTGGATGTATCTAATAATTCCCATGGGGAACACTCCGTTGATCAATCACATGATCGGGACTCAACAGGAAGTGGGGGAAGCAACAAGATGTTGCACTGTAAGGTGGAACATCCCTTTGGACCGACACGACCAGCGTTCGGTATCCTAGGATACAGAAAGGGGGTGGGTTCCCACTACGTCTCATCCAGGGGATATTTAGCCTTGTCTTCCGGGAGGTCACGTGACATTACGCTGAACGTAATGACGTGATGTCGGGTTATTTTGCCTTGTCTTCCGGGAGGTCATGTGCTATCACGCTGAACGTCATGACGTGATAACGTAGTGACGTTCGGTCACCGATATTTTGCCTTATCTTCCGGGAGGTCACATGATATCACGCTAAACGTCGTGACGTGATGACGCGGTGACGTTCGGTATGTTAATCGTCCCATGCCTCAGTCACATGGACTTGTATGTGCATGGTGACGTATACCGTTCAGGGACGTGAGGTCACATGATCGCACTATAGAAGTGCTATGGGGAAAAGAATTTACTCATATATTCTTATATGACTAGCTGTGATGGCCCCTTGTAACAAGAATTGAATAGAAAAAACATGTCATAATAAACAACAGCATGCCAAATGGCTTATATAAATAATTTAAGGGATCAAAAAAGCAGAATAAAGTAAAAATAAAAAGAGTAAGTTAAAATAAAAGGATAAAAAAAGGGGAAAGGAAGGGAATGGGGTCACACAATTCTATGCATTGCATCATATAAAACCACTTACCAAAATATATATATATATATAAAATTCTAACCTTAAAATCAAATGAATTTCTCTTATTCATATAATGCTACTAAAATTATTAATAAAATTTCTCCAATGTTTCATTTAGTCCTAAAGGATGTAATGTATTAAATTTAAATATATAAAACATTTCTTTCCTTACTAACCTAGAGTGATTCCCTGATGTAATTTGCTCCAAGGGGGTGATGGATAATCCCGAGGGATCCGCATTGTGATAGATCGAAAAGTGTTTAGATACACTATGTGATAAGAATTGTCTTTTAATATTATAACGATGCTGATTAAGTCTGCACCGTAATGTATTTGACGTTCGCCCTATATAACGTAAAGAGCAAGGGCATTCAATGAGATAAATTATATTCTTGGCGTTACATGTTAGAAACTGTTTAATTTGGTGAGATGGAGTGGTTGGACCTAAATCAACAGATTTTCTCTTGTTGCAAATGTTATCGCAACATTTGCAACCGGTTTTTCCACATTTATAGGATCCTATTATTTGAAATATTTTATTTTTCTTATGATTTATTTTTGAATCGATTAATTGGGGGCAAGATGGAGCCAAAATATTTCCAAAAGTTTTATTTTTACGGTATGTTAGATTTGGTTTTAACGGAATTTCTAACGATAAATATGGATCTGCCTTAAGAATATTCCAGTGTTTTGTTATGATTTGTTTCAATTCTTTATGTTTATTGTTGTATTTTGTAATGAAGCTAACACTCCCTTTTCTACTGGTTGAAATGATGTTATGTTTTTCTTTCCCACTGTTCTTTCCTCGTCTCTAGCTTTCCTATAGGAATCGTTTATAAGGGTCATCGGGTATTTCTTTTCTCGAAACCTATCACACAAGATTTTGGCTTGTTTTTCAAAGTTTCCATTGGAGGTACAATTTCTTCTGATCCTCTTAAGTTGTCCATAGGGGACGTTAGTTTTCCATGCTTTGTGGTGATTACTCCGAAAATCCAACAAGCTATTAGCATCTACTTCTTTAAAGTGTGTCTGGGTCTCAATTTTACCTCCCTTAATACTAATGTCTAAGTCTAAGAATGTTACTTCAGTAGGGCTAAGGGTTCCTGTAAATTTGAGGTTCCAATTATTGGAATTTAGTTTAGAAACAAAATTGTTTGCTTCATCGATTGTCCCATCCCATATCATGATGATATCATCGATGAAGCGTCTGTAGAAACGTATGCAGGGGTTTGTAATAGTCTCCTCAAATGCCCCCATGTAAAGGTTAGCAAAACAGGGGGCACACTTCGTGCCCATTGCTGTACCACGGGTCTGGACATAGTACTGCCTGTCATGTTTGAAATAGTTATTTCGTAAAATAAATGACAAACCGTCCAGTAGAAACTTCTTTTGGGTTTCAGGCATAAGTTGATCTGAATGTAAAAAATGTGCAACGGCCTGTACGCCTTCTTGATGGGGGATGTTAGAGTAGAGGGCACATACATCTAACGTTACCCAGATGTATGAGGGTTGCCAACAAATAGACTCCAATAGTGTAAGGAGATGAGATGTATCTTTTAAATAAGCTGGTAAACTTTGGACTATTCGTTGGAGCTGATGATCGATATACTGCGACAAATGACTGGTAAGTGAGCCAATACCTGAAATAATGGGACGTCCAGGTGGGTTATGTAATGACTTATGAATTTTCGGGAGGAAATAAAAATAGGCTATTTCCGGGTGGAAAGGGGAAAGAAAGAGTTTTTCTTCTTTGGATATACATTGATTATCAAATGCCTCATTGATCAAACTAAAAAGCTCGCTTTTTAATTGGTTTGTTGGATCTCCAGATAATTTGGCATAATATTCAGGATCTCCCAAGATTCTTTGAGCTTCAGTGTCATAAAATTCCCTATCCATTATCACAACCCCCCCCCCCCCCCCCTTTATCTGCTTGTTTAATTACAATTTTTTGTTTTCTTTCAATTTTTGAACCGTTTTTAGTTGGTAAGGTTTTAAATTTCCATTTATATTCTTATTCTTAGTTTTGGTGGTGGTTAAACATCTAAAATCCTCTAGGACTTTATTGTAGAATGTAGAAATGAAGGGGCCTTTGGAATCGATAGGGTAAAATGTACTGGGTAACTTCAAGTTTGTGAGTAAAGGTTGTACTGGTACTGCAGTTGTATCTGCAGTGTCGCTATTAATTGTGGGTTCATGATTCAATCTTTCTCCATGTGGTGGCTCAGCTCTATGATCCTTAATATGAAAATGTCGTTTCAATGTTAATTTTCGAGTAAAACAATTTAAATCTAGGAATAAATCAAATAAATCTGGTTCTATAGAGGGACTAAATGATAATCCTCTAGCCAAAATGTTGGCTTCTGCAAAAGATAATGGATGAGATGAGATGTTAAAAATGCCCATTTTTACTGCTTCTGTATTGGGGATTGTGTTTTTTGAGTTGATTTGGTTGAGATTAAATTTTTTATTGTTTGTTTTGTTGTAGATTTTTCGCCCCGCACGTTTTCCTCTCCTACATTTTTTTCTATAGATTTTTGGGGTGGTGTCCTGTGAGGTGATCTGTAAAATTGTGTTATCTTGCTGTTTTTGACACTTGATATTTGTTTGAGTGGGATTTTTCCTTTGTCCATAAGTGAAATGGTCGAGCTGCGTGTGACTCTTGTAGTCGGCTGGAGTTCTTCGTTCCTGGAAGGACCTACTTCTAAAAAATTAACTGATGTTTCAGATGTTTGGAGCACCGAATTAGGTGGGTTCGATCTATTGTCTAAATGGTTGGTTATCACATTCTCATCTAGTATTTGGGAAACCGTAGTTAGTATTTCCTGGTTATTTATACAATCTATCAAATCAGATGGGCTCCCAGGGACCTCCTCCATCAAGGGAGGTGCAGGTAAAGGGTTGATGTTAGACTGTTTTGTTGGTCTTGGATTTGGCAATTGGGGAGGTATAGTTTGTCCCAAACCTGGTGGATCAGTATTTTTATTGATGTTTTTAAACATATTAGTTCTTTCAGTTGTGTCGTGAAGTGATAATTGCATAAGGGCTGGAATGGAGTATTTATTTTTTCTATACTGGTAATTAGTACTATTATTATTATTGTTAAGTCTTCTCCGATTGGTCCCGAATTGATTCCCATGGGAATAGTTTTGTCTCTGTGGATGTTGCCAACAGTTCCTCTCATACGTATCTGTATATCGATTATGGGTAACAGAATTAAAGGTAGTGGGTGGAGGTCTATTACCATGGTAATGGGTGTAGGGCCATGGTTGGTGGAAAAGAGGCTGGGGGGGAGCATCATTATGTGGTTTCCATGAGTTGTACATATCATGGTCCCGAGGGTGATGGTTATACCTTGGGAGTGTTCTAATAGATCTGAATTTAGAATGTCTCATTCCTTTGAAATTCTTAACATTGGGTAACGAGTCTGTTTTAGTATTAATGGCATTTCCTTTAGGGTGTTGATGTTTAGAAGATTTATATTCCCAAGGAAAATCCTTGTCTTCTTTTTTATCTTTCAAATCTCTAAATAATTTTTTTATTTTACGATTAATAATGCCCTTTTTAATTTTATCGATCTGTTCTAAGATGTATATAGAACAGTCATCTGGGCATTTAGATCCCAAATGAAGTGTCTTCAATAAATATATGTCACTAAGTTGTTTTCGTTTTTCAACTATTTTGCCGAGCATAAGGTCTGAGAATGTTCTCAACATAATCCTCCATTGGCCTGAGAAGTCTGAATCGTTGGGGAAAGCTGATTTGATAGGTACTCTTAGTCCCCTAGGTGATATGTGATTTTCTCGGTACAAGGTTAACATTAACCAATCCAATGTATGTCTATATAACTTATCAATGTAATCTTTTGTCATAAATTTAAGCTTAGAAATGTCTATAGGCACTTCTGCAGAATCCTCAAGAAATGCATCCTTGATTGAAGATGCATCCCAGACTTTATTAAAGTTTTCTATTGATGTCGATTTAAACGAATCCAAATTGGTAGGGAAGTCCTGGTGAATGGCTTGGATGAGGGTAGTGGGAAGAAGTAGCCAGTCTGTTTCAATCGTTTCCACCACGGTTCGGCCAGCTTCAAAAGTATTACCGGAATTCTCCATGGAAGACCGTAAAAGTAAACGTAAATAATTGAGTCAAAAGCGGCGCTCCAATGGTGTGCAAGAAAATTGAAAACAGAATAAATAAGGAAGGAAACTCACCGCAACTGAACCGGTCCTATAAGATAGAGACCGGTCAGTTCGTGGGTCCACTGGGGCTTTTCGAACCAATTTAGGGCAGGATACGTTGGTGGTCTTAAGACATCCCCTGAGGGAGAGCAGCAGCGAGCAACTCCGAAACCATTGTGTCAAGGAGGAAAGAAATGTATAATCAAAATAAGCAAAAGGACTCACTTAATGCGCTCCGTCCAACCGTATCAAAATATAGAGATCTTACTTGAAGCGGGGTGCCTGGACTCCTGGCACCCCGATATCCAAAGGAAACAGGGAAATTCCAACGAGGCAGGGGTATTCTTCATAAAACAATTTATTGCATACAGAAACAGGTGGGTATCGCAACGCGTTTCGGCTTTTGACAAGCCTTTTTCAAGCATAGGGAGCAGTTATCAAGTGCTTCCTATTTATAGCAAACAAACACTAAAGGAAAAGGAAAGGGAGGGGCTTAGATGTGAGTATTCCCTATTTGCAATCTCTAAATAATTCTATACATAGTGTCCTATCCTCATTTATAGTGACATACTACTATAGATATTAATGCAATGCATGCAAAATTGGATGTATCTAATAATTCCCATGGGGAACACTCCGTTGATCAATCACATGATCGGGACTCAACAGGAAGTGGGGGAAGCAACAAGATGTTGCACAGTAAGGTGGAACATCCCTTTGGACCGACACGACCAGCGTTCGGTATCCTAGGATACAGAAAGGGGGTGGGTTCCCACTACGTCTCATCCAGGGGATATTTAGCCTTGTCTTCCGGGAGGTCACGTGACATTACGCTGAACGTAATGACGTGATGTCGGGTTATTTTGCCTTGTCTTCCGGGAGGTCATGTGCTATCACGCTGAACGTCATGACGTGATAACGTAGTGACGTTCGGTCACCGATATTTTGCCTTATCTTCCGGGAGGTCACATGATATCACGCTAAACGTCGTGACGTGATGACGCGGTGACGTTCGGTATGTTAATCGTCCCATGCCTCAGTCACATGGACTTGTATGTGCATGGTGACGTATACCGTTCAGGGACGTGAGGTCACATGATCGCACTATAGAAGTGCTATGGGGAAAAGAATTTACTCATATATTCTTATATGACTAGCTGTGATGGCCCCTTGTAACAAGAATTGAATAGAAAAAACATGTCATAATAAACAACAGCATGCCAAATGGCTTATATAAATAATTTAAGGGATCAAAAAAGCAGAATAAAGTAAAAATAAAAAGAGTAAGTTAAAATAAAAGGATAAAAAAAGGGGAAAGGAAGGGAATGGGGTCACACAATTCTATGCATTGCATCATATAAAACCACTTACCAAAATATATATATATATATAAAATTCTAACCTTAAAATCAAATGAATTTCTCTTATTCATATAATGCTACTAAAATTATTAATAAAATTTCTCCAATGTTTCATTTAGTCCTAAAGGATGTAATGTATTAAATTTAAATATATAAAACATTTCTTTCCTTACTAACCTAGAGTGATTCCCTGATGTAATTTGCTCCAAGGGGGTGATGGATAATCCCGAGGGATCCGCATTGTGATAGATCGAAAAGTGTTTAGATACACTATGTGATAAGAATTGTCTTTTAATATTATAACGATGCTGATTAAGTCTGCACCGTAATGTATTTGACGTTCGCCCTATATAACGTAAAGAGCAAGGGCATTCAATGAGATAAATTATATTCTTGGCGTTACATGTTAGAAACTGTTTAATTTGGTGAGATGGAGTGGTTGGACCTAAATCAACAGATTTTCTCTTGTTGCAAATGTTATCGCAACATTTGCAACCGGTTTTTCCACATTTATAGGATCCTATTATTTGAAATATTTTATTTTTCTTATGATTTATTTTTGAATCGATTAATTGGGGGCAAGATGGAGCCAAAATATTTCCAAAAGTTTTATTTTTACGGTATGTTAGATTTGGTTTTAACGGAATTTCTAACGATAAATATGGATCTGCCTTAAGAATATTCCAGTGTTTTGTTATGATTTGTTTCAATTCTTTATGTTTATTGTTGTATTTTGTAATGAAGCTAACACTCCCTTTTCTACTGGTTGAAATGATGTTATGTTTTTCTTTCCCACTGTTCTTTCCTCGTCTCTAGCTTTCCTATAGGAATCGTTTATAAGGGTCATCGGGTATTTCTTTTCTCGAAACCTATCACACAAGATTTTGGCTTGTTTTTCAAAGTTTCCATTGGAGGTACAATTTCTTCTGATCCTCTTAAGTTGTCCATAGGGGACGTTAGTTTTCTATGCTTTGTGGTGATTACTCCGAAAATCCAACAAGCTATTAGCATCTACTTCTTTAAAGTGTGTCTGGGTCTCAATTTTACCTCCCTTAATACTAATGTCTAAGTCTAAGAATGTTACTTCAGTAGGGCTAAGGGTTCCTGTAAATTTGAGGTTCCAATTATTGGAATTTAGTTTAGAAACAAAATTGTTTGCTTCATCGATTGTCCCATCCCATATCATGATGATATCATCGATGAAGCGTCTGTAGAAACGTATGCAGGGGTTTGTAATAGTCTCCTCAAATGCCCCCATGTAAAGGTTAGCAAAACAGGGGGCACACTTCGTGCCCATTGCTGTACCACGGGTCTGGACATAGTACTGCCTGTCATGTTTGAAATAGTTATTTCGTAAAATAAATGACAAACCGTCCAGTAGAAACTTCTTTTGGGTTTCAGGCATAAGTTGATCTGAATGTAAAAAATGTGCAACGGCCTGTACGCCTTCTTGATGGGGGATGTTAGAGTAGAGGGCACATACATCTAACGTTACCCAGATGTATGAGGGTTGCCAACAAATAGACTCCAATAGTGTAAGGAGATGAGATGTATCTTTTAAATAAGCTGGTAAACTTTGGACTATTCGTTGGAGCTGATGATCGATATACTGCGACAAATGACTGGTAAGTGAGCCAATACCTGAAATAATGGGACGTCCAGGTGGGTTATGTAATGACTTATGAATTTTCGGGAGGAAATAAAAATAGGCTATTTCCGGGTGGAAAGGGGAAAGAAAGAGTTTTTCTTCTTTGGATATACATTGATTATCAAATGCCTCATTGATCAAACTAAAAAGCTCGCTTTTTAATTGGTTTGTTGGATCTCCAGATAATTTGGCATAATATTCAGGATCTCCCAAGATTCTTTGAGCTTCAGTGTCATAAAATTCCCTATCCATTATCACAACCCCCCCCCCCCCCCCCTTTATCTGCTTGTTTAATTACAATTTTTTTGTTTTCTTTCAATTTTTGAACCGTTTTTAGTTGGTAAGGTTTTAAATTTCCATTTATATTCTTATTCTTAGTTTTGGTGGTGGTTAAACATCTAAAATCCTCTAGGACTTTATTGTAGAATGTAGAAATGAAGGGGCCTTTGGAATCGATAGGGTAAAATGTACTGGGTAACTTCAAGTTTGTGAGTAAAGGTTGTACTGGTACTGCAGTTGTATCTGCAGTGTCGCTATTAATTGTGGGTTCATGATTCAATCTTTCTCCATGTGGTGGCTCAGCTCTATGATCCTTAATATGAAAATGTCGTTTCAATGTTAATTTTCGAGTAAAACAATTTAAATCTAGGAATAAATCAAATAAATCTGGTTCTATAGAGGGACTAAATGATAATCCTCTAGCCAAAATGTTGGCTTCTGCAAAAGATAATGGATGAGATGAGATGTTAAAAATGCCCATTTTTACTGCTTCTGTATTGGGGATTGTGTTTTTTGAGTTGATTTGGTTGAGATTAAATTTTTTATTGTTTGTTTTGTTGTAGATTTTTCGCCCCGCACGTTTTCCTCTCCTACATTTTTTTCTATTGATTTTTGGGGTGGTGTCCTGTGAGGTGATCTGTAAAATTGTGTTATCTTGCTGTTTTTGACACTTGATATTTGTTTGAGTGGGATTTTTCCTTTGTCCATAAGTGAAATGGTCGAGCTGCGTGTGACTCTTGTAGTCGGCTGGAGTTCTTCGTTCCTGGAAGGACCTACTTCTAAAAAATTAACTGATGTTTCAGATGTTTGGAGCACCGAATTAGGTGGGTTCGATCTATTGTCTAAATGGTTGGTTATCACATTCTCATCTAGTATTTGGGAAACCGTAGTTAGTATTTCCTGGTTATTTATACAATCTATCAAATCAGATGGGCTCCCAGGGACCTCCTCCATCAAGGGAGGTGCAGGTAAAGGGTTGATGTTAGACTGTTTTGTTGGTCTTGGATTTGGCAATTGGGGAGGTATAGTTTGTCCCAAACCTGGTGGATCAGTATTTTTATTGATGTTTTTAAACATATTAGTTCTTTCAGTTGTGTCGTGAAGTGATAATTGCATAAGGGCTGGAATGGAGTATTTATT